>JAWWEV010000049.1:8207530-8236390 GCA_035583235.1 Hafferia zeledoni | reverse complement strand
TCCCCTACTGAGACTCGAACTCGTGACCTTGGGAGTCAGAGACCGGAGTGCTCTCCATTACGCCACGGGACCGCCTCAACAGAGCCCTAAAGGTGCTGCCAGAGGATGAGCTGGCTGGATGGCTGCTACCTTCAGCCACCCCATGGGGGCTCCAGTGGATCCTCATGAGCGAGAAGGAGGCACTGCTGCTGCTCCAGCCACCACCAATTGGGCCTGGAGGGAGCTCTGTAGCCTACTGGGTTCCATATCAACAGACATATGGTTATCTACATTTTAATTGCAGAAGGTTTATTGCTGGGGATGATGCATGTGCTGGAACAGCACCAGCTTGTCTCCTGAAGCTGGGGCTGCAGGGCCACCTACTAGAAAATAATCTTTTTCCTTCTAAATAGACTAGCCAGGAAAAGGGGGGAAGTAAGTCTGCAGAGCCATAAAACAGCGCTATGAAAAAGGTGCAACGGATGCAGTGTCAAAGATAAAGGTGTGTTTGGAAATCCCATTTAGGCCACAGCAGAGGCTTCCCCTGGTCAGAGGTGATAAAGGATGCTTCCCCCAGCATGGGAGGTTTTTTGGCCCAGTTTGGGGCACTGGAAAGTGAAGAAGCAGTGGCCAAATCCCATCTCAATGCAACGCTAACCCTATGCACGAGCACATCCCACCACACCGCCCCTGCCAGGCACCAGCAGGCACCTGCAGGCACATCCCCTTGCCGGGGAGTGAGGCTGGCACTGAAAGCCACATCTGGTGGCAACACTGAGCAGCTCAGAGAGCCCCAGGGGCAATTCATATCCCCAAAGGGAAGCATGAAGGTTCTTACTATAAAGCACATCAAACACTTCCTCTACCATCTTCCTGAGGAGGTAGACGTCTGATCCCTGGTCCGGGGAGACCCTGAGCACCCTTCGCCCACACTCCTTTGCCTTCTTCTGCGACTCTGTGTCCTGCTCCTTCCTCTGCTGGATTCCTGTGGAGGGAGAGGAGAAACTGGGAGTCACTGCAGTGAGAAGGGGTTCATGGGTGATGACTCTGGACAGGCAGATGGGTGCCACGGGTCTCTCACCCAACCCAGCCGCCCAACTCAGATGAGATCATGTTCCTCCCAGCAGCCTCCGTGCAGGAGAAGGTGCTGGCATGGGCAGTGGTGACAGCAGTGGGGTCGGTCATCCTGTGTCTGCCCCACCTTTCCCTGGCTTTTCCCATTCAACCACAATGAAACAGTTGTGATTAATTAGGCAGCACACTTCTTTCCTCTGCTTTCAAACTGCTTAGCCTTCAATTTCTTAGGAAAAGAAAATCTCCCTTTCTTGGAGGATTTTTAACCTTCAGCATCACATAGCTTAGTAATACCAGCTATTTCCTGCTAATTTCCCCCATTAAACTTCAAACAAAGCACATCTTTGGCAGTGACTTCCTTGCATCTCTAAATGCACAGAAAATTAAACACTACAAGTGCATTACTGCTGTTCTATCCACAGTGATTTGCAAGGGATTTTCAGTGGTGAAGGACTAATTCCTCCATTGTCCTCGACAGCCTCCTGCCAGTGATTGGCCCTGGATGCCATCTGGGTGCTCAAGAAGGAACTCATGGATCCTTCCTGTGGAAAAAAGCCTGTGGCTGGGACAGCAGTGAAAACGGACAGGTCAAGAGCCACATAGGATATCCCCAGAACTAGTACCTGACTTTCAGGTTATTGTCGCTAAATTACTTGAATTCCAACTCAAAACACATTCTTCTGCCCCAGTATTATTAAAAGAAATGCATGGTAGAACATTAGGCTGACATTCACTGTGTGTCTCATAGGGGTTTTTTTGATCTTTACTTTATCCTGTGTATTTTTTAAAGCTTTGTAATGTATTTCTTTCAAGTGTTGCAACACTCAGGCTTGCTCGGATCAGGCAGCACTGCAGTCACAGGGAGTAGAGCAGAGGGTAGGACCCTCAGCCAGAGCAACCCTGTTACTTGTCAAAGATACATGTCCTTAAAACCCTGAGCTTGGTCTCACTCCTGATTTGTTCAATGAGATGACTGGGACCTTTTTGACCTTAAAATGGAGGCATTAACAAGACTGTAAAACGTGATGAGATTAATTTACTCTTCTGTAACTCAATAATCTTGTGAGCGATACGAATGAAGGGACATTCCTTGCTTAGCAAAAACTTCTCTTGCTCTCTGATTGCCCTACTTTACTTTTGTCTGTTTCATTCCCCAGCTCAATACAAGACCTTAAGAGTGTGGGACAACAAGAGACAGAAATATAATCAGTCTTCAAAGTAGGAATGTGGTGAATGGTCCTAAATCAGGATAGCAGAACATGTCTTGGCTACTCAAAAGGATATAGAGTCACACTTAGGAAGAAATGGGTCAGGTCAGTCCAAATTTATTACTTCTTGTGAAAATATGTACAATATATACATAATAAATAAGAAAGTAGACAGCCACTATGCCATACCTGGCAAGCTCTGCATGCCTACCCTGGCATGGCAAAACAGACCCTGGAAAACTTTTTTGGGGTGTTTTTACTATGGTGGTGAAATGCATATACATCCACACCCTTCAACTACTGCCTCTCCCATCAGCTGGGCATTAATGCTCTTCTGCTGACATTAATCCTGATCACTGTCAAGTCCCCCTATGCACCAGGAAAGGCTGAGCCAGAGCTTCAGATAAAGAAGGGTGTTCAAGTAAGGTCTGCACACCCAGAGAGATAAGAAGCTTCTTACGTCTTCCAGCAATGTCCGCTTTAGATTAATTCAGATCTTTCTAAGAGGGCAGCAAGACCATAAATCAGAGGCACTTCCAGGGATGCTTTCCACTGCGTACCAGTTGTAAGAGCTTTATGGAACGGAGTTGAGCCTGGACCATTTATAATTCAAGACAGAGTTATCATATTTCACCGTGTCTCCAGCATCAGTCGCTTCACCCAAATGTCATTGTCAAGATTTTGTGTTTTCAACCAGATATGACTATTTCTTTTTGACAAAGGTATAAATGAAACCAAAGAGAAAGGAATGAGGATCTAGTGTCAGGTGCCGTACCCCAGCACAGCAGTAAGTCACCAACCAGGATATACCACAGAGTCAGAGAAAACTGAGTTGGAGCGGACCTAAAAGACCACCTTGTTCCAATCACCTGCTGTGGGTAGGGACATCTGCCACTAGACGAAGCCCTGTCCAACCTGGCCTTGAACACTTCCAGGGATGGGGCAGCCACACCTTCTCTGAGCAACCTCTATCACAGTCACACAACCCTCCAAGGGAAGTTTCTTCTAAACATTTACTCTAAATCTCTCCTTTTAGTTTAAAACCGTTCCCCCTTGTTCTATCACTGTCTGCCTGCAAAGAAAGTCACTCTCACTCTTTTTTATAAGTCCCTTTTAAGTACTGAAAAACGCTTTAAGGGCTCCCCAGACCTTCTTCTCCAGGTCTAACAACCCCAGCTCTCTCACCCTGAGGGAACTCCCTCCAACTGGCCACCCCACTGCCTTTCACATCTTGTGGATGGTGGGAAAGGGAGGCAGAGCTGCCCATGAATGTGGAAAACATCCCGCAAATGCCTCATGTCCTGCAGAATGCAATGGAGGACAACTAACAGCATCTCTTCTGGGTGCACATGTAGACTCATGCAGCTACCAAGCACAGTGACCTGGGCAGCTTCACAGTGCTGGTGTTGTCACCAGAGCAAACCCTTCTCGCACAACCTCTCCAAGGTACACTTATATGGTTTGTGTCAACACCATGGGTGTGCATATTAGAACCGGGTTGTTTCTCTCCACTGACATCCCACTGTGGGCAGTGCATGGGAGCAGAACTGAGTCTGGGGTCCGCAGCAGCACCAAATTCCCTGTCCCAGCTCCTGCATGAAGTAGGGAAAGCAGCAGCTGTCATGCCGGGGATGGTTCTCTCCAAGAAACGTAGGTCCCCATTCACAGCATGGCTCCCACCTTCCCCTCAGCTTCCAGGCTGTTTTTGGGGAGCTGGCAGAGGCACAGAGCTGGGACCTGCATCACACAAGTATCCCTCAGATACTTGGTGAATCTGATCTGAGACTGGAGAGACATAGCTTCGGCTCAAGGCATCCTGTTACCACTGTTTATCCTTCAAAAACAGAAGCAATTCCACAACCAACACTTCTAGCTACCAAATCCATCCCTGTTTTTCCAAAACCAGGAAAAAAGCCTTGGATCAGGAAAGCCTCTCTGCTCCTGGGGCATCACTAGGACAAACTATTTCTGCTAAGTCCTCAAAAAACACTCCAGCACTCCTGCAGCCTTGCTTGAGGCTAATGGTGCCAGGGGAGCAGAGCAACTATCCAGGCCTGTGCCACCTCAGGGGTGCTTTTGGAGAGAAGAGCCAGGGCATGCAGTGCCCTGCCTGGAGTGGGGAGGCTCTGGCTGCAGTTCCCACTTGCCAGCATTTCAACCCTGACTCAGCACTATGGTCAGACAGACAACACGGTGGTGCCCCCAAACTACAAACCCTCCATGCGTGGTGGGAGTCCCAGCATGCCCAACTGGAGTACCCACCTCGGCATAGGAGAAAATCCCTGGTGGGGGATACTCACTGCAAAACTTCTGGAAGTCAGCCTGTAGCTCCTTGTGGGTGCTGAGGAAGACCCGTCCCTTTTCAGTGCCCACCACGAAGGCCCTCTCCTCATGGACAGCGATGCAGGCCACCTCTGCGTTCAGCTTGGAGAGTGCTGAGCACTGCGGGAGGTACCAGGTTAGTGCAGCACAGGACGGGAGAGCATCCCCACTTCCCAACCCTTGCCGTTTCCCAGTGGGATTTTTGTCTTCCCATCAAAAGATTCCCTTATCAAAAGATTCCCCCATCAAAAGCAATGTTCTAGTTTACGTCAGAATTTCATGTGTTTATGACATACCCTAAAATCTTTGATGACTTTACAGCTGAGCTATGCTTTGCTGTAAAACAAGAACTATTTACACACAATTTCACTTCACTTCTTCCTATCCTAAAAGTAAACTTCTTATAGCATTTCATTAAAAGAAAACATTTCTTTAAAAAAAAGCAACAGAAACCCAACACCACAACCAACAACAATTTTCCACCAGGTCTAATGAGATAAGGAACACAGGAATCTTATTTCAGCTGCAGAACACTAGTATGGTCAAAGTCTGGATTAGCTGAACAATTTTTCTTGTACAGTTATGCAAAACAACAAAGAGATGGAAAAGACTTCCTCTATTAATCCATTTTATGTAAAGTGCGCTTCCTGCTCTACATAATACACATGTATATGTATTTTTATTAGTATTTCTTGTATTATAATAGTTACTCAGTGCTGGCAGTCTGAGTCATATTCCCATAGCTACAGCACCAGTGCTAGGAAGATGCTATCACCAGGTCATGATTTAAAAGGGTAAAAGAGGGGAGATTTTCCCAGCAGCAGCCACAGTTAGACACATCAACAGCTCCATGAAGGGGTTGGAGGATGCCGGAAAGCATGGACCAGCCTCCTTGAGCTACCTTCAGCTCACTGCATACATGTACAGTGCATAAGCTTCACTCGTGTGGGCCTAAACCAGCCTCTATACCAGACCATTTTACCTCCTGCTCCCCGAGAACTGAATCAAATCCCCTAAAATAGATATTTTCAAGAAACCTCCTTTCAAAACCCACTAGCAAACACAAGTATTTTGCTCAAAAAGCCCAACATCCAAAAAATAAACACAATGACTAAGGTATGCGAGATTTGGAGGCAGATCAAATCCAAACCCTAAGCCCACCTGGTGACATGCTCATGGCCTTGTATTTATTTACCAGGGATGCAGGCAGCTAGGCTTCAGTGGGCACAGAGCCTGGCACTGGAGAAGCACTGGGAAAAAGGCTGAATTTCAGGAGCAGTCTGGCTCCCTGGCCCTGGTGTAAGCACCTAATGAAGACTGTGGAATAACGTATATTCATTAAGAAGCCAAACTATGATAACATAGTATGTTGTATGGGATGGCATGTATACAAACCATCAAAGTTGCTTGGGGTATGTCAGCTCCAGGGAACCTGACCCTTAGTGGGGCAATTATGTCAAAGAGAAAGAAATTGGTATTAATGAAAAAAACCTCTACCTGCAGAGAGAAGACACATCATAGATAAATGCATTACATGCATTGACTTTAAAAAGGGAGGGCTATTCAACATTTCTCATTGCATTACACGTTTGTTACTACACATCTGCTTTCCCTCCTTGATCACATTCACAGTTAAAAATAAGATTAGCTCTGGTCCACGAGACTTAATCCAGACAGTTTTCTTGTTTATGTAAGCACAGCTGACTTAGGCAAGGTTTCCACAGGGAATTCTACGTCAAAAGATACGAAAGTGATTTTCTTTGTTCTCAGAGATAAAAAAGCCACTGTTCTGATGTTGCATAAAAGCTCATGGTAACATTGGTAAAACAGCAAGAAAAAAAAAGCCAACCACCCTACATTCAGTTGATATCAACATAAATATTAATGGGAAAACAATACACATCTGAGATTAACTTTGGCTGACATTCTGATCCTTATGGCTGTCAGGGCAGGAGAGGGTTTTTATTTCCCAGCTCCAGCAGCTCCCTGGGCTTTCCAGTAGCAGAGAGGAACAGGGTGAGCTTACCAGTTCTCCTGTGCCAGCCCTATGCCCAGCCAGCCCTGCTAAATGGAGGCCAAAGGAGGGAGGGGAACAAGGACAGGGATGCCATCAGCCTCTTACCATGGAGTCTAAGGCAGACACTAAGCTGTTGATGATTTCATCTTTCTGGGGAAAAAACATATTCCATTTGTCAGCTCTGGAGGTGGTGAGAGTCGCATCTAAAGGCTTCCCTGCCAGGGCCATATTCACCTGAAAACAGAAAAAAAGGAAGAGCTATGTATCACTGTTACTAACAGAGACCTGGTGCTGAGCATCACTCACTTACCATGGCGTGCCATGGGAGCAATGCTGGCATGGATACACAGTGGAAACCGAAATGTGGAGAGAGGCCAGAGCAGCCTGAACCTCACAATCCCCATGTGTCCTCTGCTAAGGTACATGATTACAGATGCTATTGAGCTGTAATCAAACCCTGGAGCCAATGATGTGTGTCCTAGCAGAGGCCAGGTCACCTCTACCCTTGGGGCTCACCTCCAGGGACATGCCACCACTATGCAGGGTGCACTGGACTGGCTGCATGGTGGCACACCCTGGATGTGCAGACTGAGGCCATGCAAGCCAGAGGGCACAGTGCCAAAGCAGACACAGAGCACTCCTGATCCTGAGCTCTGACAGCAGCTGCACGCAGGGTATGATGGCTGTGTCCCCATGAGGACAGCATGCCAGCCATCCTTGTGCCTTCCTGAGCAAGAGAAGAGCCTGGCACCCAAAAGAGTCGCTGAAACAGGCCAAAACCACAGGGTGCTCTGCTTTCACCCCAAGGGAGAGATGCAGCTCATGGCAAGGGGTTCCCTCATCAAATCATCCCACCCTGCAATTCCTGGTATCAGTGGGAACAAGACCAAGTGGTGCACAGGGCCTATACATCTGAGAAGAAGCTCAGCTCCAGAAGCTCCATCCCTCACGGCAAAATGGGGAGAAAACGGGAAAAATGCTGGGACCCAGTTACGCATGTGGCAACAGCCCCAGGTTTCTGCACCCTGGCACACACATCTCACTGCAACCCAGGGCAATGCCAATGCTGTAGGGGAAACTAAGGCAAGGTCTCCTCACTCTGTGTAAATCACCCTGTTCCCATGCTGGGACACCCACATCCAAGACAGGATCATGCCCAGCCGCCAACATGGTCCTCTCAGCTATCGCCCCTCCATCCAGAGGACAGCGTCACACTGTCTAGATTTAATCCTGCAAATAAAGGATGACAAATTAGCTGAGGAGCCACTCAAACCAGATCCTGAACCATGTGCTCTCAAGTGGATAAAGAGACCAGCGAATCCCTAATGAGGTTGGATGGGCAGAAGCCAGGGAATACAAATTAAGTTGCCTGCACATAACTCAATCTGCTACTCAGTCAAAATCACAGCTGCCTGGCCCGGCTGAAAACAGGAGTTAAAGGCAAGAGTAAACCCCGCAATTCAACTTCCTGCCCCAGTTTGCACCTGTGTCCAAGCAGAAGGAATTTGAACACAAAGAAAGGCTGCCTCATGCAACAGGGGAAATGGTGGATTTTGGCCCAAAAATAACAAGTCCCCCCACGCTAGCATCTCTGTAGGTGCCTGAGTATGCACGTTATCCATAGAATGGTTTGTGTTGGAAGGGACCTTTAAGATCATCTTGTTCCAAACTCCCGCAATAGGCAGGGACACCTTGCACTAGACCAATTTGCTCCAAGCCCTGTCCTACCTGGCCTTCCAGGGGCAGGGGAACAGGCAGTTTCTTTGGGCAAACTATTATGAACGTTTGCAACAAGCTAATGAGAGGGCAGACAAATTCCAATAAAGACTGAATTTCAGAAATTACTCTGAATACTCTGTTCCCTCATGTTGCTGGCCAGTGAAAGCAGCCAAGCAGCACTGGGGCTCCACTGGCATCTGTGGATGGCAGAGCCAAAATTGCAGCCACACTGACAGCCACCCAGGAAAATCCTCTTCCATCCATGTGACACTTCCTAAAAAAGCTAACAGGCAACTCTTCTCCCCAAGAGTGATCCTGGGGGAAAAACCTGTCCTAACCAGGTGCCAGCTTGGAAAACAAAGCAGGAAACCGAACACATGATCCTGCAGTTGGGCACAAACCCCAGGTGACAGGGCTATGCCAGGCACCTCCAGTTTAACCATCACACGGGACTGCAGCAACACCAGGAAGCACTCCACCTTGTTCCAACCCTGCAGTTTGTGCATGCGTGGATGGGCAGACAGATAGACAAGCAACCATTTCAAATGCAAGCTCCCAAGCAGCTTCCTGAGCACAGCCCTGCAGTAGCAGGGAACTTGATATTCTTTTTATGGATGCTGTGTTAAGAGATGCCTTTTGCAGTTGGCAGGAAACAGTGAGGTGCTGATGGTGCCAATGCCAGGTGCCAAGCTGAGCTGGGGAACAGCCATCGCCTTGGTCCTGGGAGCATCCCTCCCTTCTTAAAACTCTCAAGCACTCACTTGGAAAACAGCCTTACTTTGATGCCTGTACATGTTTCTGAGGGCCCTAATTATAATTAAATATGACTGCTCTGACATGGATGTTCTGTTGCCTTCCAGCAGCACTTTGGAGAGCCAATCCCTGCCTTAGTGGGGCTGGTTGCGGGCCCTTGGAGAGCTCCAGCTGCACCAACCTGTTCGGCCACAGCCTCCCACAGGAAACAGCACTTCCAGGGAAGAGATGCTCCTCCTTCAGCTTCAAAAAGCAGTCACAAGATGGATCTGGCTCCAGAGGGAGAACCAATGGGAAAGACAGGGATAACATCAATGGGAAGTGGGGCAGGATCCCTGCATCACCTCCCTATCTTGCAGGAGACCAGGACAAAGAAAATCCCTTTCACCTGGCTGATTGTTTAATAAGGAAAATAGAGAATTATTCAACAAGAAAAAAAAAACATAATAAAAATATGACCCAAGTAATGCAGCAGAACTTAAAGGGATAGGGGGAGAACAACATTCCTGTAAAGCTTTTAATCATTTGTGGTCACAAAGAGCAGTGACAGTGGATTTAGACAAGGAGAGAATAAAAGGGAGGGAAGAAAACTTCCCAGCCAATGCTAGGCTTATTTAAATGAAATTAAGGGCTTGAAGTTGTTTGCCTAATCAAAGGGAAAGTAATCTTTCAAAAAACTAGGCTAAACCATTCTTACAGCAGTTCAAGCAGGCGACATGGAGCAAGTTGGGTAGGACGAGTGCAGAGCATCCTGTCCCTCTTTCCAGGGCTCCACACACCTGTCCTACTGAAGTCCCTCCCTGGGACAACACCAAGGGGTTGATGTTCCCCTCTGCAGGGGCTCTGTTCTGGCCCCAGCCAGATCCCACCTTTGCACACCGAGTCCTATCCCCAGGGGCATGGGGACCATTGTACCACTGTCACAAGGCCAAACTAATCATTTGCAAATTGTTTTTACATTTTTCCATTTTTTAAAAAAAATCATTAAATTTTATTAATTATTTATTCTCCCCAGAGGAGTCTTGGGAGGACAGGGTGCTGTGCAATAGCCAGCACAGGATGTCATCTCCTGCTTGGCTTTTATGACACCTCCCTTGATAATACTGGGAAAGATTAGAATTTGGCCCCAGGGGAGTTTCACTCACAAATCTCTGAGCTGCAGCAAAGTGAAAACCAGGCATACAGGGAGGCTCATGAACCCCTGTGGAAAGGGCTGGGGGCCACCCCAACCCTGCACCCACAGTAAGGATGTCCCCTCACCAGTCCACCAATTACTGCTGTGTGGCAGCATCTCCCCAAAATAAACATCCCCCAGCCTTGTGCCCCACATCATGATTTCCAAGCTCTACAGAGCAAAAAAACAGTAAAAAAACCCCCACCAACAAGTTAATGACAACTCTATCAAGGAAACTTCCAAGCAGAAAACTGTTATTATACCCCTCAAATTATAAATAGGTCCCATTAGGAGAAATAGATGGGGGGTTCATGTGATCCAGCAACTTGCACACTATCCGCGAGCCCTTGCAAAGACTGAACTTGCAGGGTGCTCCTGGTGTTGACTTAAGCATGAAAGAGTTTTCATCCCTCTTCTTCCTCCTTCTCCTCTTTTCAAGTCTTATAGTGACTTCAGAAGCAACAGCATCTTATTTATTAACCCAAGCTGGTGATTTGACACTGCCATGGTCCTTGAAGCAGAACCTCCACTGCCATCTTCCCCACAGCCCTCACCTCACCATGAGTGAAAGCCTTATTGAGCCCCCAAAATCTCATTCCTCAAAGGAAGCTGGATGCCTGTCCAGGATTCACAAAACTGGGCTGAATTTCTGGCCGGCTCTCCCCACGCCTTTCACTCCTCTGAGCCACAGTTGCCAGCAAGAAAAAGGCAAGGCAATGACCTCTTTTTTGGGTATTACCCAGGGCCAAACCCAATGCAGTGAGATGCTGTGAGATGGGAAAAGCCAAATGCCCAGGAGGACATCCTGCACCTGCTGCTTGCTACACTGACTTCTACCAATACTGGGATTTTTTGCTAACAATACTCAAAAGAATCATGGAATGGTTTTGTTTTCAAGGGACCTTAAAGCCCATCTCATTTCAAAGCCTTGCCATGGACAGAGACACTTTCTGTTGGACCAGGTTGTCCAGTCTTGCCTAGAACACTTGCAGGGATGGGGCATATTGGTTTTAAACTAATTGATTTGTGTTTTCCTGCAGGTCTGCTACATCTTAAAAGTATAACTCTGTCCATTCCCAACATGTGAAGCATCTCCTGTACAGAGAACCCAGGAAGGACAACAGACCTCAAAACCACGTCAGGGCAAAACATCTTCAGGCTGGTGCCTCAACCCAGTTGGTGGCTGCGACAGCTGCAAGCTCCAGCTTGGCTCTTAAACTAGTGACGGCACCCAAGGGCAACAAACTGGAGAGCACTGGCTTAGACTCAGCACCCAGCAAGGGAGAAGTGAAAAGCTGAAGAGCAGCACAGAGAGTCCCAAAGAGATGCTGCCACTGCTGCCTGCTTGCCCTACAGAGATTGCAGCATCACCATGGAAATGCCCCTGCACCTGCCAACCCCAAACATTTCAAAAGCCTCCACTGGCATGGACAGGCTCCCCGTTCAGGGAGCTAAACAAGAATTAAAATTAGTGAGAGCTTTGACTATTCAGCACATTGTGGGTTAAAAAAGAAGTTAAAAAGAGAAGGGAAAAAAATGACCACCACACTGGTCCTGCCCTCATCTCCATATGAGTGGCTGGAATTTATCTGCTTATTCATTTTTCCAGGAAAATTCTGCCTGTTGCTTCACTGGTGCTGGTGAGATGGCAAAAAGCCCAAATAAGCCAGCCCAAGTTCCATCAAAATAATAAAAAGAAAAAATACATATCAATATCTACAGAATATATCTCAGGTAGGTTCCTCAGGTGGATTACAGGCCCTCCTGGGTAGGGGAGTGACAGCCTAGGGGTATATTAGTGGGAAATTTTTCAAGGTGGTACTTGGGTTTTTTGGTCACGCAAAAGGTTTGATGAGCCCCTGGATGTCCAATACCACACACAGTCATCTCCATTCCTCCAGGACGAGGGAAGAGAGGACCAGCATCTCCAGCCCATCTGCTGGGAGGACACCTCCAGCCCTGCATGTAATGAGATGCCAGTGATTTTTTGTAATTTTCTTGTACTCCAGGAGGGCGTATCTGAAGGGATTTTTACAACTTAGACCAGCTTTGGAAGACATTTATGGAATTAGTCCTGGCTATCATTAAAAAAGCTTTAAAATGGACCAGGAGTCATCCTGATTGGAGCCAGAGGGACAAATAATGTTCTATGCCAGTGCCGGGACTCCAAGCGAGGAGCCCATCCCTGCGTCCCACTCAGGCACATTGCTTTGGGACAGGATCCACGCTCGGTGTTATCTCACTGATAAGGAAGGGGCAACGTCTGTCCCACTCCACCCCAGGGATTTTGGAGGTCCCTTTTTTGCAGGCACTTGTGAGCAGCCAGGTGCCCAGCAAGATAGAGCCCCGGAAACCATATTAGCCACAACAGGGCAAAAGCCAGGGTAGGGACCACGCTTGAATTTTCACTGACATTTTCTAAGTGCTTAAGCAAACACCAGTGTCAGCAGAGCCACTGGATGTGACCAAAACTGTCTTGCGTGGAGCACTGCAGCACAGTCCCACACTTGCCAAAGAGCTGGCCTTGGGGCTTCTGCCACAGCAGCAGAGATTTCTGCTCTGCATGGGCAACTTGCTTTAACCCGCCCATGCTGCCTGGCCAGACCTGAATCCCTTACACACAATTCAGCACCAGCCTTCAGCCTGTGGCTGCATTCTCTCTGTCTTGAGCCAGGCAACTCACGCCCATGCCCAGATGATTTACTTCATCCCTAATGATGCCTCATTCCCTAACGATGCCTGGTTAGCAGGTGGTTGGTGAGTTGCAGAGCTGCACTGTCAGCACCGATGCCAGTGGTACTGCAGATTAACTGTGGTCCAGGGAACTCAGCAAATGCCCAGAAATACCCTCAAATGTCTAAACACCCAAAAAATCCCCCAAATTCCTAATCTATGCCCCATGTGTGGGTACCCCTGCAGCACACCCCTTCCGGGACAAGTGGGGAGATGTGGGTTTCGGGGGACCCCATGTGCTGTACTGCTGATGAGAAAGCATCTGCTGAGGACACATCTGTATCTCCCAAATGTGGGTGTTGGTGCACCTCCAGCTCCAAATCTTGCTGAAAGGAGCAGAGCTGGGGTCCAAACAGCCTCCAGTGTGGACTAGGGCACCTGACTGCTTGCGCCCACCTCCCCACTGTGCCGGTATGTCTTATCTCACTGCCTCTGCCAGCCTTCTCAAATCCAGTATCTCCCTTTCCTGCTCCTTTAAGCCAGATAATACAGGGCAGAACAATCTCCCATTACCAAACACCTCCTTCCCTGTTTTATTTTACTCAAAAAAAAGCCAAGGCACCTGCTGGAAAACATCCTCGATACATACCAGCACCACGACATTCAACAGCATCACTGCCTCGACTCTGCATTCCTGGATAATCTCACACCTGCCATGGTTTGGTCCACTTACAAAAGAAGCAGAGAGCAAACTGGGGGCTCCCATGGGGAAAAGTGTCTGCCACAGGAATTTCAATTTGCCTCCCCACCTTAATATAATATGGTAAAATTATAGTAGGCTTGTGTATAGTGCAGAGAGACAGAAGAGGGTCAAGTGCCCTTCAGAAGCTGTATCTCATCTTTCCCAGGATAAACATTTCCATGGCATGATAGCTGCTGGGGGATCACTCTGCCTGCGGAGCTCCAGCAGCATGGCTTTCAGTTCCAGACAAGTTTCCAAGCCACAATTTCACAGCTGGTAGGCACAGAAGCTTTCACTTCCAGTAACTGCCTCTTCATTTATTAAAAGAAATTTAAAAGAATAAAAAGGGTGGTGGTGGAAAGTAAGTGTTAATCAGATCATTCCCACTATAGCAGGGAGGATGCTGCAAGCACCATGCATGGAAACCTGGATCCTGCTCCGGCAGTCCCCCATGAGTGGTTGGAGTCAGTGAGGCCGAGATGAGCTTCATGGTGGCCAGTGGGTGAGCAGAAACACCCGACCACAGGGATCAGGGTGTCTACGTGGCTCCTCAGGCTGAGCCTCCTTTTTTAGGGGGATGCTTAGCCCCAAAACTCAGCCTGCATCAGGGAGCTCAGCACCCCTTTCCATACAGCCCGGACAAAACACGCTGCTTGGTAATTCCTAGAAGGAGAAGCAGGAGCCAGGGTGCAGATCTGGCACCTAACATACCAGGGCTCAGGTTGCACTTCCCAGAAGCAAGTGGCCAGGGGAAGCCAAAATTAGCATGCTGCTAATTCTACCTCTTGGTACATCCCACTGGTCTAGGGGAAGGTGTCCCTGCCTATGCCAGAGGGGTTGGAACTAAATGATCTTTAAGGTCCCTTTTAAACCACACCATTCCATGATCCCTGGCCCCTGCACTGCCATGACTGCTAGTTATTGCAAGAAGATGCCATCAATCCCTTGTTTAGAAAAAAAATGAGATGAAATGAACCCAGAAGCCACAGGACAACCCACAAGGAAGGTCTTGGAGTTGCACCAATCTGGGCTCCCAGCCCTGTACCCCCTTGCATCCCTCCATCAACACCTGAGTCCCACTCTGCACCCCCAACTGGGTGCTGGGGCAGGGGGAAGGCAGGCAGACCCCAGTTCCCAGCCCCCAGTTCAGTAGTGCATACATGCTAGGGTTATTTAAAGCCCAGTTTTAACAGCATTCAGCTACTGATTGCGTGATCAGGATAAAAAATCGCAATCCTAATTCCTGGCTCCCTCCACCCCCCAGTGCCTATGGCAACTGGTATCCATCTCCTTGGAAACTAATCTCGTGGTATTTGAACAATGTACCAAGGGCCTTTAATCTCCCAAACACTGTAAATCTTTATTCTAGCCTGCTCTCCTCCTACCCCAAGAGCCAATATAAAAAGCCTGTTGTTTTCTGTGAAGTCACCAAGAGCTCAACTTGAATTTTATATTAAATAGACACATGCTTTTCTTTTTCCTTTTTTTTTTTTCTCCCCAATTAAGGAAAAATCCCATATGCATGATGTCCCAGGTGTTGCAGCCTTGGCCCCACATCCTGGTATGGGATTTCCTTTCTCCAGTGCTCGATCCCCTAACCTGGCTGTCGCCTTGATTGGCATGTCCACTTTGTCCATCTAGCAGGACACTGCTCCAGATAATAACAATAATAACAATAACATTAATCATCATCATCTGAATTACATAGCAAAAAAGTACCCAAACTGCAAACATACAGAGAGCCCAGGCTGGAGGCAGTGAGTTCACAAAGCCTTAGCAGAGGATTGGTCCACCCCAGTAACCCAGATGCTGTTGGGCACCTCATCTTTCTCCTCAACACTCAATCCCAATGTTTTTTTCTTTTGCAAAGCTGCTGTTGACAGCACTAGCCCCTCCCTAGCTCCCACACAGGGTTAGGGCAGCCCCATACTCTCCTCACCAACCCCATCGCACAGCCACTACCTGCCCGTCACCCGCTTTCTGCTCTGCACAGGCAATTAGGTCAGCATAAGGTGGTCCCTGACAGAGAGCCAACACCTATCTCATTATGTTTAATTTTATCTCTAATATTTCTCTCTGGTTACCGGTGTCTCAGTACTGAGTATTCTTCATGCTACAGGACACTCTATTTGCTAATCCTAGGCCTGGCTCTTTGCTCTACATAAATAACTCAATATAAAAATAAAATGGCTTTTTAAGGGGATGTAAGGAGGCTCAGAGACAGAAACATCCCTTCTCCCTTTATTTATTTTATGGGATGAGTGAAAAAGGTGAGAGCATGTCCTGGGTCACCCTGACCCAACAGTGGGAACATATGTATGGAGAGCCAGGGCCAGCTGCTCCTTGTCACCCTTGCCCTTGATGTTTGCCCAGAACTTGGCATGCCACATGAGCAGGTGACTCACACTGGCAATAGAGGAGTCTTGGGTGAAGCTGAGCATGCACGCCCCTGCCCTGGTGTGACCCATCAAGGGAGGCTGTGCCACTGGGGAGGGGCAGCCAGCGAGGATTCCCATTTCCTCCCCAGGCAGTCTGTGTCTTTGCCACCAACCTCAAAACCTGCTGTTTCCCATGCAAACCCCACCATTCCCATGTAACTATCAAGGCTTGGGATCACCACCACTGCCAGACACAGATGCAGATACCACAGCCCTCACTCACCCCAGGCAGGGACATCACCATCCACAGTGAGGCAACACAGCAGGAGCCACCGGGGATAGCCATGGGTGGCTTTGGCTTTCCTGGGCTGCCTGGCATCCTGACTGGTGCTGCAACTCCAGGTCCTGCTGTGCTATTCCTTCATCCTGGGAGCAGCAGCTTTGTAGCTCAGGGGTCCCCAAGGGTCCCCAGTGGCTGATAGAGCCATGCCACCTCCAGCCAAGGCATTCCCAATGGTGTCACCTCCCCACAGCTACTGTGGGGAGACTCTCCAATGTCTAATACAGCTTGGGTGCACACCACAAGATTCACATACACACACGCATTCACAGGGGCTCAGGTTTTTTTAACACTGAGCCCCGAGCACTATAAGCCTTGCTTGGTGCTCTGGTGGCAGCCAGCCAGGGACAGGGACAGGCAGACAGACAGATGGATCAGACCCACACCCAGGGACAGTGATCACACACCTGCTGGTCCCAACCTGCCGATTTCCCAGCGATGCCTCTTCCTCTCTGGGCTGTAAGGAGCTGCCCACACACATCAGTGCCTTCACCTGGGTAGGGCAGCACAGCATCCTGGGGCATTCGCTGTGGTCTGCTTCCAGAGGGATTTGGGCTGCAGAAGGGCGGAGAGTTTTCAGCCTAGGGCAGAGGCAGCGGGAGCAGCTCTGATCATGGCAATTGCAGCCATGATTCAAAGGCTGCTTGGGTGGGTGTTGGGGCTGGCCCCAGGGAGCCCTGCAAGGATGGCTCTGGGCTGGCCAGGATGCAGCCTAGAAACACAGCCAGGCCCTCTCCCACATGCTTCTGCTTGAAGTCACCTCAGAACAAGGTGACCTGGCTGCTGACACCTCCTTCCTCCTGGGACTCATTGGCATTCATGCTCCAACATGGCAGCTTGGGACAGCATTTCCCTTCCCTAACACCTCAATCTACCCCAGAGCATGTGAGCCCCTTCTTTCCTAGGGGGAAACTGACCCAGATCAGCCCTGGTCCCTATAACCCCAGGGGGACACCAGCCCCTTCCCCAGTTTTGCCGGTGGGTCCGCTCAGCTGCCTGAACCTGCAGCCACGCAGCCCTGCCCTTGTCCCACTCACATCATTTCAGGGATCATTAGCCAGGGATATGATTGGCAGAGTATCCCCCAACACCAGCAAGAATGGGCCTCCAAGGACGCCAATCCACCACCATGACATGGCACATGGGGCCAGAAGAGCCCGCGGTCTCAAAGAAACACATGTTCCCTCCTGCTAAATTCCAGCTTAATTCTCATTTCCATTGTGTTATGAAACACATTATGTATTGAAACTAAGTCAACAGTTGTTTGCATTTATGTGTAAACACAGAGAATATTGAGAACGGAGCCAGCATTTTATTTGCATCTGAAATGCTGCCTGCACTGCCCTCTCTCCCTGGCTCTTCTCCATCCCTGCAGCTGAAGACCCAAGGATGCAGAAGACAGTGAAAGCCAAGACCAGAGCAGCCCAAAAAGCAAAAACTCCCTTGTTTTTTCCTCTTTTTTTTACTAAATTTTTGTGCAGCAGGAGAAGAAACATCCCTTTAAACCCCCATATTGCACCAACGTGCACACCCCTTCATCTCAGTACCAAGTCAAAACTGCTTCAAATTCCCAATGACACGCATATCTTACTGAAACTGCTTTGCATAGCACATAAATATTTATTTGCATTTAATCCTGCAAAGCAAACCTGCCTTGTGGCACATTTCCCTTAATCGGCAGCTCCAGCATCCGACAAAGCATTGAGAGAAGTGGCATCCCAAATTCAGAGCCTGCTTTAGCTGCAAGGAAAAGGAAGAACACCCAAGGCCCAGTACTCACCATCTCTTGGGATGCCCAGGTCAGGACTGGGGTACCAAAGCAGCTGTAAGG
Source organism: Hafferia zeledoni (assembly GCA_035583235.1). Taxonomy (NCBI): domain Eukaryota; kingdom Metazoa; phylum Chordata; class Aves; order Passeriformes; family Thamnophilidae; genus Hafferia; species Hafferia zeledoni. The sequence goes on along the minus strand of JAWWEV010000049.1, from coordinate 8,218,180 downwards.
CACTCTGGTTCCTTGTCATGGGGAAAGCAAGAGCCTGGCTCAGACACCCCATAAATAACAGACAATAAATACATGTGCATCATGGTTTGCATGTGAGAGATGGATTGATGCTGATTTAGTTCTGGGCTGGTGACATTTCCAAGGGAGATAATACCAGGGGTGGGGTCTGGCCCTTCAAAAAAAGAGATTCTGGGGACTGAAAAAAGGGAAAGCACTTTGTCATAGGGAAGGCAGAGGGCACATGGCTTATTTTTGCACACAGCTTATATTTTGCACATGGGCCTGCTGGGTTGAAAAATGTGGTCATCCATGAGATGGGCAACAAGGGGCTGCACCACCAGGGATCAGCCTCAGCCTCTCCATCACCCCAGTTCAGGACATTGCCAAGGACAGACCAATACCCCAAGCCCTGTGGAGACCCACACAACCTCATATGCCAGGTAACTTGTAAATACTGATAAAAAATGAGTCACCCCAACACCAAAGTGCTCTAATTACCTCTCATTTCAGCCAGCAGGACAGGAAGCAGTGCACTCGTCTGCATCCATCCCTGCTCCACAGGGATTGCAGTATTCCCACAGGGACCCACAGAGTCTGGGATGCAGGCAAGGGGAGCAGAAGGGAAGCTCTGCCTGGGGAGCTGGTAAGCGCTTAGCAAGGCTCTTTGCTCCACATGCAGCCAGAGCAGGTGAACACAGAGCTACTTTACAGTGGGCAGGTAAATATTTACATAGGGTTTATTCTGCCTGCTCTGCCACTGTGCCTCATACTCTGTCAACCTGTTTATAGAGATGGAGCCCCAGTATCTCATTCAAAGAAAAATGCTGCTTTTCCCCAAGATGGCAGAAAGCACCTTAACCTCTGCCCAAGGCCAGTAAATTGGGACTGGAAGGAGAAACCACCCTAGCCATCCTGCAAGAGGCTTTCCCTAGGAGCAAGTGTGATGTTGCATCTCTCCAGCATCTTCAGGGAGCCCTTCTCATAGCCCAAAACCATGACCCCCTGGTATCAGCACCTGCAAGGAAGGGTATTGCTCCATTCCCATGAACACCTCTCCCAGCCCCCACGTCTATCACCTCACTTTCAAGGACATGAAGCACCCTGAGGTGGCAGTCTGGCGCTCCACAGCATCCTTCAAGTTGTTTCGAATACCAAGGGCAATACAGAGACTCGAGCAAAAAGCAAAATCAATACCAGGAAGGAATGTTCTGGGCTTAAATGCCTGTCATAGTATCACTGGGAAAAGCGGGTTAGTCAGGTGGGGAGGACAGGAAACCACTTGGCACCACCCACAGCACACAGAGTTAAGAGGAATTGTGTGTTTGTTTCAACTTTTTCCATTAAGCATCATGATGGCTTTGAGGCAGGGAGCACACAGTGGGGGTGTAGGCTCAGCTCAGCACTCCCCAAGCCTGATCCAACCACAAAGTGTTGTGGGGAAGAGGAAAAAGAGAGAGATTCCAGCACCAAGTCCTGGGTCCCACACAGGCAATGCTGGTGTGCACCAGCTGCTGCCATTTTGGTCTGGAGGCATGTGGAGCCACAGGCACCTGGGGCAGCCGGCCATCATTAGCCAGCGCCAGGAGGAGAGCCGCTCTCCCACTTCTCTCCTCGCCTGCAGTCCCAACAGAAGACATTTCCTTTCTGCTCTTCTGGTCTTGTATCTCCAAAGGGCCAGCTCCAGCTGCTGACAGGCATCAGCTTCCCTGCCCATTGGGACAATGCCACAGCACAGCCCACCTGCCAGTTCGGGCACAGATGAGACCTCCATAACATGGGAAAGCCGTATCCTGAAGCATCCTTAGCAGGAGCTCCCCACGGCAGAGACAACTCCACATTACTAGAATTTTCAAGTTTAAAGTAAGAAAGGATGCCTAAGTGCTCCAGTCTAGTGATGGCAACCCAGCACCAGCCCAGCAGTCCTTTCCAGGAGTGTGCTGCCAGGGATGGGCACAGGCACAATCGGCTGCATGGGAGACACACTCTCTGCGCTGTCCATCCATCGGCATCACCATGTCAGGTCCACAGGGCACCCAAAGGTCAGAAAGTGGTGAAATATGCATCTTGTTTACAGAAAAAAATCCCAATAAATTAACTAAAAGGCAAAAAAAATATATTTGGGATCCTATGCTGCTAGGGCAGAGAAAAATAAATCAGAGGGAAGAAGTTTACTGGGGAGGAGCTGATGTTCAGAGAACACTGAGATGAGGGGCAGAGCAGAGCCAAGCATTGCCCTCATCAGATGCAAAAGTAGTGGAAACTTCTGCATTGCTGCAGCAGCGCAGGAGCCAGCTTTTATCATGGGCAGCCGCACACAGGCATTGACAGGGCTGGATTTCTGCAGGTGTAATTCCCACGGAGATAACCTTGTTTTTCAAAAAGCAGTAGCATCATAAAAAAATTACAACAGCAAATGTGAGAAACAAAGAGGTTTTCAAGAGAGCATATCATCCTCAGAGGGGTGGCATGGGGAAAGCCAGCAGGTGGCTCACGGAAGACAATGCTGGTGAGATGTGGTGCTGATCTCGTGCTTTCCCACCCTCCAAAGGAACAAACCTTTGAGCAGGTGGGGGGAAAAACTGGCCCAGCCAAACAATAAATATTTGAGGGACTCAGGAGGGAGGTGGAATTGGGTGCTACTTGCTCCTCCCTGCAGTGGGATGCAGCAAGGAGCCATGAGAAGGGCACAGGTGGATGCTGGATCCATCCCAGAGCCAGGTATTGACTTTGAGAGCTCACATGAGAAGGGAGGAGGCCAAACTGCAACGGGTTGATCAGCTCATGGCACAGGTCACTTACATGTCTTTTTTTTCTCCCCCCTCTTTTAGAATAAAATAAATAATACATCCTGACACTGATTCTAACAGGTTTAATAAATGTCTAATGCCCTCTTAAAGGTCACTGCTCACTCAGTTCTGCCCACGGATCTGTACTAAGAGGACTGGGGCACTCGGCTTGAGCTGTACTGTTTCATAGGGTTCCTGATGCCCAGCATGCTCCTCTCCCAACCCAGCATCTCCCAAGGAGCTGTGGGGCAGAGGCAGCAGGGGACTGGCAAGTGCAGTGAAACCCAGCTAACCCTCCACCTTTGATGGGAGCTGGCTGCCCAGAGAAGCTGTGGCTGCTCCGTCATTGGAGGTGTTCAAGGCCAAGCTGGATGGAACTTGAAGCAACCTGGTCTAGTGGAAGGTGTCCATGCCCATGGCAGGGTGTTGAAATGAGACGATCTTTAAGGTTCTTCCAACCCAAACCATTCTACGGTTCCAGGATTCAAGCTCCTGGATGAGCTTTGTCTGGGGGCATAGCAGTGCATGCATTTTGAGGAGCAAAAATACCAAGCTCTAGCTCAGGGTAAAATGCTGTAATACCACTTAAGGGATTTCTAGGCATTTTGCCCCAGATGAAATTAAATGAAATTAAAGCCCAGCAATGTCCCTAAAGGGTGTGGAGCAATTTATTTCCAGGGATCCTCCTCTAATGAAGCTAATTTATAACCTTGTCAGAAGGTCCAAGCAGGCTCGGGGCATCGGTGTGTTTCCCTTCCCCCCTCCTGCCTTTCCCAGGATGAAAACCTCCCACCAAAATTCCAACCAGAATGTTTACTTAAGATCCAAACCCCAAAGGCACTTTAAACAAGCAAAGTTCCTCACATATTTTGCCAACGAAGCACAATCCTTCTTGCTGGCAATTACAGAAGTGCTTTCAGTGCCTGGGGAGGGGCAGAGGTCCCTGCTGCCACCACTGCTCAGGTGGGAGCAAGGATGATACTGTGGCGCCCAGGCACCTGGTGGCATCTTGGCGTGTCCTCACAGACCAGAGCATTCCCCTACATCTGGGTCTCCACAGCTTAGCAACTTGGTGACCCAGTTTGTGGGAAACTTACCAATGACCTTACCACCACTCCAACAGCCCCACTATGCTCTGACAGCAATTGGTCCTCACCAGTTGGAAGGGTTCAACAGCTCATGCCCTGGCTGATTAAAAGGGGAGAAGCCATAAAAAAAGCCTTTTCTCCATCCATATCAACCAATCATTTTATTCCTGGGACCAGCAGATGCCAGCAGAAGTAGCAGGGGAGCAGTGGCACGGCAGGCAGCTCCCACTGCTCACTGCAGCAGCACTTCAGCAGATGATGGCTCATAACAACATTGTATTTACCTAACGAGATTGCTGTATTGTAGCCCTCCAACAATAAAGCTAAAGTAACTAAAAGCAGTGGCTAACTCCTGGGTTTTGACAACCCTGGTGCCAAAAATACATGTATGTATTTTAAATCTATATAAATCACAATTTTAGAGGTCATGGTAATACACTGATATTTTTTTCCCCTCATACTAAAACAGACGTGACTCACATGCAAGCACAAAGATGCAGGATTCAATGCTTCAAACCCTTTTAAGTGCCAGGGTGCAGAACTGCAGTAGCAATCTGGGTGATGCCATTGGCACAGAGCTCAACCCCCAATCTGCCCAGCCCACTCAGGACACGAGAGACAGCATTCCTCATGGCAAGGACTATCATTCCCTGCCTGCAGAGCAAACAGGGTTCTAGCCTTCCAAATACTAATGCAATACAAATAATAAAGGTAATTCCCATATATTTAATCATTATCAGAGCTCTGGGAAGAAATGATATTCAGGTGCCTACTAATTAGGGAGACATAATCTTGCCTTTCCTCCAGGTTTTTCCATCCCTGTGTCCTACCCTGCAGTGAAACAAGCAGGAAACCAGCCCAGTGGGGAGGAGTGTGGCTTTGGTAGAAGTCTCAAACAGATCCCAAAGCCTGACCGCAGAGGGCACTGCCCTATCCTACTGGTGCCGGGGTAGACATGCCAAAATACCCATCCTGCTGGGCTTGGTATCCAACCTGCCATGAATGCAACCCATCCTTTAGGATCCCTCTTGTGAAGGTCTAGGAGGCAGCATTTTCAGGGAGAATCCTACTCTTGCCACCCATGTCCTTCTAGGGTCTCTGCCCTGCAACAGGGTATGGACCAGGAGCTCGTCTCAAGCCTCATTCAAAACCTTTTAGCATCCCACTGTTCTCCCTGACAGTAGCACTGCTCCCAGGTTCCCTCATCAACGTGACGTGCCATGCATACTCCCTGGCACTGCGCCCTTATGAAGAGGCCAGGGTTAATTACTGGCACAAAGACTGCTGCTAATTAGATGCAGGGCTGGGTTTGTCCCTTTCACTCATGTGTGTCATGTCAGTGTGGGGGGCTCTGTCCACCTCCAGGGAGCCACCTCCATCCTGGCACAATGGCCAGAGCTGTCCCCACTGCTCAGGGCCAACTCTTTGGTGCCACCAGGCTGAAGCCCATCAGCAGATGAGCAACCTGGCAGCCAGTGCTCCAAGGCAAGGTCACCCCTTGCCGGCACTAAGGAGTGGGAGGCTTCCCATGCAGGAAACACATCCACACAGATGCAGCTGGAGCTAAAGGCGGGATGTGAGCTCTGCTGAAACCTGGCACAGAGACACATTCATTCCTTTAAAGGTGGATGCAACATCTTCCTCTGCAGCAACCAGATAAAACCACAGAGATTTTCCTCACCCACTGTAAAGGTTTCCATTCCCACTGTCACCTTGCTCTGGAAGACTCCTACTTCATGAAATTTTCCCTAAGCAAGACCAACTACCTCTACGTTCTTCCAATCTGTTGGAAAATGAAGGAGAAGGAATCCAAGGGCTCCTCTGTGGCCACACCACTGGCGCAATGTATGGCTGGGATCCCATGCATCTATCTCCCCTTGTCCAGGGATTTGAAGTGGGATGGAAAAACCTGCTGCTGGTTATCAGGGCCCAGGCACCCTGCGTTTCTCTTGGAAGAGTGTAAATCCCTCCAACCTCTGTCCACCCATTGTGGGGGGAGGTTCCTCCTCTAGGGTACATCCAAGCTAAGTGGGACACACGATCCTGCCAGTGACCAGCATCTACACACATTACCAAAAAGTTCAAGAAATGCTCCAAAAGTTAAAAACAGTTACAAAACATCCTGCCCACCATTTTTCCCCCCAGCCGTCTCCAGAGGGATTTGTACCCCAAAGCACCCTCTGAGCTCCCAGGTTTTAGTCTGCCTATGGGGCTGGGGGAGCAGATCAACAGCATGTCTGTGGTACTCTCCAGAAGCCTTTGCACTTGTCTGCTCACACCCACTTGGATGGCTCAGAGGCACTGCCAGACCCTGGCATACCCCACAGGAGAAATCCCCCACGGGCAGGGGACTTCTGGCCTGTCCCTTTCAATCTCCTGGGGCAGAGGTCCCAGGCATGCAGGTGGGCATTGGATGACATGTTTCCAGGACCCATCCTGGGTCCACACCGACCTCCCCACTGGAATTTGCTCTGTTTGATGTTACAGATTTAAAGAAAATGCAGATGGACATCTCACCCCTCATGTGAGAGGTGCAGATGGGTTCTGAGGAGGGACACGCTGACAAAAGGTGATGTCAACCACACGGCCACGCAGCAGCAGAGTGATGCTGCTCACCAGTTCCTTGCTCATTCCTCTGAGGTTAATTATCTTCTCAAACCAGACAGACCTGCACTCAGCAGAGACAACGCAACATGAAAGCAGAAAACTCCAACAGAAGCCATTTGCGTGCAGGAATGTAAATGCTGGCCAGCACAGCCCACTTCCAGTAAGAGGATTCATGTACCTAGTGCTTTTCTCCATAGCATTACACCTTGAGGGATGCTTGCCCCTGCTCCCACAGTGAGGAGAGCCTTGCTGTGTCACAGACAAGTCCCTCAGAAATGACCCATCGGCATCTGTAAGGTGCCATTTGGCAGCAACTCCAGGATGGGACACAGTGTGTTCCCACACCAGCCAATGCCCTAGCTGCTTTGGGGGGGGGGTCTCTCTGGCAGCAAATCCCCAGCCCAGCCCACTGCTCCACCACTATGGGGGCACCATACAGCGGGGCCAAGCACTCATTCCAACTCACTTTACATTTTACTCTCTGGCTTACAACAAATTCAACCAATGGGGCTGCATTGAGAAACAACACATCAAAACAGTGAGCCAGAAACCCCCAAACACCCAATCCCTAAAGTCCACCTGGGGCCACCATGCAGTCCCAAGCCTTCTGCAGCTCTTGACTTCGTTTTAAAGACAATGCTTCAAGAGGTGTAAATAGAACACAGGCCAGGCTGCCATAGGGCAGAGCAAAGTCCTGGGAAGCTTCACTCCAGTCTGCAAAGAGCTGCTACCTCCCTGACAAACCTCCATCTGGGGCTACTCTCTGCCCTCAGCCCTGCTGCTCTGGCCACAATCCACATGGACACTGGAGGCCCTTTTCTATAGCTTCCAGCTGTGCTCTTTCCAATAAATGAACCAATAAATACATATTTAGCTCCTGGACAGCTACCTCCATCTCAGAAGGGGCACCTAGTAGTAGGTTGTCTTTTCCTCTCTTCCTCTTTGTCTGCAAGGAGAAGGCTTCTGGTGGTGGCAAAACCAGCCCAGGTGCCTTCAGCATCTACCTCTACTTCTCCCAAAGCCCTGAAGATTTGTCATCGCCAGCAAGGTGTAACACAGGCAGATGTAGTTGGAGGGCCAGAAGTAAAGCGAGAACACCAACACAGCCCCTCACCCACTCATCATCCCTTCCTCAAACCGTCATCCACCACCAAGCCGAGTCATCCTGGAGCAGCAGGACCCATCCACATTTTTTTTCTATGATGAACCACCACCATGTCACCCACCACAGGCATCTGCAAATGGATGATGGCAGCACACAGAATAACTGCACCTCTCAGCTGATGGGCTGGGCAAGGCAGGGCGCTGCTGTCCAACCTGGGGACAGCTGGCACTGAGCCCTGCACCCACCCCAAGGGTTAGTCCTGCAGCTGGCCAGACTCCCTCTGCATTTCTCCAGTCTGGCTGCTGGGGTGCAGCCACTGAAATTCCCAGAGGAAGTACAAGGGCTTGATAATTACCAAAAAAAATCTGAGCAATTTCCTGTGGGAGCAGCAGATGGGAATCCCCCATTAACTTCAGCAGTGAGAGGTCACGTGTTTTGACCTGGGACTCTGGGTTCTCTTTCCTCAAAGCAGAGCATCACTTTAGTCATATGTGATGCACATCATGGGGGACAGCCAGACCTGTGCCCTCTGCACTGGCCACAAAGCTCACCTTCCTTGTTACCTCCTGCCACGTGCAAGGATGTGCCAGCCTCCTGTGACAGTACCAGCCTGCCTGCAAGGGCACCATGTCTCTCAGCCAGGCTGGTAGATCCAGGCTGCTAAGCATGTCCCTGAGCAGGTTCCTGCTTTCCTGTGCTGGCTTTTTATTAGCAACCCTGAATGAGCAGTGACCAGTGGTGGCACCAGCAGCTCCTGCAGAGATGGGAAAGCCCTCTCAGAAGGGACAGCGGAAGTAGGCAGTGGTGGCCACCAGAGCATATTTCTGGTGTCACTCCTCCACTTCAGCAAGCACCCTGGGATGGCAGCTAACTGGCCCTTTCTTCTGCCTGCACAGTGGCAACACATCCCAGGCAGGACTCACCCCAAAAACACGGCCTTGAGAGGTGACATCAGCTCAGAGAGCCATGGTGCACGGGAAAACCAGCAGCACAGCCCCAAAGCAGGGCACCCTATCCCTTGGTGGTCACTGGGACTCTGTCTCTGCAGGGCTGAAGAGAGAGGAGCAGGGGATCTGCAGGTGCTCACAGAGCCACACTGCGCCGATACAGTGACCCTGACATTAAACTGGATGCTGACATTGCTCTGATGGATGCATGTGCTTGCTGTGCCAGGGCTTGCTACTCCACCTGCAGCGGCTGCAGCAGAGGCACTGGGACATGGCCTTTAGCACCCCAACCTCTAAGGTGCTGGCAGGGTCAGATCTCACCCTGATGGTCCCCATAAAGCTTTCTCATTTCAGAGCAAGTGCTGCAACAGTTTTCACATAAGGGGATTCCATGGGTTCAGAGAGGCAACAACTGACTTAGTGGGTCTGGCTGCACTCTCGGAGACAGGAGACAAGGGATTCTGTGGAATTAAAGGATCCACAGGATTATTCCCCAGCTACAGCACTTCCAGCAGCCCCTTCAGTGGGAGCAGTGCAGAGAGCAGACACCCTTAAGCGAAGGGTTCCAGTCACACAAGGCTCCATGCTGATGCCCTCAGGCAATGGATGTAGTAGTAGGCTGGGTGATCCGCCCCAAAATGCCTATAGGACCTAGCCCTATGGCTCTGCTGCGGTGCTTGGTGGCACCATCATCTCCTGAAATACTCTTGCCTGGCTGTGCCTGGCACCAGCTGCAAACAGCCAGGATTACCCGCACAGAGCTGCTGGGTCCAAGCTTGCTCCTGCACAAGATGCATTAATAGGATCACTCCAATTTACAGCTTATCCCAGATAAACCCACTGCCAGGTCCACGCACTGCAAGGACAAGGGCACCCAATCCCCAGGGAGCGACTTTCTCCCCATCACAGTCATTCCTGGGCGCCGAGAATCCTCCACTTGCCCTAGAAGAGGATGACTGTCCCTACAGCTCATGGGCTGCAGTGCCAAGGCCAGTAATAAGCCCAGCTGAAGCCCCAAGTGCTTTGTCAGCTAAATGCTGTGTTTCTATTTCCAGCGGTGCTGCCGCTGATCCCCACGCCATTGGAGAGGAGGCAAACTCTGGCAGTGCCCCGCTTCCAGCTCCTCTTCCTGCCTGGCACCATCAGACACAGCCAGGGCAGGTGGTGGCCCTGGAGCTGCCTTCAGGATGTGGGACACCAGTGGTGTGGTGCACACCGAGGGCCAGCCTGACATCCCCTGTCCAACTGCCCCAGCACCCCCACCAGCCCAAATGCTCCCTGTATACCCCCCTGCAGCATTGCCATCCCCAACCCCAGATGCTCTTCCAGCCCTACTGGCATCTCTTCAACAGCCCCTGTGGACCCCCCAGCCCCAAATCCCATTATCACCCCCAGCATTGCCTCCACCAGCCCTAACGAGCTCCCAGCCGCAATGAATCCTAATATCCCTAGCATCTCCCTCAAGATCAACAGCTCCTCAATATCCCTCCTAGCCCTAATACCTCCAGCATCCCTGCCAAGCCCTATTGCCCTGCAGCATCCCACAACACTATCAGCCCCCAGCTTCCCTATTGTCCCCCTGCACTCTCCCACACTGAAGAACCTGGCATTCCACCCTCAGCATCCCCAGCATCCCCCCCAGCCCTAATGAGCTCAGCACTGAGCCCAGCACCCCTATCACTCCTCCTACACCCCCACCCTTGATGCCCCATCGAACCCCCACTGCTCTATTACCCCCTAGAAGCCCTATTGCCCTCTGCATTCCCCGGAACTACCACTCGCAGCATCCCCCAACCCTAAGGAGTCCAGTATGACTTCCCACCCAACTGCCTCTCTGCACCCCCGCATCCCTATCATGACCCCAGAAACCCTATTGCCCCTTCAACATTCCCCATGCCTTGATGCCCTTTTCTACCCCGGCAGCCCTATCACCCCCCAGCAGTCCTGTTGCTCCTCTGCATCCCCCAGCCCTCTCACCCCAGCCCTAATGTCCTGCTGCATCCCTCAGCACTATCCTCCCTCAGGATCCCTAATGCTTCCCTGCTCACACACTCAGCCACCAAACTGGACGCTTCCCCAGGGGAGTCAACACACTGTTTTCTTCAAACCTCCACAGC
>JAWWEV010000049.1:8192847-8203213 GCA_035583235.1 Hafferia zeledoni | reverse complement strand
TATCAGGCCCTGGCACCGGCCGTAAGCCCTGACAGCAACTCCCCTGCTGGGGCTGCTGCCTCACAGACTTCCCGCCAGATTCGCCTGCCTAACCTGCATGTGGAGAGATCCCCCCACCCCCCCAAAGGGCCAGTCCCGCTTTCCAAAAGCAAATTAACACAGAACCTTTGAATTCAACTGTTCCATCATTCAAAACCCCTTCCTTCCCCACCTCCCACAACGAACCCTCCCTCATTATTTCTCACACCAGTCAAAGCAACATGATGGTGTCAGTATTGGAATAATTAAGTGTCCCCTAGGTTGTGTTCAACTCATCACTGCAGTAAATAGGCTGCTAGCAACACTTCTCAGAGCCCTCAGAAGGACACTGGCCCTTGGAGGGACCTTGGCAAAGAGGGAGTACAAGGTTCTGTGGACAAACACAAGCAACTGGCTTGCTCCAACAGCCCAGGGAAGTCTCCTGCCCTTTGCCTTGTTTCAGCAGAGCCCCTGAGAGCTGGTCCCCATGCTGGGACTCTGGTGCTGAGCCTTGAGGGATGGCTCTGTGACAGCTGGCTTTGGGATCCTGTTTTGCTCCTCGCCATTGGAAACCACGAGCCAAAATGAGGTTGAAGATCTGTAGATGCCACCTTGGGTCACCAGTGCATAAACAGGGAGCTCAGCCCCCACAGCCAGCAGCAGCTCCCAACAGAGCCTTTGCTTTTGGTGCTGTCCCTGAGTAGGATTACGAGTGCTTGGGACAAAATAATTTAGAGAATTTAGAGAAGAAACATGGAGTGATGGTGGGGAGGAGAGCAGAGCTCCTTAAGGAGCAGAGCTGCTTGAGGAGAGCAGAACTGCTTGAGGAGCTCTTGGGGATGTTGCCCGCTGGGGCTGTCGATTACAGGAGGGAGGTGGACCATCTGGTGGGACTCCAGGTGTCCTGCAGATATTTCACTGGAACTGAGTCCACACAGGTAAACTCAGCCCTCTGGAACCCCCACCCTCTGGGGATGTTCATGGTGATGAAAAGGATGCCTGGTCCAGCTGGGGGACACATGTGATGGCTCAAACATGCTTTTGCAATTTTCCCATGTAGACAGGAACCCACCACAACAGGGTAAAAGTATGGGCCAAAAGAATCAGCCACATACACATACTGAGTGTGAGAGGGATGGTTTAATATGCAATAAAGAAGTTCCTTGTCACAGCACTGACAAAAAAAGGCAACATTGCCAGAAAACAATCATATCTGCAGAGAGATGTCTTTTTTTTCTTTTAATAATTTGCTAATTAGTGACTGCTGGGCATCACAAGGATCGTTGTTTTCTCTGATATGCTGATTTCTTCTGTCTCGGTGGAATTGGAGATCACAAAAATAAAAGAAAGAAAAGAAAAGCTGCTTCTTCAGAAGAGTAAATGGAGAAAAACTTTTAGTAAGGTCAGAAGAAGTTTAATTGAAAGAATGGGTTTATTTCTTCTTTCCTGAAGGGGTATTATGTTCTTTTGCTAAGCAAATTGCTGGTTAAAGCGACCAAAGCAAAACAAAATGGTTTTTAAATTATAGATCAAAGAGCAGGACATTTCTGGAAGGCTTCCTCTCCCCAGCTCACATTCCCAGGCAGGTCTCCGGTGAGCAGTGTGGCCACAGGGATCTGGCATCACCCAGAGAAGGGCTAAGATACATTAAAACCACACCAGGAAAATCCTGGAGGAGAAAGTACTGGGATCGGCATAACTGGGTGGGAGCCTTTCACGGGTTGGGATGAGGCAGGGAGGAAAGAACTCCAGCTATCACTTTCACTTGGAGGAGCAAGACTTTGCACCCAGAAATAGGCCAGCAGGTTTGCAGCTGTACTTGTAACTAGTCCATCCTGCCCCAAACCAGCTTCTATGGGGAGAGCTGTGCTCCAAGGCAGCCCGATGTATTGCTAATTCTTTTGAAAATACATGATACCAAGTAAAAGCAGCAAGGATTCCCTGCAAAACCTGATATCTGGGCTGATATCTGTTGATTTTGAACATATTTGTAGGAAGACCAAAAAATGCCCACCTGCTCTCCACTCCCTGCCCACTGGGCCTCAGCAATGGGTTACATTGACCATTTGCTCTGTCAACATGCACCTCACACATCTCACTGCCCTCCAAGTGCTTACAGTGCTGCTGTCCTTTCAGCCTGCACTACTCAAATGGTTTGCTTCCGTGCAACAGATGAAAGACTCTTCTAACTGTCTTGTGGTCCATTGAATTTTTTCCATCCTATGGAGAGCTGGTGAAGTGCTCCTGAACTGGAGCCTCTGAACAGTGTTGTGGAAGGCAGAGCAGGGAGATTTCCCTGTTCTGACTTCCCCCATCATTCCCATCTCCATGTCATCAGACAGGAGGAAAAGCCCTTTCCTAAGCTGATGTCACTGAGCTGGTTTTGGCTCATCCGTGCAGGGGATGGAAAATCCTGCATACACACATGTAGGTACTAGCATCATCCCAGGGGAAAGCTGAAAAACCCATCCCTTGGTCCCAGGTTCCCCTCTGCAGACTTCAGGCATTCCAAATGGACAGGGGAGGTCCTATCCATGGAAATCCCATGCCATGGGTTGGGGAGGCAGGTGTCAGAGTTATCCCTGCATCATGTTTCAACTGAGAGCATCACCTCCTCCTGATGGCAAGGGGCTAGGAGGGATGCCAGCCTGAGCTCTGCCCAAGGTTGGGCTGTTATTCATCCATTTTTAATCAAACCTGCAGCTGAGGTTACAACCTCAGCCTTTGAAATTGCTGCAGAATTTTTCAGTGAAGCTCCAGCTTTGCCCATTGCTGCTTTGGGCCATTGATTGCAACCCCCTGATGCTCCACCCAGGTAAGCCATCCCCACTGGAGGCTCCATGCCCTTGCCACCTGCCTGGTCCTATGCTGGGAATGAACTAAGAACATCAGTTCTCTGCTGGTCTGGAGTCTCAGTGTCAGTACCCCTGTGGCACTGTTGGGGCACCCAGCTGCTTATGCTCTTCCAGGGCCAATATCAAGAGCAGGAGGCATTGACATTCCTGCTGGCTCTGTGCAGTGCAAAAATAAACTTAACAACATTATCCACTGCTCTGGTAATTAATACCCTGGATGCTTTTTATTGGAATGAGCCAGGGCAAGGACATGCTGGGGGTTTTGCTCAAGGGCTGGACTGGAGAGGTGCCTTCCCCTGGTTTCCCCTGAAAAGGGCTGTGCTGGGTGCAGGCTTGGGGTCTGGTCTGTATGGAGTACCATATTAGGTGCCCATGGAGTGATCCCAGCCCTGCACCCACCATACCAGCCCATATATCTGTTCTACCTGCCCAAATGCTACATCTAATTGCCACACCAGACCCCACTGGGTCTTATCTTAAGCAAGGTGCTTTCAGCATCTTTAAATATGAGGCACAAAATGTTTTCCCAGGCTCCACCGCACCCATTCAGAGGAGGGAGCAGGCAAGAATGCTCTGCCCAGCAGCACCAGGGATGCCAGGGCCATTTTCTCCAAAACCACTGTATCTGTGGTTGATCTTGCTGCTATTTTTAATACAGATGCCTTATTGAGATTCAAATGAATGTTTCAAATCCTCACTCCTTTGCATAATTCTTTTTAATTAACACTTCAAAGGTTTGAACACAAGATCTGTACCATTTCCCTGACAAAGCTGACTGAACCTCCTTTCCCCCAAAGCTCCCCTGCCACCTTTCTGAGGGCTAGAGCTGGGTCCAGAGCTGTCCCTTGAGTCACCTCTTCAGGAGGGTGATGGCATTTGGGATCAGGCTCTGCAGAAACAGGAGCTAAGGGAGGAGAGGGGGTCGATGACTGCAGCAGCTACCATCACACCCCTCCACAAGCAGCTTGGCACACACTGGACAGACAAACAGCTTGAGCTTGGCACAGAAATAATGGTGTTTGAAGTGAAAATGGCCATGGCCACTACTCTGTCATCCCTTGCCCCAGCACCAGCTGCTTCTTTAACGTTGTCCCCCACCATGTCAAACAAAACCTCCCCAAAAGGAGCATTCCATCTCCAGGGTCACGTTTTGGTCACATTTCCAACCTTCCTGGCACCCTAAAGACTCAGGGGCACCTTTCTTCCTTCTGAAATTGTACTTCAAAAATAAAAACTGGAATTGTTGCACAATTTCATTCACTAGGAAGAACTGAAGCTTTTCCTTAGCTATCCCAAGATAGCTGGGAATGATAAAAGTCCCCAAGGGTATAACAGAGACACAGACACAAAAGAAGCAGCCCAGGTACCCATCCCACTTTCCCCTCCACTTCTGTACCCACAGGTTCTCCCTGTGTTGAATGGGAGGCAGGACTGAGACTCCAAAGAGTGATTCAACACATAGGAAAATAAACTCCAGTTTTAATTCATGCAACTGCAGAAATTATTAGACACAGCAAAATTGCATAATTAGTAGGATTTAATAAGATACTGTCCCATACAAGTGGGCTTTTGTTCAGCTGCAAAAGACGTTTATTTGCAAATACTCTTAATATTAATTTTTTATTTAGACTGATTTTTTGAAAGTCTCCGATAAAATGAGAGATCTGGACTAAGCATTCCAGTTGCATTTCTGAGCACAGGAATCCAGCTTTGATGTTCCTCTTGATTTCATCTTTTTAGAGCCTTGACTGCATCAAATTAAATTCTGATTACCCTGATAGTGCAATACCAAATGTATTCAGGTGACTTTTTGTTCTGGAAGAAAACTAGTTATTTTGACAAGGATGGTTGTTAGGCAGCCAAGAGATGGGGAGGAAACAGCCCTGCTAGGGAAGCAGCACATTCTCAGCCCTGCTTTCAGCCCTAGGACTAACAGGCTGTGGTGCCCCAGCAAGCCAGGTCACTGGCATTGGAACTACAGCAGGGAGGGGCGACAGAGGCAGACTCAGCAAAAGCCAAATTGCACCTTTGGTGGCTCACAGCTCTCCCAGTACCAGAAACATGGATCATTTTTCCCATCCAGATGGAAGATCCCAAAGAGACATGCCCTTGGATGGCAGGTCCTCAGAGAATGGACCATGAGTGGTGCCAGGATATGCTGTTAGAGCAGAGCAGATACATCTATGCAGAGATATCACCTCTACATGCAGAGAGGCCACTTCAGGTCTCATCCCTATCTCAGTCTTGGTTTAAACTCAGCCCTGAATCACTGGTCCAGCTGTGGGCACGGACACAGTATCCCAGGGGGATGTGCTCCCTAACATGGATGAGGAAGGACATTCCACCCATGTGAGTCACCTGTGATGCACAAGGAGGTGGTCTGGCCACCCATGATATCCTCATCCTGTTCATTTCCATGCAGTAGTGCTGCTCCTCAGCCCAGGTTCCGCTCCATGGATGGGTGTTAGGATGAAAATAAAGTGTAAATATTATTGTTTGCAGAGATTACCAACTCCCTCACTGTGATTTAGGCATATTTAAACTTCATGTTTTATTAATCCTCACTGTACAATTAATGGCATCGAAATGTGGTGTCTGAAACAAAGTCATGCACTGCAGCATTATCTCCGTGCAATATGGTGGCTTGGGCACTTGATTGTAAATACGCACGTTAAGGAATTACATAATGGGACTACACAAAAGATGGAGCTGGAGTCACCTGCCCTGAGCAGGATTCTCATCTCATGGTCTTTGTCTTCTGACCCTGAAAAACTCAGGGAAAACTCATCCTGTCCCCAAAACCTGCCTTTTCCCAGTAAGTCTCTCTCCAGGAGTCTTGGCTTCAAAAGAAGACTTTCTTGGTGGACTGGCAGCTGCTGTAGGGACAGCTCAACAGCTGCCACTGGAGCAAGCTCTTCCTTGACAGCCAATACGGGATGATGGAGTTGAGGGTCACAAACCTCCTTGAAGCCGCTGCTCAAGGTTGAGCTGTGTTAAGATCTGATTAGTGAGCAGTGCTTCTGCCCAAATTAATGAGACCATATGGCAAAATATAATAATACAGATTTTATTTAACAATAAATGTGAGATACAGAGAAAGAAATTGTCACGACCTGCTCCCGGGAAGGGGACGGGGGTAACCTAGATTGTTATTAATAATTCCCTTTGGGGTGGATTAAAGTGAAATGACACGGTGTTTATTTAACAATTCCATATAGTGTAACATAGAAGAAGATAACCTTAGTGGGGGGGAAAAGATGCATAAGGGGAAGAAAGACAGGAGAAGAGTCCAGAACAGCAGGGAAAAAGAAGAGAGAGAAGGAAAGGTTACAAAGTCACCGCCCTCTGGATCCAGTGTCGCATCTCAGCAGTCCTGCAGGCAGCGGGGGTGAAGAACAGAACCCAAATTCCCAAAGTCACTGGTCCATTTTTATACCCTCAGCATGCCTTTTGCACCTCCCCCGAGGCAGGGGGTTGTTTTCCATGAAGCAGTGTCATCAGCCGGGCTGCAAGCCCCCATATTCGCCGGGTTCATGTGGAGGGCAGAGCAACGGCTCTTCTTGCCTCTTCAGGGCTTGAGCACAGGAGGAAGGGGTGGGCCCAACTGCCCATCACGGGTATAATGCAAAAGTCAAAAGCCTGCAAAGTTTCTTAGAATGCATAAATCATTAACTGGTTCAGTCTCTGACAGAAATAGAAAAGAGAGGGGAAGAGAGAGACATCAAGTAGAAGGTAGTCACCACATGCATATCTAGCAGTGTCCTGTTGGTCCTACTTCACCTGAGGCTTCTTAGTGGGGGACAATCTCAGAGTCGTTCTTCAGGGATACCACCTTGTGTTGGTTTAAAGGTAAACCAGCAGGAGAAACGAACCCAACACAATAGAGATTATAAATCAGAGTTATAATTTAATAACGATATCACAATGAATGCAATGGCACAAAGAGAAATTGGTTTTAACCCACAAAACCCAGCAGTATAACCCAGCACCTTGGGGCACAAACACAATGGTGTTCATTAGCCCCTATGCTGAAACCCAAGTGGTTCCCCCAAGTCCAGAGTAAAAGGAAGTGACAAACCTCTTAGGGCAGACGACGGTTGCAGTCTGGTTGAGACTGGTGGTCTCTTCCTGTTGAGGTTCTGGTCCTCCTCTGCATCTGACAAGTGGTACCCCAGTCCTCAAACCCCCCAAGATTATATACCCTTAGGTTCAGGTGGGAATGCCCAGTACCTCCCCCAGGGCAGGGAGTTCCGCAATGGGTGATCTGACTCTGTGAGTTCTTGGAAACTGAATCGGGAAGCGGCTCCTGGAATAATCCAGACACACGCAGGAGTGGTGGAAAATTGCCAAAAGCCTTTACTTCCGCTTGGGGACTGGATTTAGGGACAAGGATAAGGGAGTGGCTTGGCAAAAGAGGTGTAAACTTGAGACAGGCTCGACCATGCAACAGTCAATAACTTAATACAACCAATAACAAAACACTTAAGGGTTGGCTCCAGGGCGGGGGTTCCGAACCGGTGGAAGGGACGAAACCACATGGCGACCATGTGGTGCTAGCCTGGTCATGGCGGCTGCAACCCGTCTTTGCCGGCCGGCTGTGCTTCTCTGTCTGGCCGGGAGCTGCGCTGCAGCCCGGCGCTGGTACCCTAGGGCCAGCACCAGTCCAGCCAGGGCTTGTGCTACACCACATGGCCCGCCACTGGGGGCCCCAGGGGCTCCGTGACCCGCACAAATCCCACTGGGGCTTGTGCTGCCAGTGCCGGCTTTTACACGTCTGTTATCTGCAGCGGCATTGTGTGGCGCTGCTATCGCTAGACTTCCGCTGCTCCCCCGGGGTGGCGGCACCCCCCAAGGTGCTGCCACCACCAGCACATGCAGGCTGTGGGGGAGGAGCTCCTCCAGCAGGGGCAGTCTCGGCCCGGCAGGGACCAGGTAGCGTTCCTCGGTGTTGCTATGGCAACACTGGGACGGGACCTCACCAGGAAGCTTGCAATGCAACACAAACTAACAGAACCAGGTTAGAACAGTGCAAACGAAACCTAAACCTCTGCCTCTGTTTCTTCCTTGGCTTCCAGGGAAGGTATATCCACAGTGAGTCATGGCATATTTTTGGAATCTTTGATGGCCCATTAGCAGACATACTGCCTCAGGCTGGCTGTGGAGGTGTTAATGACTTCCTGGAGGGGAGTTATCACAGCTCTTATCTCACAGGCTTCTTTAAAAATCAGTGTGCATCCTGAAGGGTCAGGTGTGCCCTGGGCAGCTGCTGCAAATGGTCCATTGTTAACAGTTCATGAGAAATGACATAGAGGGTTTCAGAATACACAGCTTTGGTCACACCCACACAGTGATAAACTGGTCCGGCTTGCTGAACTAGGACACACTTTTATACAGTCCAAGTTCCAGGTATCCATGGGGTGGTTGCAGATGCCGTTCCCATAACTTGAGGTGGTATGTGTATAAGCAGTTGCTTCCTTTCCCACAGTTTACCACAGTGGAAATTTTTGTATAAAAGCATTAACCAGGATGTGCTGACCAGATCTCACCTCTGCCACACCTGGAACTGACCACTAGGTCACATGCTTTCCTGGAGCTGCTGAGGTACACCTTGGGGCTCTGGGGCCTCTGCAGCAAGCCCACCCACATCCTGGTGTTCCCTCAGGATTGGTAGAGGAGCACTAGCAGGAGAAAGCCCAGCACTGCTGGGGCAGATATACTCCAAGCACTTGCCATTGACATGCACACCATGTTTGCAGTGACACAGCAGTGTCTCGATACAAGAGAGGGAGGTGAGAGTGAAGTCTCCCTCCTCACAGCTCCCCAAGGCTTGCAGAGGTGATACCAGGGCAGTCTGCAAGTGGCCAAGACAGGGAGAGACATGAGCTCTCCAACCACTCTGGGAGGAGTGCCTCCTCTCCTCAGCCAGTGGGTCCTGGGATAGGCTGTGAGCATCTGTGGGGGCACCCAAGCCTGCCATCCCCTGCCCTGCTCTTCTGTCAGCCCACCAGGGACAGAGGAGAGTTGAGCTCCCAGTGAGGACAGGAGTGTACATGTGCAGACCAGTGACAAAAAGAAAAGCCAAAGGCAGAAGAGAGTTTCCATCAGAGGCAGTCAAAAGCTCAAGAGCAGCAAATTGCAGGATTTCTATCATGATGTACATGCCTTTGGGTTGCAGGACACAGAGGAGGCACAGAGTCTTCACTGCACCTATCAGCATGGGAGGCACATGGGTATCAACAGTTCTTGCCAGGAGCAGCACTTTCTTTTGTACCCAGCAGTGTTTGTTCCCAAACCAAGAAGGAAAGAAAATGGGAAATAATGTTGGAGACCAAGCCAGCTATAAAGAAGAGGAAGATGGAAACGCCTTATGATTGACAGTACTCTGAGGAACAACTATGAGCAAACACTTGTTCCAAAATCTTGTCCAAACACTTGTTTCTGACAGGGGGCAGACGAGTGACAAAAAGGCAGTGATGCATCCCAAACCCTTCCCTTCCCTTCCCAGTGCCAGAAAGACAAAGGTGTTCAGGAAAACCTAAGAAGCCAGAAAGGAACATATGGACTTGGGAGGAAACAAAGACTCTCCATTTACCCAATGAAAGAAAGGAGAAGAACACACAAGGAGAAGGAAGTGTCTCAACTCATCCACAGGTAAGGGGAAACAAGTTGTCCCAGCTATTAGGAACACACAAAATCATCATCACACATGCAAATGCTAAGCATAGCCCTCACTCTTCCTTACTTCTGCTCAGCCACAATGTGGTTCTCAAGGTCAAAACTCCTAGTTTCTCACTGATAGCCCTGATTTTGTCCAGAGTCCCACCCTTTTTGTCCCCACCTGATGGGTTTGCTGCTCCACCTTGCTGCTTTATGGGATTTGGCAGTGGGTTTATGCCATGTGTACCCAAAAGAGGGAGTGCAGCCAAGTCTCTCCCCATGTTACAGGAGATACTCTTATGCTTTCAGCATGGCTGTGCTGGCATCACACTGTACAACACAGCACCCTTCCACCCATGCTGTAAGCAAGAATCACTCTAAGAACCCATTCTTTTCTTCCTAATCTTTACATTTAATGGTATTTAAATCCCATGTGAAAAGGGAAGGTTTGGGAAGGTTTGGGAAGAGAAGGCTTGGGAAGGGAAGGTTTGGGAAGGGAAAGTAAGGCTTGGACAGGAGAGGGGAGGGTATGGGAGGGGACGGGAGGGGAGGGGAGGAGAGAAGAGGGGAGGGGAGGAGAGGAGAGGGATAAGGAGGGAAGAGAAGTGATAAGGAGGAAAGGAAAGGCATAAGGATGGAAGGGAAAGCATAAGGAATGATGCCAAAGGGAGTTTCTGATTTTTCATTTTTATAGATTTTAGAAGTTTTTGTAGCTGTAGCAAAGTAGATTTCTAGTATGCTAGTATTCTGGCAGCCTATGTTCATTGTTTATATATCCTAACCCCTACCACAGATTAGTAGCTCAAATTCTTTTAGCTGTTTAGGCTCTCTTCAAG
>JAWWEV010000049.1:8166455-8192747 GCA_035583235.1 Hafferia zeledoni | reverse complement strand
CTTGTGCTCCAGCCCCTTCCCCAGCATTACTGCCCATCTCTGGGCACCCAAAGAATGGCACACACACGGCAGCGGCGGCCTGGGAAAAAAGGAAACACTGGAAAACAGAACTGAAAATCGCTGTTGGCAAGGCACAGGCTGGTCCGAGCGGGCTGGTGCAAAGGCAGCCAGAGCGGCGGGTTCGTGCAGGAGCTGCTGGGGCTCTCTGGCCGCCCGAGCTGCAGCCGCTGCCCTGGAGCCTCGTCCAAGGTGCATCCCCTGGCAAAAAGGGAACACAGGCTTCCAGGGGCACCTCTTCGACCAGAGAGGTGTTTGTGGGTCTCCAGAATGTTTTCACAGGGTCCCTCAGTGGAGGAGGCCCAGCAGGGAAGGAGAGGCTGGGAGTGCAGCAGAGGCGCAGCACAACCGGTGCCACCAGGCCAGTGGCAGGACCATGAGTGGCTGCTGAGGTGCGGGACGCGGGGAGCGATGCTGTGCCCAGGCCCACCCCCGAGGAACAGGCTGCTCTGCCCACTCACCCCAGTCAGTCCCGCTTCCTACCCTGGCCCTGGAGGCGGCTCCGCCGGGCGCTGCCGCCGGCTCGGCTCGATCTCGGGGCTCTGCTCCGCCCGCTCCGCACAGCGCTGGGCACCGACCGAGCGTCCGCGGGGTCACCGGGAGGGTGAGAAGAGTGTGAGGGTCCGGCCCGGACGCTGACCGACCTTCCAGGGGCTCCGCGGGCGCGGGGACGGCGAGTCCCGGCGAGTCCCGGCGAGTCCCGGTGAGTCCCGGCGAGTCCCGGCGCTGTGCGGGGCTTCGCGGCGGCTCCCGACGAGGAACTCCCAGCGCGGTCCCGCCGGGCGCGAACTTGGAGGAACGAACTTCCCGCCCATTCGTTTTTCCACTGCGCACGCAGGGGGCGTTGCATTTGTATGTCAAGGAGTTTTAATTTTTTAAAATACTCTATTTAGTGCTAAAATAAGTTTCCACATCCACGCCAGCCGCTACCAATATAAGAGCTCTGAAAGTCAGAAAAAGCTGTTTATTACAGAAAAGCAGAAAGCTGAGAAAATTTGTACAAATATGTCCATCAAGTAATTTTTTTTTTACCCTAGGCAAATACAACAGTATCATATCACTATTTATCCAGCTTTATTAAATCCAATATCAGAGTAAGGAATTATAGACACCGCATTACAGATGGACTTTGACAAAGCTGTGGCAACAGTTGGCAGCTGAGACAGAAAGAAAAGATGTAACTTGGTGGTAGATTCTCAACAGGGTTTTGACAATCAGAGTTTGAAGAGCCACACTGCTGATGTCACATTTGTCGTGACAGCAAGAATCAGGATGTCAACAATACGCTCTACTGTAGCTGCTGGTGGACTTGCACCCTTCAAGAGTCCCTTTAGAATAAGGAAATCTTGGGTATCCACTGCAGTTTCTGATTGTGATATCATATCCCTTTGTGTAACAGTGTCCGTGGTTGGCTCTGGACACTGCAGAGCAGACTGGGACCTGTCTGGTCTTGGGAAGAGTCAGGGTGGATGAGAAACACAATCTGCCCCACCCAAATAAACTTGCATCAGGCAGGTGGAGCAGATGTATTAGACAGGCGAGTTCATGTGAATGTTACTGTACAAAAGATGTAACTTTTAAAGTCTGGGTGTGCTTGATTTGTGGGAACCTCCACCCTGCACCCTGCGCAGGATAAACAATGTCTCCTTTCTAAACTAGATTCTGTGTCTGTTTGGAGAGCTCCTAAAATCGACAACAGTGTGAGGGTGCTGGTGGTCTCCATGAAGATGTCCTTTCCATGGCAGCCATGGACAGATTAGGAACGGGGTAGGGAATACACAGGGAGGGGCAGGTGGAGGCAGCTCCTCACACACACACATGCTTGGGCTGGAGGTGGTGGGGCAGCACATCCCCTCACCATTGCCGTGGGGCTGTCGGGATGGGGGGCTTTGTCCTGGAGCCTGTTATGGGGGAATGTGGGGGATCTCTCACAAAGAGGCTGTGGGACCCTCAAACAGAGCGATGTGGGAGATACTCCACCATGGAGGCCGTGGGGACCCTCACATGGAGGGATGAGGGAGACCCTTCCCTGGAGTTCCTGGGACCCCCTGAGGAGCCATTGGGACCCTCACACAGAGGGATGTGGGAGACCCTTCCCTGAAAGCTCTGGGACCCTCTGGGGGGCCTTGGGGACCCTCATATAGAGGGATGCAGGGGAACTCCCTCACACAGAGGCTGTGGGGACTCCCCCAGGGGCTGGGGGGACCCTCGTGCAGAGGGATGTGGGAGATGCTCTCCATGGAATCCGTGGGGACCCTCATACAAGGTGCGGGAGACCCTTCCCTGGAGGCCGTGGGGACGCCCTGAGGGGCCGTGGGGACCCTCACATGGAGGGGTGTGGGGGAACCCCCATGGAGGTTGTGGGGAACCCCCGCAGGGGCTGGGGGGATCCTTTTGCAGAGGGATGGGGGAGACACCCCCATGGAGGTAATGAAGACCCCCTTAGGGGCCGTGGGGACCCTCACTTGGAGGGATGTGGGGACCCCCCTCACACTTAGGGATATAGGGGATACCCCCTCACACTCCGGGGTGGGGGGACCTCCCTCAGGTGGGGCTTTGCGGGCTCCGGCCGCGCGGGGTCGCTGTCCCCCGTGCCCGCCCGTCTCCAGGGAGCGCGGCCATGGCGGGCGCCGTGCGGGGCGGGGGCAGCGCCGTGTGCCGCTCTCGGGACCCCTCCGGGTACCACTCCCGGGACCCCGCCGTGTATCGCTCCCGGGATCCCGTCCGTAACCTCCGCCTGCGGTGAGCGCCGCCCCGCCCCGGCCCGGCCCGTCCCGGCGGCCCGCACAGCCCTGATCTCCGCTCCCTCCCCGCAGGGTCCGCATCCAGCGCGTCTCCCCGGCCGGGCCGCTCCTGCCGCAGGTGCCGCCGCCCCTCGCCAGTCCCGAGCGCCCGGGCCGGGCCGCCCGCGCCGCAGGGGAGGCCGCGGTGCCGCTGGCCGTGATCGGGGCCGCTGCCGCGGGCACCCGGCGGGCCCCGGAGGACGAGGAGGAGGAGGCCGAGGTGGGGTGGCAGGAGAAGCTCTTCAGCCAGGTGGGTGCGCGGGGGCCGGGAGGGAATGGTGCAGGTGGGAGGGGATCGCTGGGGGCATCCAGTCCGACCCCCTGCTTGGGCAGGGTGCCCTGAGCATGGTGCTCTGAGCATGGTGCTCAGCACTGTGTGTGTGTCCAACCGGCTTTGGAATATCCCCAGGGAGGAGACTCCACACCCTCCCTGCTGGGCAACCTGCTCAGTGCTCGGTCACTGCACAGGGAAGAAGTTCTTCCTCATGTCCAGGGGGAACTTCCTGGGCATCAGTTCCTGCCCGTTCCTCTTGTCCTGTGGCTAAGCCTGAGCAGAGCCTGGTACAGCCTCTGACACCTCCTTGCAGACACTGCCATCGATGAGGTCCCCTCTCAGCCGTCTCAAGGCTGAACAGCCCTAGCTCCCTCTGCCTTTCCTCATAAGAGAGAGGCTCCAGTTCCCTCCTCATCCACACAGCCTCTCCTGGACCCACTCCAGGAGCCCCATGCCCCTCCTGTAGTGAGGAGGCCAGAACTGGACAGGCCTGGGTAGGTTTCCTGACACCTTTCTGCTCCTGCTTTTGGGGTCCCCTGTTTCAGGAGGAGCTGCTGTACCTGAGCCCTTCCAGGTGGGCATCAGTGGGTGCTGCTGGCTGCCACATGCCTGAGCTCAGGTTATTTGCTGCGATTCCCAAAGAGTCTTGTCTCTGGGGTGGCTTTGGAAACCTCACCTGCAAAGTGTTTGTGGCTCTGCCAGTTCTGGTGAAAGGCAGGTGTTGTGCTTTACCTGTGGTGCTGGCAGTTTGAGGTGGATCTGTACCTGAATGAGACAGCCTGCCAGACTCCCCTGGACCGGCAATACCATGAGGAGATCCGGAAACTGGAGAAGGCTGGAGGTCGGAAGAACTGTCGCATCTTCACCTACACCGACCACGACCGATTCACCAATCTGGAGGAGGTACCAGCTCTTAGTTACTCAGTATCCATCAAAACCTCCAGGCCTGCTGCAGAGGGAACATTTGTTGGTTCTTGGCCCTGCAGAAGCCAGGCAGATACCCTGAGTGCAGGAGAAAGCACTGCTGCAAAGCAGCTTCACTTGCTGCCCCAGACATGGGGTGGGATGTCCCTGCTTCAGGGTGATGGTTGGGACAGCTCAGAGGGTCTCAGCTTTGTAGCACTGCTCTGTAGGTAGCTGGCAGGGTGGAGGGAGCTGTGCTTTGCCATCAGAAGACTGAAGGAATTTTACAATCATGAGAAGTTTGTGCTTGCCTGTGAGTGTGTTCATACCTGTTCTCTTCTCCAAGAGGAGAGCTGTGTTTGGGAAAGATGCCCCAGTACAATTAAGCTGGTTCCTGTCTGTTTTGTCTTCCAGCTCTGCCAGAAGGTAACTGACTCGGAACACGAGGTGCCATCATATCTGGCTGAGAGGATGGCCAATGTGAGGAGGAGAAGACAGGACCGTAGGCCAGTGTGAGTGCAAACTGGGGCTCAGAGCTTGCTCATGCATGTTTCCTGGTGCTGGTGCCCCAGCTGTGGATCAGCCTGGTCTGGGGAAGCTGGAGGCTTGATCTGTGTCACACATGGAATCCAGCAGTGTGACTCCTTATCATGGAGAGTTTGGTGCTGCTGAGCTGAGCTGTGACTGGTGCTGTTCTGTTTTTCACAGAGAAGCGAGTTCTTTGAAGTCGAAAATCATCACTTGGGAACCCTCAGAAGAATTTATAAAGAACAATCATGTTATTAACACACCTGTCCAGACTATGTACATCATGGGGGACTTGGGACCTTATGGAAAGTAAGTAAAATCCCGAAGGGATCTTACTTGCCCAAAAGAAAACCCATCTTCCCTCCTTACCCAAATCTTCTGTTTCTTTCACTAGTTAAGGGGAGATAATTCCAAGAGCTCAGTAACCTGGGCTGCAATTCCTTTTTTCCTCTTTCCTTATTTGGGAGGTAGCTGAGTGTATCCCTCCAAAATGCTTCTAGGAAAGTATGTGTGTGTTTGTTCCCTTCTGTATCTCTGTATGCCTTTACCAGCTCTGCTGTTCCAGGGCACAAGGATGTCAGTGTTCTCTGTTTAGACTGTGTTTTCTTGATTTCTTCCTTTAGGCTTGGTCACAGGGAGTATGAACATGTTCTTTGCACAATCAAGGTGGATGGCAACGGTGTGATCACAGTGAAGCCTGACTTCTCTGGCACCAAGGGAGCCTACAGGTGAGTGGGAGAGGGCTGGGACCTCTCCTGGGGCTGGGACGGGGGCTGAAGTGGCTGTTTCCTTTAAGTAAGTTGCTCCAAGCCCCATCCAAACTGGCCTTGGACACTTCCAGGGATGGGGCAGCCACAGCTTCTCTGGGTAACCTGTGCCAGGGCCTCCCCACTCTCACGGGGAAGAATTTCTTCCAATATCTTATCTAACCCTGCCCTTGGTGAGTGTGAAGCCATTCCCCTTGTCCTGTCACTACATCTCCTTGTTATGCTTGTTGGCACAAACGGGTCTCCCTTTTTGAGGGAATGATGCTGGCAGGCTCTTGGGACCAAGGAGAGGGCTGGGAGTGCCTTTGTCTCATTGCAGAGGCCTGGTGGAGGGGTCACTGCTGGGGCAGGGGGCACTGCTGGGTCAGGAGGGCCCCTTTGGTGCCTGTGCCTATTCTCTGCATAATGGGGGTGTTTTTTGGTGTGTTCTGGGGCTCTGCAGGATCGAGCTGGATGGAGAGAAACGAGAGGTGTGGGAATACACCATCAAGAATGCCTCTGCCCAGGTGCAGCCAGAGGAGGAGGAGCGTGAGCAGCGCATGTTCAGAGATGTAAGGACGAGCCACTGAGTGTATCCACTAGTTCTGAGTGACAGAGGCAGCCCAGACCCTCCTACAGGTGTAACTGCTAATGCTGTGCACACCTGAGGGGACAAAATGTCACTGGCAGGGAGCCTCATCGTGCCCAGGAATTTGAGAACTCCAGCAAATACTCCCTGGCTTTGTCATTCCTTACTCTTTACAGACACCTTGTCTGTAGTTGTCCTGACTCTACCTGCAGTGATCTATGAACTGATGCAAGAAACCACCCAAATTCGTGCCTTTCTTGTGTCATCTGTCAGTGTTTTTCCTTCCCTTTTGATCAGTGGGCAAACTCTTCCCTTGGTCTTCCTCTTGCTGAAGTTTTGTGCAGAGTTAGCAGTTATGCATCTTTATTCTATTAGATATTTATATTCTCTATATCTGTTGTAACAATTAAACCCCACCCTGTCTTGTGCTAAGCCTGGTGGCAGCAACTTGAGTTTAAATGATGTCCACCACAATTTTTGCAATGACAACCAATATGATCAAAATACACTTGTTGTTGTTGTTGTTGTTGTTTGTGTTTCCAGCTCTATGGTCGGCACAGGGATTACCTCAATGGGCTCGTGGGCTCAGAGTTTGAAATGGTGAGTTCCAGGGGCTCCTGGCAGGGACTGGAGCCTCTGCTGCCTCTGGGCACTGGTGATCTGGCTCACATGGCTGCCACTTGCACCAGTCTCCAGAGACTGTTTCATTCTGGGACGAGTGTTGGCAGCTTTTACCTTGGGCTTTCCAGCAGCAAACTGGGTGGGAAGGGACAAGTTGCAGTGGGTTTGGGGTCTGCAGAGATCCATCCTGAATGCTGCAGTCTCCATGAGGCTGTGTCAGTGCCTCAAGACTTGTGACTGGAGTACTTTCAGAAGGAAGGAGGGTTTATACCTTCTGGGCCAGTGATTGCTGTTAACTTCTTAAGTGTCAAACACCTTTATGTGCCACTTTATGCCCCTTTTCAGCCCTAGACTCATGCATAGTTTCCCTTCTCACGGAGTTACCCAAACTGCAATCTTTTTTTTTTTCAAATTTTGTTTGTCAAAGTATGGAAGTTGTACTTGGATAGAGTGTCTGAGCTCATCCTGTGCTTCCCTCTGCTTCCCCACCTTGGGCAAGAGCAAGAGAAACAGGACTGTGATGTCTGCAAGTAACCTTTCACTATGTGTTATATCCATCTTGAACTCTGTAAGAGACTGATTTATGGAATAGTGAACTCCTGCGGTCTGGGATTTTGGGGATTTGGTCTCTTTAGAGCCTCTCTCCAGAGAGACTCTTCACTCCTTGGCCAGCACAGTAAATCATTCATGTCCAAATAGCCATTAAATACCTGTCTGAGATGCTGTTGGGAGGGGATTGTTGAGGTTCCACCAGTGGTCACTGAGCCCTTTTATCTTGTTTATCTGCTCGTTTTTCCAGCCTCTTCCTGGTACTCTGAGACTTTTTGTGAATGGAGAAATAGGTGAGTCTTAATTCCAAACAGTAGTAGGGGCAAATGTGGGTGTGCTGGATGGCTGAGGCTATGAAGGCTGGTCCAGAGTGGGTGATTCTCTCCCTCAAATCCTTCACTTCCTTCTCCTCCTTGTTTCTGCAGGCTAAGCCCTTCAGAGGCATTTACAGATTAGAGGTTACAAATACTGCAGCTGTTCTAGGAAGACTAGATCTGAAAAAAAGGAGAGCAGATTGCTATAATCTCTATTTAATTTCCCAAATAAACCAATTAAATACATGATCTCCCTCATGCAGTTAGTGATATGGAGACAGAGCTAGTCTGGAGAGGGAATCTTCTCTGAGGGTCATCTGTTACTTTGAAGACTGTGGCTTTTCCCAGCTTCCAGCAGTAACTGGTTGTCCCTGAGGTTATTGGTGCTGGCTCTCCCAGAAGTCTACAGTGAGTGCTGGAGGAGTTTGTGTTGAAGCAAACAGCTGAAATTCTTTCTCTTTTTTTTTCTCAGTTTCAGCTCAAGGCTATGAGTATGACAACCTTTATGTGCATTTCTTCCTGGAGCTGCCTAACCGTAAGTATTCCCATATCCAGCCACATCACAGCAGTTCAAGGAATGAAGCAGAGATGGTCTGATCAAACCACAAAGACACAGGGACACAGAGATACTGGTAGCCAGTCTATCCAAAGTTCATTCCTTATCCTGCAGAGAACAGCCTTCCAGTCCTCTCCATCACAGCAGTGACCTTGTCTGATTTCAGTGCTCACCACCCTGGTTTGTGCTGACACTGACAGGGTACATTTTGGTGGATAAATAAGGCTCCCAGCACTGACATGCACATCCTGATGCATGTTTGGCTCCCCTGGAGCTATGGCTCTGGCTTCCCTCTCTGGGTGTACCTGGATATTTATCCAAAGGAAACCACTTCTGCTACTCAGTACATTTGGATGAGGTTCTGCTTTTCTCTTGTGATGAGTTGCAGCTTTTTGTGGACAGTTCAGGGTGTTCTGAGGAGCAGCCAGTGCCTGGAACAGGGCAGGGTGGGACATGCCTAGGGGAAGTCTGATGAGGAGCATCTGAGGAAGCTGAGGGGCTCAGCCTGGAGAAAAGGAGGCTCACGGGGGACCTTCTCTCTCTCTGCAACTCCCTGGCAGGAGGGGGAAGCCAGGAGGGGTCAGGATCAAGGGAACAAGGGACAGGGAGGTTCAGGTTGGATATTGAGAAGAATTTCTTTATGGAAAGAGTGGTCAGGCATTGGAAGGGGCTGCCCAGGGAGATGGTGGAGTCCCCACCCCAACGACAGGACATGGCACTCAGTACTCTGGGCTGGGGGACAAGGTTGGGACAGGGTAGGTTGGACTTGGTGGTCTGGGAGGTCTTTCCCCATCTCAGTTATTCTGTGAATTTCAATGTGGGTGATGTTAGTTGTTTCCCCAGTCACTGGGGACTGACATTGTCCTTTCTGCTGCTCTGGTTTGTGAGTTTGGTCTCACCCCAAGCCTTCACCACTGCGTTCACCTTCTCTTCTCCCCCCAGAGTGGTCAAGCCCCCCGTTCCAGCAGCTCTCAGGAGTGACACAGACCTGTGCCACCAAGACAGTGGGCTGGGTAAGGACACTTTCAGACCTGCAGAGCAGTTTGAACAGGCAGTCTCTGGAGTGGAACATGTGTAACAAACTACAGAAAAGGTCCTGACCTGATTGTTTGGGATTCCCCTCGTTTTAATTACACTTGCCATTTTTCCAGGGGACTACTGTCCTAATAAAACTAAACCAAATGAAACTACTCCAAAGCAGTTTCTGGAACCTCACTTTCTTCTTCCTTCTGGATGACTGGTTTTGCCTTCTGAGCTTTGATTTTTGTGTTCTCCAGTGCTCTGAGTTAACAAATCATTGTTCTGGCTTGCCTGAGGCAGGAATGCACACAGTCTCTATACTGATTTTCCAAAATGAATTACTCTTCTTATCTGGGAAGTTGGTTCTGTTCTGTCACCAGCTCCTCTCTAGAAAATTTGAATTTTATTGGCTTTTTGATGTCTTTTATGTGATTTAGTTTGCATATTACAAAACTAATTATCATACATTTCAATAGTACCATTGTTTGAGTACTGTGCTTGTCTTGGCTCCTGTAAAGATTGTGGCAGTCCAGTAGTTATGCAAATGACTGAGTTGTCATTTGAAGTGTGTTACTGTTTCTCCTTTTCCGTTATTTTTCACAGCCTGTTCCATCCACATGGCACTAGGGAGTGTATCCAGGTCTGGCCCCAGCCAGGTGTTTGTTAGTGGGATGTGACTGATCATGTTTGGACATCATTTTCTTGCCTTCCACCATTGGTTCCTTTCTCCCTGCTCTCTGTGCCCCCTGCAGTGCTGGTGATGATTTATCTTGTCCAGGAATCTGATCTCTGTCCTGTTCCTTTTCCAGGATAAGGTGGCACACTTCTGCTACCCCTTCAGTGTGGACATGTTTTACACCCAAGAAGATGAAGGTGTGTTTCCTTGTATTTCTGAAATCCTTTGATCCCAGTGCACCCATCCTGCTGCCTGGCCATTGATGCAAGAACAGAGGGAAATGTTTCTGGTTCAGCAAAGGTTCACCCTGTCACTGCCCAGCCCCTGGACACATCCTGTGTTTGCCCTGCCCAGGAATCCATTAGCATGTGTATGGATCTATTGATGTTGTCCTCCTACAGGCAGCTTTATCCAGTTGCAAAACCACCTGGATCTTGTCTGTCCCAAACCCTGAGTGCTGGGCTGTGTTGCCATTCCTGCAGCAGGAGAACCAGGCAGCCTTTTTGTACACAACTAAAACCCTGTGCTGAGTCTTATGTTTGTAGACACGCTCAGTGACCTGTATGATGCTTGTATAGTTCATGTCACTTCGAACTTCAGCTCTGTTTTAAGCTGGGCTTTTCTGCTGCCTGTTCCTGCTGCTTCCTCACCAGTGCCATTGCTGTGTGGATGCAATTGCTGGGGACAGCTCTGTGGCATGTCGTGCCACTTGAATCCAATGTACACTTTGGATTTGGGTATTCAACCAACACTAATGAATTTTCAACGTAGAAGAAACACAGTGAGTTTGTTTCACTGTGGAAAAAAGAATTGCTTGGAGAGCTGTAGGAGAATCCAGGCTAATAATCCCCCAATGACATTGGGAAGACCAGAGATAAACAGGTTCTCCTGGTTGGCATCAGATCATTCATGAAAGATTGCCTTGTCTGCTCCAAGATAATTGAGAACCCAGTTTGGACTTGCTGTTAAAGAATTTTCCCTAATTTTAACATCCATAATTCTGTTTTCATCCTCAAATCTGAGGGTTCAGATTTTACAGGGGAAAATAATGAACCATAAATCTTTGGTAGTCATTGTAGAAGAAATAAAAAAATGACTGTGGTGGAAGTGTGCTGGAGTGTGTCCAGAGAAGGGAACAGGGCTAGGAAAAGGTCTGGAGCACAAGTTTGAGGAGGAGCAGCATCTGAGGGAGCTGAGGGGGCTCAGCCTGGAGAAAAGGAGGCTCAGGGGGGACCTTCTCATTCTCCCCAACTCCCTGACAGGAGCGGGGAGCCAGGTCGGGGTCAGGCTCTGCTTCCAGGGAACAAGGGACAAGAGCAGAGGAAACAATCTCAAGCTGTGCCAGGGGAGGTTTAGGTTGGACAACCCAGTGGGGACCAGTCCCAGGTTGGACTCGGTGATTTTGGAGGTCTTTTCCAACCTTAATGATTCTGTGATTCTTTGACTTTGATAGTCTCCTTACCAAAGTTGTGACCTTCTTCTTGCAGACAGTCTCCCTCAGTGGCCTGTTCTCTACTTTGAGGTCCTATCCCTGGATTACTGGCAGAGGTACCGTGTGGAAGGATATGGGTCCTTGGTGCTGCCAGCATCTCCAGGTAAAACATCCTTGGGACATTGTGTTAATTGAACTGGGACAAGGAGTTGAGTGGTTCTTTTGGGAGTGCATTCAGTGCACTGAAGGGGTAATCAGGGGTCTGTGGGGCAGCAGAGATGTGATGCATCCTGCACCATTCTGCCCTGGTTTGAGACACATCATGTATCACTGTCCTTGCTCCTTTGGTGGTTCCATCACAAAATGTGTGATGAAGCTCTGGGGTGATGCTGCATGTCCATCTTTACAATGGCAGTAGCTCTCTGAGTCCCACATGGGATCTGGGAGTGACCCCCTCGTGTTGTGAGAAGGTGCTCCTGGTGAGCAGGGGGTACTTTCAGCACTGCCTGTGGGATTGGAAGGGACTGACTCATGGGGCAAATGTTTGTAGAACATTTTTGATACTGTGCAGTGTTTCCATTTCCAGCCAGCTGTGGTTTGGGTCAGCATTCTGCCTTCTGTGACTCTGAGCAGATCACTGGTCACAGCAACTAAGCTGTCCTCTTGTCCTGAGCCAGGTGCCCACGAGCTCACCATCCCTACGTGGCGCCCTGTGGAGGTGGGGACAGTGGCTGAGATGAGGAGGTTTTTCATTGGGGGATCTCCTGAGCTGGAGGACTTAACCTACATCCGGATACCATTGACCTTCAAGGTGGGCTCAGCTGCAGGGCAGCCTCTTGCCAGGAGATGGGACATTATGCTCTTGGGTTTGGGTGTCTGTGGACAGCCTGGACCACATTTGAACAAGGATGAGCTGGTGGTCCTGTCCCTCTCACTGTAGAAATGTCTCCTTTGTGAGACTTGTGGTCCTGAACAGAGAAATGGGCAAACACTGAGGGAGAGCTGTGCATTCTGAAGGACGAGCATCTTAGAGAAGTGGGGGAGCAAGGACAAATGCCTTGATTTAACCCTGCCTGCAAAGTGTCAGATCAGCATTTAGTGCCAGCCACAGACTCCCCCTGGGTTTCTGTGAGGAATCAGGGCTGTACTGTGCCTGGAACAGCTTCCCAAAGTGAGAAGCCCATGAGTGGGAGGCAGACAGAAACTTCATGATCCCAAGAAAGCTGCAGAGCTGCTTGATGGTGTAATGAGCAAGGTTTAGTGCCAGCTCTGGGTAAGAACAGGCCCTGATGCAGTTGTTGAAACCTTCGCCCAGCACTGCACTCTCAGCTTGCAAGTGTTTATGTCCTGCCCTCCGCATGGCCTGGAACTATCTGTCCTTGCAGGGAAGGGAGAGGCTGTGCCCGCAGGAGTTTGTGCTCTGCTGGGACACACTTGTTTTCCTTGTGGGGTTGCTCTAACCTGTGCCATCCACGCAGGGAAAGCGCCTGAGCCGCTTTGGTTTCCGGACAGAGACCACGGGGAGCGTCACGTTCCGGCTGCACTGCCTGCAGCAGTCCAGGTGAGTGCAGCCCAGGGAGCTCCAGGAGCTCCAGCTGGTGCTGCCGTTGGCAGCCCTGACCTGCTGCTGTGCTGTGCAGAGCCTTTCTGGAGAGCAGTGCCCTGAGGCAGCGCATGCAGAGTGTCCTGGACCGCCTGGGAGGCTTCAGCCGGCAGAGCTCTGTCTACAACGTTCTGGGTAAGGCCTCAGTGTCACTCTCACTTTTGCCCCCTTTTTAGAGAGTGGGGAGGGTATTTCAGGAGAATCCATTACTGGGGGGTAATTCCGCTCCCTGTGAGCTCAGAGGCCATGGCAGAGGTTTAATACTCTGCTCTAAGCTGGACACTTCGGGAGGTGTCAGCTCTGAGCAGGCAGGAGGGATTAACCACTGTGTGAGGGCACAGATGGGGCTGCCCAGCCTTGAGTCTTGCCTGGCACTGAGCACAGCTGGTGGCACCGGGGCACAGGCCCCGTCCCTGCTCCCGTTGTGCACAGAGCACAGGCAGTGCTGGAGAACAGAGAGCAGCACAGGCCAGGGGATGTCACTTAGTTGTAGGAAGTGGGCCTGCTGCCCCGGGAGAGGTGCCACATCCCTGCCCCGAGGCTGTCCTGCTGCACTGTGCCCTGCTGTCCCTCTGTGTTGTAGAGGCTTTCCAGCGGGCACGGCGCCGGATGCAGGAGGCACGGGAGAGCCTTCCTCAGGACCTCATCAGCCCTTCTGCCTCCTCCATGGCCCAGCCACAGGATCTGTGACATCACCTCTGCTGCCCGGAGCACTCAGCATCCTCCCTCCACCACAGGCTCCCATCCCTCAGAAGGAAACACAGTTCCTGGGAGCTTCAGAAGCCCTTCCTTTGTTGTTCCTTTGTTCCTTTCCCTGGATGGGGGAAGGAATCTTAACACCTCCAGACCCAGAATCTTTGCATTTCCACAGGTACCTGTGGAAGGAGCACATTTTTTGCAAGGCTCTTTGTTACCAGGCTGTAACAATAGAGTCAATTGTTCCCATTTCTGCTGAGCAGAGTGAAATACTGACATGGCACCTTTGAACCCTGTAACATCTTTTCAGGGATATAATAGTGAATAATGAGAAAAATTGAGATGACTTGGTAAATTTAGTTTTCTTCTTAAAGAAGAGAGTGATGTTGAAGGTCAAGGCACGGATGCTGTTTGATATTAATGAAATGAGTAGATAACTTCTTGAGAAGTGCTGGTAATTGTTATAGGGCAATCAATAGTAAAATGAATTCTTCCACCTCTGCCTCAAGACTGATTCATTCGTAGAGAGAGAACTCTCTGCCACATGGAATATATGAAATAAAAGCAAAGGAAGGACTTTTGACAGATGGAGAACTGGACAAAAGGGTTACATTCTGCATTCCCTTGTGTGTGCCCAGAAGTTCTGGCTCTGCAGTGATGAGCAGGAGGATTCTTTGTTCAGGAACACAAAACACACGTTTCTCTTGGCTCATCACAGAGCTTTGGCTGGGGCTGGAAGGTTTGCAGGCAGCAGGAGCAGGTGATAACATTTGCACAGCAGCTGAACTTTGAACTGCTGGAGCTGTTCATTTGAGCTGTGCTTCATTGTTCCTTCTCTGATTGCAGAACACTCTGGTGCTTCCTGGGGAAGCTCGTGTGTAGTCACTTTCTTCTGTTTTCTCGTTTTTTTCCCCTATTTTTATTCCTGTCTCAAGTTCAGAGGAATGAGGGTCCCTTCAGACTGACAGTGCTGTGTTGGTTTGTGCAAGAGTCACATTTCCTTTTTTTTTTATCAATAAAGTTAAAAACCACCTTTCTTATAGAGATGATGTCAATGGCATATCCTATAAGGTGGATTTTTTTGATGAGATCAAGTTCCTGACTCATTGCCCAGCACAGTTACATGGCAGGATTTGGTGTATTGAGTGTTAGGGTCACACAGAGATGCAGTAAGATTTTCATAATATTATTATTTTGCTACTTAAAACTCCGAATAGTGTAAAATCTTACAGAAACTCAAGAGAGGAAAATTTAAAAACAAGCAATTCTTTCAAAGTAAGAGACTCTTTGGAGTTCTTTGCCTTTGTGCTTGCAGCCCCTGTGGCCTGACAGAATGAAGTGGTGCTGATAAATGCTGGTTTGGAGAGAGCCTTCAGCAAATGTTCTTTGAATTTGCCCTTTTATAAATTAAACCAGCAAATTTACATGTACATGTATGAAAATGTCACTGATCTTTTAATCACAACTGGCATTTGTGCTCTGAGCCCAGGCAGCTGCAGGCCAGGTTGTGAGGCCACCAGGTGTGCACAGCTGGAACAGGAGGTCACCAAGAGGATCAGAGGGATGGAGCCACCTCTGCCATGAGGGGAGGCCGGGAGAGTTGGGATTGTTCAGCCTGGGGAAGAGAAGGCTTGGGGTGACCTCATTGTGGCCTTGCAGTGCCTGAAGGGGCCAACAGGAAAGATGGAGAGAGACTGTTTACAAGGGTCTGGAGTGACAGGACAAGGGGGAATGGCTTCAAACTGTCAGAGAGCAGGGTTAGGTGGGATATTAGGAAGAAATTCCTCCCAGTGAGGGTGGGCAGGCCCTGGCACAGGTTGGGCAGAGAAGATGTGGCTGCCCCATCCCTGGGAGTGTCCAAGGCCAGGTTGGACAGGAGCAACCTGGGCTGGTGGAAGGTGTCCCTGCTCATGGCAGGGGATTGAACTGGATCTTTGAGGTCCCTTCCAACCCAAATCATTCCATGATTCTGTGATTCTGTGGCTGGAGTGGGGTCATGGGACATGGGGGGGACATGAGAGGAACTTGAGGGGAATATGGGGGGACATAAGGGGGACATGAGGGGGCCGTGGGGGGACATGGGGAGGACATGGGAGGGATATGGGGGGTGCATGAGGGGGACTTGAGGAGAAAATGGGGGGGCCATGAGGGGACATATGGGGGACATGGGGGAACATGGAGGGACATGGGGTGACGTGGAGGATATGGAGGGTCCAAGGGGGCTTCACCAGTGGTCCAGGAAGGGTCATGGGGGTCCGAGGGGTGTCCAAGGAGGGACAAGCCCAACAGGGTGCAGAATGAATCCTCAGCAGAAACACAGAGAAAAGCAAGTGCTTGGCTCAGAGTGAGGCTGTCAGTGCAGACACAATGGAA
This sequence comes from Hafferia zeledoni, assembly GCA_035583235.1. Lineage (NCBI taxonomy): Eukaryota > Metazoa > Chordata > Aves > Passeriformes > Thamnophilidae > Hafferia > Hafferia zeledoni. The sequence goes on along the minus strand of JAWWEV010000049.1, from coordinate 8,177,027 downwards.
ATCCAGAGCTCAGCCTCGAGCAGGGGCTGCAAGACCTGCAGCTTGGCTGCAGCTCAGAAACCACCTGAAGCTGCTCATTCATTCATTCTGCAGCCACTGCTGTCACTTCAGGGACATTATTCCCTTTGGAGGCACAGGACAGAGATCCTGGAGCAGCTGCCAGAAGTAATTTGTCAAGGAATAGGCTGGAAAGCTGTTCAGGGAGGGACAGACTGGAGCCACTGAGCACAGCAGTGCTGGAGAAGCCAGGGAGGAGCTCTCCCTGCCAAGAACACAAGCCAAGTCCTGTGGCAAGGGAGGGACAGGATCTCAGAGGCAAGGCAGGGATGAGGCTGACCCCAGCCCCCCTCTGCCTGTGCCCACAGGGATGTGCCAGGGAGGGCAGGAGCAGAGCAGGGAAAGGCCCCTATGAATACAATCACAGGTGGATCCAAATGTTCCCCCTCCCTGCACGAGGAGAGCAGGGATGATGCCAGTGGTGATTACTCCCAATGCTTGTCTCCATGCCAACAGCCACTAAAAAGTTGCTTTTGGACAGCTCACGGGGGCTGCAATCCCTCGTGTCCAAGGACAGGAGGATGCTGTGCCATGGCTTTTCTGAGGACAGGACTGCTGGCCCCACTCTGGGGCCAGTTCCCATCAGTGAGTAGAGAGATGATGTTGGGAGGAAGGGGAACTGTGCCACAGCCTGCAGAAGCTGAGGCAGGACCCCCAGAAAGGTGGACTGGAAAATATGGAAGATCTGTGCCCTGTGGGCCTGGGCTGCTTGGAAAAGTCAAAGTGGGACAGGAGAGGGGAAAGGAAAAAGGAAAAGAAGAGGTGACCAAGGGGAAGAGGGAGGCAATCCAGCCCTTTTGAGCATATCTGTAGTGGAAAAAGTCAGACATTGCAAGGGCTGTGTTTTCAGTAGCAGCAGCAGGAAACAGTGGCCTTTCCCTTGGTCTGGTTTCCCATTCCTGATGCCGTGTCCAGAGCTGTAAGAGCATCACAGTGCTCACAAGGACATGAGTAGTGGGGACAAGATCTCCCAGGCAGTGGCAGTGTGGGACAGGAACCCCCCAGAGAAACCATAACCACCTGGCAGGAATCACAGGCTCCCTCCTCCTCCTCACACCTCCAGCCTGACAACAGGCTCAGGCACGAGCTGCCACTGCCAGTGCTCTGCACAGGAAAATCTCCACCAGAAAAAATAAAACATCTGATAGGCAGGATCTGTAGTCTCTGTCTTCATGTGAGGAACAGGCTGGAAAACATCTCTCAGGCTTTTAGTGACAGTGATGCTGCCTGAGGAAAAGCTGGGGACTAGACCTTGATGTCCAGCTTGACCTTTCTGGCTTTTTAAGGTCACATTAAGTCACGGGAAATGCACCTTTCCCACCTTCCCAAAGGATCCTCTCATTCTCAGGTCTGGAAAGTTTGAACCAATCCAGAATCACACACCTCCGAGACAAGTTTCACTTTCACACACTGTAGAAATCCTCCCAACTGTTGTGAAAGTCAGATGATTTTATTTTTAAGTACGAGCACTTGTGAATAAATTACAGCAAAGTCTGATTCCATCAGTCCTTCCTGATATTTTGTGTTACTCTAGAAAACGATTTTGACAGATGAGAGAGAAAGGGAAGCACCTCCAGCCTACACAGTACTTGGGTTCACTTCAAAACCTGCTCCAACCAAGGCAGTGAGAGAATTCAATCAAACCAAAGCAATCATTCCAGTGCAGGAACAGGGCACATGGGCACTTATTTCTTGACTGATCCAATGAAGTGGGATTTTTCTCGGGTCAGCTCCACTCTGCCTCGCATTGAAATATTGACATTAACTGCAGACAAAGTGGGCTGCACCTTGGGAGGACAGTGAGCATTAATAAAATGACAGCAGGAGGGAGAGGCAAAGCAGCCCAGAGGTCCCTTCACCGCCAGGAGCCTCCCTCTGCTACTCCAACCCCTGGATGACATTTAAATATATTGATCCAATCATGAGCCTCCAGTAGTTGTTTAAAAACGACCACTTAAACCCCATGGTGCAGATAAAATACTCTTCTCCCTCCCCACACACCAGGCAGGGGCCTCCTGAACATTCCTGGATCACCTCGAATCCTCCTAAGGGCCCCATGGACCCACCTGGTACCCCCATGGACCCTCCTTGTCCCCTCCAAAACCCCTTGGACCCCCCTGGAACTCCCTGTGACCCCCTTGGACCCTCCTGGACCCGAGCTCCTCTTTCCATTGACAGTCACCGTCCTGTCTCTGCCGAAGGAAGCAAGTCCTTAAGAACAGCGGGATCGATCTTAGATCCGCCGCAGCCGCACGAGCCATCCCTGCTGCAGCCTCTGCTCAAACCCCCTCTGTAATTCCTCGGCTTTCTCTGCTGCATTCTGGGCTGTCTCGCTCATCCGAAATCCCATCAATCCTGCGGGTGCTGCGGGCGCTGTTCCAGCGAGCTGCGCCTCTGGCTCGCTGCGTTTGCAGCCCCTGTTGCTCACAGCACGTGTCAGGAGCTGGGTGACCCCCCTCCAATGAGCCCGGGGTCCCGGGGGTCCCGCGCCCGACCCCGCAGGTCCCGCTGAGGCCGCCAGGGGGCGCCTCGCCCCAGAGAGGGACCCGCAACCCCGGCCCGAGTCACCTTCGGGAGGGACCGTGCGGTGTGCGGGGTGTGCGGAACAGTGTGGGGTGTGCGGGGTTGTGCGAGATAATGCGGGACCGTGGGGGATAGTGAGGGCCAGGGCAGGTGTGCGGGATGTGCGGGCCAGTGCGGACAGTGTGGGGTGTGAGGAATGTGCGGTCCAGTGCGGGGTGTGCAGAACAGTGCAGGTTGTGCAGGGCTGTACGAGACAATGCGGGACCGTGGGGGACAGTGAGAGACAGTGCAAGCTGTGCGGGACAGTGCGAGCTGTGCGGGACAGTGTGGACTGTGCGGACAATGCTGGCACCTCGCTGTTCTCTGCAAACCTGGGGTTGTGATCCCAAGAGTGAATCACCCCCGAGGGGCCCTGTCTGTCCCCAGGGCACCAGGGCGAGCGCTCCCTGCTGGACCCGCAGTCCCGGTGCTGCCACCGCCGCAGGGACACCCAGGGATGACCCTGCTGTTCGCCCTCCGCACACCTCCAGGGCACCCTGACGAGACACCCTACAGGTGTGACCTCCCCAGGTGCGATGTCCCCCTATGTTATTCCCAGATGTGACTTCCTCCCGTGGCCTCCCACAGTGTGACCCCCCGGATGTCACTCCCCCCAAGTGTCAGGTCCCCCGGGTGCGACTCCCCCCAGCCGTGACCTCCTCTCAGTGTGACCCCGAGATTTGACGCCCCGAGGTGTGACGGTCCCCTGGGTGTGCCCCGCACGAGTGACACATCCCGTGTCCCCCCTCCTCCCCGGTGACACCCCCCGTAGCTGCGCCCCCCGCTCCCGGTTGCCTCCCCGCGATGTGAAGACCCCACGTGCGTCCTCCCCGCAGTGTCCCCCAAGGTGTGTCCCCCTCGCCCGTCCCCCATCCCGGCGGTGTCCCCCCATCCCGGTGTCACCCCGCCCCGCCCCGCCCCGCTCCGCGCATGCTCCGCGCCGCCTCTCCCGGCGCTCGGGCCGTTCCCAGCGGCGGCGGCGGCGGGGCAGGATGAAGGATCGGACCGGGGAGCTGCGCGCTGTGAGTGGGGGGCGCAGCCGGGGGGCGCGGGGGGTGCGGGCAGCGCTCTGCGTCCCTCGGGCACCGCCACGGCCCCGCTCCCCGGGCCGTGCCCCGAGCGGCGGCGAGGGCGGCTGGGCGGGGGCTGGGGGGCCGGGGCTGAGCCCACCCCGGCGATCCGCGGCGTGTCGCGGCGGGAGCGGGGTCTGTTCTGCCATCGCGGGCCGCTCCGGTTCCCCCCGGCGCCGGGCGGCGGGCGCTGCCCCGGGGGAACATCCGATCTGCGCGTACCGGCGGCCGAGCGGCATCACCGCCGGGAACACCGGATACAGGCGTGTGTTTGTGCGGGGGCTGCCCGCGGGCGGCGGGGCCGTGCCGCGCTCATCAGTGGCTGTGCCAGGCTCATCAGTGGCCGTGCCGCGCTCACCATGGCCGTGCCGGGCTCATCCCTGCCCGTGCCGCGCTCACCGTGGCCGTGCCGGGCTCATCCCTGCCCGTGCCGGGCTCACCCGTGACCGCGCCGCGCTCTCCCGTGGCCGCGCCGCGCCCGCCGCGCTCCGCTCCCGTTTTGCGTGTTCATCCTCGGGCGCAGCCGCTGCGGCGGGGCCGGGGACCGCCCGGGGCCTCCCGGGGCCGCCACGGGAGGTGTCCGAGGGGGGGGTGTCGGTACGGCCGCAGCCGGTGCCGAGTCCCGCGGAGCCCCCGAGTCCCCCGAGCCGGCCGAGGCGGGGGCTGCGCGCGTGGAGCATCGCTGGAGGAGCCACCCGTGCCCCGGACCCCCATCGCACCCACGGGGCCGCGGGGCTGCTCCTGCCCACGCGTGGGAGCAGCGGGGGTGACCAGCGGGGCAGAACCCTGAATCCCAGGGCGGTGCTCCGACCCCCACCCCGTGTCATCCCCCGGCCCTCGCTCTGCTGCTTTTTCTCGGGTTTTTTTTGCTGTTTTTTTGCTGACTTCATCATCGAGAGGAGCGAGGGGGGATCTGTCCCGTGGAGGGGGACCACGCCGTGGAGCGAGGGGCAGTGAGGACGGTCCTGGGTGGCCAGGCGGGCTGGGATCCCACCGGGATCGCTCGGCCGGGAGTTTGGCTCGGTCTGGAAAACGCCAGGAGGATGGAGCTGGGCTGACGCCAGCAAGGGGCCGAGGGGCGGCTGTTGGGGTTCATGGGGTGGCTGTCGGGATGCTTGGGCAGCTGTGGATGCCAAGGGGTGACTGCTGATGCCCAGGGGTGGCTGTGGATGCCGGAGGAGGAAGGGGATATATAAAGAACAGCTGCCCCCCCGCTCTGCCTGGAAAGCACCCAAACATGGGGCTCTGTCTCCACCACCAGCGCAGGCTGTGAAATGGGATTGGAAAATAGGCTTTTTAATAATAATAGTAAAAACCAGCCTCGTGAATGTCCTCTTGGCAGCCGCTGCTGGCTGAGAAGTGATGCCATGGAGTATTTTAGAATCTCTCCATTCCTTTAAATACACTGTCAGAAAAATAAAACGTGTTTTCGCCTCACTCCCGTGCTGCTCCTTATTCATCAGCCTCGTGCTGAGGGTGCAGCATCCTTCCTGGGGGGCTCCTGGGAATGGAGCTCTGCTTTCCATGCCCCGGATCTGAGTGGGTGCTCCCCTGGCAGGGCTGCAGGGAAGGGGGCACTGTGTGGGCAGCGTGGATTTGCAGTGTGGATTTACAGCCTCGGTGGTGACAGGCACCAGGGAGGAGTGAGATGCTGCAGTGGACAGTCAGGAGCGTTTGGGCTTGTTTTCTCTGTGCTGCCTCATTAATAGCCTGGTCCCCTTCTTTCAGAATTAATGCAGTGTCTGAATTCTGCCAGGGAGGATAAAAAAGAAGGATTAATATAAAAAGAGCTGGCATTGTTGGAGAAGAGGAGGGGATGCAGGGCGGTCACTGCTGTGCAGAACAAGAGCTCCATGTCTTAATGGGATTTTTAAAATGGTACTTGAAATTCAAAATGCTAATCCCAGCTCTTTTCTGAACCTCAGGCTCTGGTTGGGATCAGACTCACTGGGGCTTATCCAGTGCCCTTGGTGTGGGTAGTGTCCCCAGGCCTGCTCTGAACTAGGCACAGGAGATTCATCTTATGGCTGAAACATGTCCTCTTGTTGAGGGGAAGAGCAGCTGAGGATGGGCTATGCAGGATGCCTGGGATGAGGCCGAGCAGGGCTTTGCTCACTGCTGCTTCTGTGTAGATGCCACAGCTCTGGCCATGGGTGGTCTTTCCTGCCCATCTGGAGCTGAGTTGGAGCTGGTCCCGATGAGATGGTGTGTGGGGGGCAGATCCTTAGAGTCCCATATTGCTCTGTCCTGCCAGGAAGGTGCCAGCTCAGTCTGGGTGAAACATTTGAATTTCCAGGCCATGACACAGGTCTGAATGGAAAAATAATTATGAATGATGTGTTGAGAGCAGGAGGGAGTGAGGGAAATGTGCCAGTGTCATAGGATCACAGAGTGGTTTGGGTTAGAAGGAACTGTACAATTCCAACCCCCCAGCTGTGGGCAGGGACACGTTTTTCTGGGATCCTTTCCTCCTGTGCCCGTCATCCTCTTCAGCAGCTGTTTTCGGGTGCCTTTCTCCAGCAATGCCCATGTGTTTGTGCCATCACACTGCCCTCCCCAGCTGGCTGAATGCCCCTCTCCTGCCAGCCACATCCTGGCTCTGAGTGCTGCCTCCTGCCCGTGGGAGTTGCAGGAGGTGGGTATTAAAAATAAAAGGAGAGAGGAAGTGAGGTGGGCTCCAGGTCCAGCTCTGTGGATCCCTCCTCTCCCCTCCTGCAGTGGCAGGATGTGCAGCAGTGCCCCAGGACTCACTGCCAGGCCTCACTCCATCCCTTCCCCTTAATTCCGTGCTGCTCCCACCGAGGCTTTCTCTCCTGGGGACACAATTGTGAAATCAACCACAGTTGCTGTTTGCACAAGTCGGATCTTGTCTGTCTCCATCTCTTCCAGAGCCCCCCCTGCTGCAGAAATCCCTACACACCTTGGAGATGGATGTATTTCCTTGTCTGAATGCCATCTTCCTCCCTGCTCTTAGCCCTCTGGGTTGCCCTACGTGCTTCTGAGCTCTCCTGTTCAGCCCAAAGGGTCACTTAAATAATTCAGCTGGGCTTGGGTCCCTCCCAGTCGGGAGTGGGACTGTCACATGGTGGGTGCCAGCCGGTGGCTTGGCTCTGGCTGGGCATGGTGAGGTGGGCAGCAATGCTGGAATGCTCGTTTTTTGGAGGCTGGTGGAGCAGAACTGCCATGGCAGGTCATGGCTGCCCTCAGGGTCCAGGGCGGGGAAGCTGCTTTGTCTGTGTCCTGGGGGTCCTGGGGTGGGATGGGGTGAGGTGAGACACCAGTGATTCCAGGGGTTATTGACCAGGCACGGAGGAAGGTGACAGGAGCTATGTCAGTGAGTCCTTCACACTCTGGAGTGAGATGTTCCAGTGCTCCCCAGCAGCTGTGGGGTCCCAGGTGTCCCTGTGCTGTAGGACATGGTTTGCACCAGTGGGCACACACCGTGGCAGGGCACACCAAAATTTGGGAAAACCCTTGGATGTGCTTTAAACATGGCAGCTGGCAAAGCCCAGCCTGTGGGTCAGCTCTGGGTGGTGTGTCATGTCCTCAGCCCAGGAGGGGACTGGTGTCTGCAGTGGGGTGATGGATGGGGGGACAGACAGACCTCGGTGGGGACTCTGAGCCTCAGGGTCCCTTGGTATGTGCTGTGGAGCCTCAGGTCTGGTGTATGGGGGTTTGGTGATCCCACTGAAGTCAGCATGAACACAGGAATACTCTTGGCCCCCTGAGACCTGGTGCCAGTCTGTGGGCACCACACAGCAGTAAGTGCATCCGGGTATGTTGGCTGCACACGGGATGTCTGAGAGGGCTGAAGCCAAAGGGGTTCAGCCTCATTCCCGTTGCTTTAATTGCAGTGTCTTTGTGTGTGAGCTGCTCAGAAACTGTACAAATGTTTGTTTTGCCATGTATCTCCCCGTTAACAAGAATTTCTCAGGAAATATGCAAAATGATCACTACAGGCAGAACATGTACAGTAAGGCTCATTAAGCTAAGTACTGTGATAAATTGCTACTTCCAGAAAATTACGTATATTAGCAAAAAGGAGGTGAGTGAGCCCGAGTGGAAGAGCCAGGAAGACAGAGTGTGCAGTGTTGTCCTGGCTCCAGGTGACCTGAGCTCACCTGCACCAGGGGACAGCCGAGTGTCCTTGGACTGTGGTGTCTGCAGGATGATCCTACAGGAGATGTGTGGGGAGGGCGAGCGGAGGACGGGGTGGGAAACGGAGAGCGAGTGATGCTGTGTCAGGACCAGACCAGGCACAAAGCCAGCAGGGCTGTCTTTGCTGGGGAAAATAGGAAATGAGGCAACTCTGCAAGCACGAAGAGTAGAAAGTTCTGCTGAGCTGGAAGAAGGGGAGAGGGCAGGGTGATGTGCCATAGGCTGCCTGAGCCTCTGCCTGCAGTGGGCAGGGACAGGGCTGATGCTGGAACTGGGGGTGCTGCCTTGCCCCCCCAGATCATGTCTGTGAGCAGGGGACAGGCTGTGGTGTGTGGTGTGTCATGAGCTCACAGGGTGGTTTGGTTGGAAAGAACCTTCAAAGATCATCTCATTCCAATGCCCTGCCATGGGCAGGGACATCTTCCACTGGACCAGATTGCTCTGAGCTCCATCCAGCGTGGTCTTGAGCACTTCCAGGGATGGGGCAGCCACAGCAGACAGACCTCTGAGTGCTCAGGTTCCACATGAGAGATGTCCTGAAGCAAATTTCAACCTTCTTCAGTGATGCTCTGACTATGTCCCATGGCAATGCAGCCACACTCCTCTGGCAGGAGAGGCTCTTCCTCCATCACCTTTTGCAGGAGTGTTGGAAATAGTGAGTGGAGCCCAAGACATCTGCTGGCCAAAGAATGTCCTTGGGAGCATCCAGAGGAGAATGGCAAGTCCTTCTGATGCAGCAGCTATGGAGAGCTCAGGATAAGGGTACATTTCCCCTCAGTCACCAAGGGACCTTCGACCATGTCATCCAACACTGTTGCCATAGACTGGGACATCTTCCACTGAACTGGGTCCTGACTGGGTTGTAAAATTCCAAATCTCCTGCACAAATTGTGTTCATTTGATCTTAGGCCAGCATTCTCCTTCTAATGGAGAAGGTTCCTCCTCCCTGCTGCTGGCACCTTGGTGTCCACCCCAGGTGCAGACCTGGCCATGCAGTGTTGGAATCTGCAGGATGAGGCTGGGCTTTCTGTTAACAGGGCAGTGTTTCAGATTCCAGTGGATGCTCACAGACTCAGGCTTCTTTTCATGGGAACTAACTCAAAAATAAGGTCTTCTGCTCACACTGCCCTGTGAGTTTTCAGAGCTTGCTGCTGTGCTGTGTGCTGCTGGTTTGCTAATATGAACTCTATATCTGCCTTTGCTGGTCTTCCTTCAAGTCCTGTCAGACTTTGGGTTTGTGTATGAGACACTGTTAGTTTTGGATTTCTGGAGGATTTTTGCCTCTGGAGTATCAGTGTCTCACCTGGAGGGTGCTGAGGTTCTTTGACAGGGTCTAGGCAAGAGCATCAAAGAAATGTCATTCCCACCTTTGAGCATTCCTGACCATGTGAGCAGCCTGGTCTGGTGGAAGGTGTCTCTGCCCATGGCAGGGGGTTGGACTGGAGGATCATTGAAGGTCCCTTCCAAACCAGCATATTCCATGAGTGCCTCTTCATGAGTGCAGTGGGGTTTGAAGGATTACCAGTTTACAGAGTCCCCTGATTTTCATGTGTTGATCCTGGTGGCACAGCTGTGGGATTGGTGGTGCCACCTGTATCACCTCCCTTGCCTGAGGCTTTCCTTCCCTTTTGCAAACAGCTTCCTGGCACAGACACACAGACACTGAGGAGCATCCCCAGGGCGTGGTGTCAGTGGTGGACACCAAGGCCCAGTGGTGATCCTGACAGAGACCTCCTTCAGTGCCAACCCTGGTGAACACACAGTGGGGTGGGGAGGGGATTTGAGTGCTGTGGCTGCAGCCCATTCTGCTGTCCACAGGAAGCTCTGGTCTGCACAGGACCTGTAAAAATGGTGGTGCCACTTGAAGGATGTTAAGAAATTAATTTCAGATGAATTAAGTCAGCCTGTTGTTTTTCACCAAATTACTTTTTAGCCATGCCTGCTTATTTGTAAAGTCCTGGCTGTGAATTGCTGATGCTTTTCCAGTAGGTCAGAGTGCTGTCCATGTTCCAGAGCTACAGGAGGTCAGGGAGTTCAGCCCTCTCCAGGACTGGTGGCACCTTTGTCACTTGTTCTTCAGAGTTTGGTGGAATTTTACCTGCTTGCTTCTACAACTGAGTTTAAGAGTGACCACAGCTCTGATGAAAGGGTTGGGCTTTGTGCCAAAACCTGGGAATGTGATTCTGCAGCAATGAAAGCCAACACCTAAGGACAAAACTCTTGGAAATCATGTTCTCCCTTCCACTGCTAATGCTGGAAATTGGAAACACCTCCTGACTCATGCAGATGTTGCTGAATGCTGAAGTCATTTGTGCCTTGAATTTTTATTCATAAAAAGGTTGTTAATGGGAAGTATGGGCTGGTTTTGGTGAATATTAGAGTTACAGAATGGTTTAGGTTGGAAAAGCCCCCTAAAATCCAACTGTTCCCCCAGCACTGTGAAAGCCACCATTGACCCCTGTCCACATCTGTTAAATACCTCCAGGGTGGTGACTCCAGCACTGCCCAGGGCAGCTGTGCCAGTGCCTGACCACCCTTTCAGTGAAGAAATTTTCCCAGTATCCAACCTGACCCTCCCCTGGCACAACTTGAGGCCGTTTCCTCTTGTCCTGTCTCTTGTTCCCTGGGAGCAGCCAGTCCAGATCCCCCTCTAAAGCCTTCCTGCCCTCCAGCAGATCGACATCCCACCCAACTTGTCCTCTCCTGAGAGTGCCCTCGATCCCCT
>JAWWEV010000049.1:8152759-8166355 GCA_035583235.1 Hafferia zeledoni | reverse complement strand
CTCTAAAGCCTTCCTGCCCTCCAGCAGATCGACATCCCACCCAACTTGTCCTCTCCTGAGAGTGCCCTCGATCCCCTCATCCCCTTCATTGATAAGGATATGACACAGGAGTGGCTCCAACACTGATCCCTGGGGAACAGCACTGGTGCCAGGCTGCCAGCTGGGTTTGATGTTGGAATTGGACATGGTGATTGGGGCCTGTGTGCCATGGAATGGCCAATTTATGGTGGTGCACAGCTGTGCTCTATACACAGTCTGCCAAAAGGGCTGGGGCTGTGGGTAGTTCAAACCACGGGGTCAGCTGGTTCCGTTCTCCAGGAATCTCTCTGGGAGCAGTTCCTCTGTCAGTCCTAATGCTCAGCCTTGACCACCTCCCTGAAAACCCTCCAGAGCAGCACCTCAGCCCTGGACTCCTGAGGAAGGGCCTGTTTGGGGCTGCTGCAGACCCCTAAAGCAAACCCTGAGGTGTGGGGGGTCTGGGCAGCCCCAGGGTGAGGGGCTGGGCCACCCATGGGTGCTCTGGGGCTCATTCAGACGACGCTGCCCTGACTGCCCTCGTGCTGCTGAGCCTCGCAGAGCCAGGCTGGGACGTTTCCAGGGATCTGGCCATCCCTCCGCTCTCCTACGTGTCCTGTAGGCTCTGTGAGATGGCTGAGAAGAGAGATGTCGGTGCCTCTCGCTGCTGAGTTATTCTGACCTCGTCCTTCCCTGCGCAGCCGCACGTCGGAAGGCGCTGCCGTGGGAGCTCCCGGTGCTGGCAGCGATGCCCTGGGCTGGGGGGCTCGGGCACGGGCACCGAGGCGATGCTGCTGGGGCTGGGACCCCCGTGGGGCTGGGTGATGGTCCCCCGTGTGCCGCTCCGTGCGGGGACACCCAACCCACGGCCGCTCGAGGCATCTCCCCGGAGCATCTTTGCGCGGTGCATCCCTCGGTTTGGGCGCACAAAGGGCGTCGTTTCGCGGAGCGAGTCAGAGCTGGGATTCCAGATGGCTGGAATCTCTCCGGCTGGGCAGAGCGGCGCGGAGGTGGCCGTAAATAAAAACAAGCAGATGCAGCCTGGGAGCGACGCCTGCGAGCAGCATCCTGCAGCTCGGGGATGAGGCCTTGCTTTGCTTGGCTGAGTGGTCCCTGAAAAGGGGGTGGCAGCTGGTGTGGCTTTTTTCCTTCCATTGTGCTTTTGTGAGGCTTGTCTTGGCTCTGGTGGGGATGGGAGGCGACGTGGTGTGAGCCCCCAGCCCTGGGGGGTGCTGGGGGCAGGTGAGGGTTCATCATTTGGGGCACGGATGTCTCCTGAAAAAGGGTGCTGGCAAGGCCTGGTGGAGAGATGTGCCAGAGGTCAGCATGACCCCCTGGGTGCAGATGTGCCCAGCAGCAGCCAAACCCTTTGCTCCTCTGCTCTGGCTCTGTGGATGCATTTGGACATGGTGAAATTCATCTGCTGCACTGACAGGACAGGGCAGGAGCTCAAAGCTGTGAGTGGTCGCTGCTGGTTGTGCCCTGCACAGCTCCCCCTGCCACCTTTGCTGTTCAGAGGGGAGCAGGCAGGAAGTCTTTTGGGTGGTCTGTGCTCCTTTGCCTCTTCCAAAAAGTGCCTGTGGAGGGAGTGGGCTGGGTTGGAACCACAGGGATGTGATCTGCTCAATGATAAATTCATTAGCAGTGTGCTGGTTGCAAAAGCCACAGAGCTGGGATTGGGATGCTCTGGGGCTCTGGATGCCTTCCCATCCACTGCTCTGCTTTGTCAGGGAGGGCATCACAGCTCTGCTCTGCCTCCTCTGGGGTTTTCAGCTCTGGTGGAGGGCACCTTGAACTCTGTGAGGCTCTGAGAGCTGCCAGAGGAGCTCTGGCTGACCTGCCCTCCCCATCTCCCTCCCTGTGCACAGCAACACTGGGGAGGCAGCGGCTCCCAGAGCCATCCCTGCTGCCAGCACTGTGCCCGCTGCTTGGCCTAGAGAAAAAAACCTTGCAAAGGAAGGGTTATCCTCAGCTACCCTGTGTGGGAGCAAAGCCTGGAGCCCCAGCATTCGTGGTGCTGCCTGACAGTGCCCGAGGCAGGAACAGAGGGGCACTGGGAGGATGCTGTGCCTGATGTTGGGAGTGACGCTTCTCACCTGTCCCTGGTGAGCAAGCCCAGGCTTGGGAATTGTTTGCTGTTCATGCTGAGCAGAACCTGCAGGTAGTTTGACTGAGACAGGAGCTTTCCATGTGGCCTTGGAAACCTGGGATGCTCACAGCTGGGGAGAGTGAGGCCAAAACACTGTCAGTGGGGTGGACGCTTTAGGTTTCCTTTTGAAAGTTTTAGTCTCGTCCCTACTTTGGCAGCAAGTGCATGGGGGGACACTTCAAGCTTGGGGTGAGAGTTGTGAGGGCTGGCAGCGTGCCTGGAGCCAGCCCTGGCATGGAGGGAGGATTCTGGGAGCAGCTGATCCTTCAGTGCCCTGCATCCTGTGAGCTGTGCCCCCGGTGGCATCTCCTCCTGCTCAGGTCCTGGTCACTCCTCACGTGCTGCCTCCCTCCCCTGGGGGATCGGGCAGTGGGGCCTGGTGATGTGCCTGGCACTGGGGGGTCGGAGGCCGTGTGGCACCGAGGGTGTTTCCAGTGACGTGGGTTGGACAGATGGTGCCCTTCTCCAGCCTGGAGTGACAAGTGACATGTGCCCTCCCGACCAGCAGGCTCCAGCCATGTAATTTCCTCTTCACGGGGCTCCCGGCTGGGCTTTGTGCCGCTCCCCCTGTCCACTGCCTGCCCTAAATAACATCTCCCTGCCCTAAATAACATCTCCATGCCTGTCCATCAGCCCCTGCGTGCCTGGGGATGAGCTGCCCTCACCCACGAGTGCCTCTGACCGGGCTGTGTGTGGCTTTGGCAGAAACCCCCTCCCTGGGCCGTGTCCCCTTCCTTCAGGAGATCTGGGTATGGCAGGTTCCTGCAGGGATGGCACCAGGAAGGGATGTGGCATCCTTCAGGCAGTGAGCAGAGCCTGCAGAGGCTGCAGGCAGGACATGTGTGTCCCCATCTGTGGGGCTGCTGGGGGTGTCCTTGTCCTTGACACCGACAGGCTGAGCAGGGTTGGGGGAAGAAAGATCTGACCTGAGGTGTGTCCAGGGTGCTGTTTGAGTTGTCAGCTGTATCTTCCATCACTCACAATGTGTGTCCTGAGGATCTGTTGGCACTGTCTGAGATCCTGGGGGTGCATTGGTGGAGGTTGGTGTAACTGCCCATCCGATGGGCTCTGGGCACCACCCGCCTTCATCAGAGGCAGTTGGTGCTTAAAATGGAGCACAGCACAAGCCAAGAGGGGTTCCAAGTGATGTGTAAAGTGGAATGTGAACATGGATGGTAGTTGAATCAGCAAGGCTCCAGCCATGCAGACATCCTTCCTGGCTTTAGGAGATGATGCTTTGTGACCTCCTGGACGGTGAGCCCTCCTGCCTGTGTGCTGTGGGTGCTCAGGGAGCAATGGAGCAATTGCTCTGGGACCTGTTGTTGACCCTGAGTGGACCTGAGGTTACATCCAGGCTCGCTGCTGGCTGAAGGAATGGCACAATCAGCAGCAGGGCTGGAATTGAAGGGTGACAGCTTTCACTGCGCTCAGATTGGCTTGAGCAAGGCTGGAGCAACGATGACACAGGACAGGGGAGGGACAGGGCTGTTTGGTGACACCGGGGTGCAGGAAAGCCTGCAGCCAAATCCTGCCCCTGGCCCTGGGGAGGTGTGGGGGCTGTTGGATGTGGCTGTGCATCCAACTCTGCCAGCTGTGCTCTGGCTCTCAGTGCCGTGTTGTGACAGCTGGAGGTGGGAGAGATGGTGTGGACTTGGTGTGAGAGCAAACTGCTGAATTTGGAATGCAAAAAGCTTCAGGGAAGGAGCTGGTTCTGCCTGATGCAAAGGGCAGTGTCTGCTGCAGGGACTGTGTGGCCCCAGCTTGAACCAGCACTGGTGTGGCCAGTGGGAGCAGGGCAGGGACTGTCCTCCTGTGCTGGGCAGTCCTGGGGCACCTCAAATCCTGGGGTCCATTTTGGGCCCCTCACTCCAAGAAAAACGTTGAGATGCTGGATAGAGTTTGTCCAGAGAAGGGAATGGAGCTGGGGAAGGGTCTGGAGCACAAGTCTGAGGAGGAGCATCTGAGGGAGCTGGGGGGGCCTCAGCCTGGAGAAAAGGAGGCTCAGGGGGGACCTTCTCGCTCTCTGCAACCCCCTGACTGGAGGGAGGACCCAGGGGGAGGTTGAGCTCTGCTCCCAGGGAACAAGGGCCAGGGCCAGAGGAAATAACTTCAAGTTGCTCCAGGAGTGGTTTAAGTTGACTGTTGGGAAAAGTGTCTTCACTGAAAGGGTTGTCAAACAGACTGCCCAGGGCAGTGGTGGAGTCTCCATCCCTCAAGGGATTTGGCAGATGTATAGATGTGACTCTTGGAGTTCTGTACCTCATATGGGCAAATTCTAAATTCTGGGCTTTAGGGAACAGTGCCCACAGAGTGGTGGATAAGGGCAGCAACGTGTCTGGTTTTCCTTGTCAGGGTGAGGTTTTCACTGGAATAGTGGCAACTCTGATCGTGTGGGCTCTGGGTAAGCATGAATGGGATAACCATGAATGGGAGAAACATGAATGGGTTACCAAGGCTAAGGGTGCCACGAGCAGTGCCAAGGCTGAAAGCTGAGGTGTTCTCTGGGTGATGCCACCCAAATCAGTCACTGTAGGGAGAACAGACAGTTTTAGGAGGAAGGACAGATATTTCATCTGGCTTATTTCACTGTAAGAAGCTGGAGACCATAGTGGCTGCCTCTCTGCAAAGGGGCCACGAGGTGATGTGTAACTGTCTGCAAAAGTGGGACCATTATGAGATGAGCACAGACAGTCCTGTCTTAAATCTCCATTCCACTGGCTGCTCCTCTCGTGTGAAGATGGAGTAAGAAGGAACTTTTCCACCCTGTTAATTTTCCATTTCCCTCCGTCATGGAGCTGCTTTGGATAATAATCTTTTAAATGTCTCCTTATGCAGAGGACTGTAATTTTTCCTTCCCCTGCGAGCTTGAGTCCCCCGCCTCGCTGGGACAGGAGGTATTTCAGCTCTGGTGACAATGACACACATGCTTCTGCAGACAAGAACAACCCCTCATTTGCCTGCTGGGGCTTTACTAGTTCTGTTGTATTATCTGTTCACTCCCACCTTTCCTGCACTCTGCATCACTCCTTTTATTTTCCTATGCCAGCATCCCTCGTGTTTCCCTTCCCAGCATCCCTCGTGCTTTCCCGTGGCAGAATCCCCCATGCTTTCCCATGGCAGCATTCCTTGTGTTTCCCATGGCAGCATTCCTTGTGTTTTGCCATGGCAGCTCCCCTCATATTTTTCCATCATGGCATCCCTCATATTTTCCCATCTCAGCATCTCTCTTGTTTCCTATTGCAGCTTCCCTTGTGTTTCCCATTGCAGTTTCCCTCATGCTTTCCCATGGCAGAATCCCCCTGTGTTTTCCCATGGCAGCATTCCTTGTGTTTCCCATCACAGCATCCCTTGTGTTTCCCATCACAGCATCCCTTGCCTTTTCCCATCATGCCATCTCTTGTGTTTTCCCATGGCAGCATCCCTTGTTTTCCCATCACAGCATCCCTCATGTTTTTCCTTTGTGACATCCCTCACAGTTTTCCTGTTGCAGCATCCCTCATGTTTTTCCTTTGTGACATTCCTCACAGTTTTCCTGTTGCAGCATCCCTCATGCTTTCCCATGGCAGCATCCCCCGTTTCCCATCACAGCTTCCCTCATGCATTGCTTTCCCATGGCAGCATTTCTTGTGTTTCCCATGGCAGCATCCCTTGTGTTTTCCCATCACAGCATCCCTCGTGTTTCCCATCGTGCTGTCCCTCGTGGTTTCCCATTCCAGCATCCCTGGTGTTTCCCCTGGTGGCATCCCTCTTGTCCCCCATCCCTGCTCTTTTTGTGCTCACACACAGCTGAGGGAGCCCCTGAAGCTCCACCTCCCTATGGATGCAGTGCTGTCCTTATCCCTGTCCCGTGCTCCCCGTGGGGGCCGTGCCATGGGGCACCGGCTGCTGGCATGTTTGGGCTCTCCCTCACTGCTGGGTTTGTCTGTCCTCTGCTCTCTCAGTGTCCCTGGTGCTTGGTGTGGCAGTACCCAAGGTGTCCCATGCTCTGGCTGGCATTTATCCCAGCCCCTGGGAGCAAGTGAGCAAAGGAGAAGGGGAAGATGCCCCTGAAATGGAGCTGTGACCTCTGCAGGAAGCACTTGTTGATGCCTCTCTCTCTCCTTGTCATTGCAGGCGAAGGACAGTGATGATGATGATGAAGTCACCGTCAGCGTGGACCGGGATCGCTTCATGGATGAGTTCTTTGAGCAGGTGAGAGGTTTCTTCATCCAGTGCAGCTCTGAAGCTGGTTCAGACCTTTCTGCTGGCTCCAGAGCGGGCTGTGGGGCTGTACTTTTGGCTCCCACTGCCAAGGGGGAGCAGCATTTGGGATGGGGATGAGGGTCCTGCCCTGGCTGGTGCTGCTCAGCTGATGCTCGAAGTCCTTGAGGGTTACACTGAGTGCTGAACATCAGGGACTGGCTTACCTGCAGACCTGAGGCTGTGGTGGTCTCACTGACCATATGGATGCTTTCCTGCTCCTCCTGCTCCTCCCAAACCCACCAGGACAGCATGTCCAGGTGATGGCAGTAGGGGAGCCTCTCACCCAGGGCTCAGGCCTCTCCCCAGGGCACCTCTGCAGAGCAGCAGCCTCCACATGGGATTCATTTAATTTTGTGCCTCCCATTCCCAAACAAGAGGTTGTCTTCTGGCATGTGGGTGGCTGTAAGATCTGCATGCGGATTTTTAGCACACCCTGAGCATGGCATGTGTGTGGGGGGTGTTAAAGTGGATCTGTGCAGGCAGTGGAGTGGGGACTGGGATAAATCTGATGTGCAGGTGGAGGAAGATGAGCAAAGAGGTGGTGTGAGCCAAAGGAGAAGACAGAGCTGGAGGGTGGGCAGCCTGGCAGGCAGAGAGCACAGGAGAGGTTTCCCCTCCTGCCAATGCTGGTGTCTCCCTGGAGTACAGAAGTGCAGGGAAGATGCCAGCATGAATTTGCTGGGAAATGTGGCCTCCCTGGGCTGGGGAGTGAGGACCAAACTGGGCTTCTCAGCCCTTGGAATGAAGAGCAATGTGGGACCAGCCTGGCTTGGGCAGCCTCAGCAATGTTGTGCCAAAGGAGCAGAGTCTGGGAAATCAGGTCTGGTGCTGATTTATATAAATCCCCAAAGTTTCTCAGTGCATCACAAAGGATACAGGAGGTGCAGTCTGTATTAATTACACTGCTGTGACTGGAGAGCTGGCTGCTGGGATGGGAAGGTCTGATTCCTCAGTGGCCCTGTAGTTTCCAGCTGGAAAATACTCTTCCAGGAGGATGTTTGCTGTGGTTCAGACATATCATGGTTGCTTTGGATGGGGTTCAATAATCCCTCTGCTTTCCAAAAGCCCAGGTCTCTCACAGCCCACCTGTCTTGTTGTCTGTCGCCACAGGTGGAAGAAATTCGAGGGTTCATCGATAAAATTTCGGAGAACGTGGAGGAAGTGAAGAGGAAGCACAGTGCCATCCTCGCCTCACCCAACCCCGACGAGAGTGAGTGACCTCTGTGTGTCCCACGGGCACCTGGCTGTGCCAGGCTGGGCACTGAGTGGGAGCTGGAGCCAGGCAGAGTTCCTTGTGTCTGCAGGTGACCATGGCTGGATGGTGCAGGAGGACCTGCTGGGGGAGAAGGTGGAGGGGGCATTGTTGGCTTTGAGACCTTGTGAGGTGGTGAGAGTCCTGTGAGGCTGCCAGAGGGGCATTTCTGAAGGGATGGGGCAATGTGGAGGCTGGAAAGAGCAAGGGGCTGTTTTTGTGCTGGTTGGCTGTTTCTTGGCACAGGCTGCCCAGAAGGGTCTGTGGATGGGGCAGAACCTGCTTGGCCCAGAAATGGTGCAGCTGCCCTTTGAGCCCAGGGTGGGCACTTGGGACCCTGTGTCTCTCTCCTGAGGATGTTTTGTTGCTGGCTGGCCAAAGAGTCTGTCTCTTCCAGACCTGTTTCTTCCTCAGACTTGTGTTCCTGAGAAGAGATTTGTTGCCAGGAACCAGAATTAGGGATCACAGCACCCAAGGGGCAGTATTTGGGAGTCTGGAGGATCTGGCAGAGTTAGAGGTGCAGGTGCTGAGGAGTCCCCAGGTGGGGGCCAGCGCTGGGGGTGGTGGGATCAGTAGAGACTTCCCAGCTTCGGTGTCTACAAATGCCTGGCTGGAGAGCAGGTGGGACCAGAGGGCTGAGCTGTGCAGGGAGGGCAGGGCTGGGCATTGCAGGGTGGAGCTGGACCCTGGCTGGGCTCACCCATTCAGAGACAGCACTGGGATGGTTCTCATGCCCCAAACCCAGCCTTCAGTGCCCCTGGGAACCCAGATGAGCTCCCCTTTGCCCCCCTCCCTGATGGTGGTGTCACAGGGGTGGTGGGGGCTGCAGGGGCTGTGTGGGATGGCTCCAAGCTGCTGGCAGCCCTTGTCCTTGGCAGAGACGCTGCTTTTGTGATCTGAGTGCTGCTCTGCTGGCACAGAGGGATTCTTAGGGGTGGAAAGCTGAGACCAGGTCTCTCACTTGCCATCTACCCTCTTCCCATCCACTTCACCTCGTTTGCCCAGTGCAATTCCATGTCTGTGTGTGGAATGTTTCCTCGAGGTCCCAGGGGGGTGTCTGCACTTGCATTGCTTGTGTCCAGCCCTTGTCAGATCAGTAGATACAGTAATTACTTGGAAGGACTGGCCCTTCCTAAGTTGTCTCAGGCTCCCCTCTCCTGGCAGCTGCTCCTCAGCTAAAATTTCCTTAGCCAAGCCTGGAAGCAAGGGATTTTCTCCAGGGAGGAATTCACGTGTCCCAGACTGTTGCTCAATCATCCTCCAGGCTCTTGTGCTTGCACTGTAAGATGTTGCAGTGTTCCTCTTTGGGGGTTTTCAGGGAAGAGCTGTCACTGCTCCTGGCTGCTGCAGTGGCACAGGGTCTGCTCGGGGCTGCAAAGGGCACTCATGGCCTAAAAGCATAATCATCTATTTAAAAGTCTGAAATCTGCAGTGAACAAGATGTGGTTGACATTGCTGTGGCTTCCAGAAGCTTCCAGGACGTTGGGAACGCTTCTGGTTTTGTTTTACAGTGTTACCTTGCCTTGGTACTGCAGAGAATTCAGTTTGTCATGCCAAGAACTGCTTGGGCAGCAAAAGAAGAGCCCACACATTGTTTGGAAATCAGTGTTCTGTAACATTGTGGTCTGTCCAGGAGGTGCAGCAGGATTGATCCGTGGTGATTAGACTCAGAATCTCAGAGTGGTTTGGGTTGGAAGGGACCTTCAAAGATGATCCAGCTCCACCCTCTGCCATAGGCAGGGACACCTTCCACCAGCCCAGGTTGCTCCAAGCCCTGTCCAACCTGGCATTGGACACTTGCAGGGATGGGGCAGCCACAGCTTCTCTGCCCAGCCTGTGCCAGGGCCAGTAACTTATCACCCTCACAGGGAGGAATTTCTTCCCAATATCCCATCTAACCCTGCCCTCTGGCAGTGGGAAGCTGTTTCCTCTTGTCCTGTCACTCCAGGCCCTTGTCCAGA
Organism: Hafferia zeledoni; assembly: GCA_035583235.1. Taxonomy (NCBI): domain Eukaryota; kingdom Metazoa; phylum Chordata; class Aves; order Passeriformes; family Thamnophilidae; genus Hafferia; species Hafferia zeledoni. The sequence goes on along the minus strand of JAWWEV010000049.1, from coordinate 8,156,736 downwards.
GTCCCTGTCCAGCCCTCCTGGAGCTCCTTTAGGCACTGAAGGGGCTCTGAGGTCTCCCCAGAGCCTTCTCTTCCCCAGACTGCACAGTCCCAACTGTCCCACCCTCTCTCCATGGCAGAGCTGTCACAGGCCTGGGACCATTTTGGTGGCCTCCTCTGGACCTGTTCTGCCAGGTCCATGTCTATCTGTGCTGGCAGCCTCACCCACACTGTTGTGTTCCTCCTGAGCATGCAGAGAACCTGCTCATTAGTGCAGAGGCTTGTTGTAACCCAGGGCAGTGAATTTATTGAGATTAATTTGGAAATCCAGAAACAAGGTTCCCAAGAGGCATGGGAGGGGATGGAGCCAAAGGGCACTGAAGAGTAGGTGGTGAAAGGCTGGTTTTGGGGTGTGCTCATTGATGTTTGCTGTTTAACATGGCAAGGAAGGATGCCTGGGATGGCCCTCAGGGCAAGCCATTGTTCTCTGCAGGGATTTGGGATGCTGCCTGTGCCCTCTGGAACAGCACCTCAGTTATTTCTTAGTGATCTCTGAGCACTTTAGCATCATATGGAACCCTCACTGCAAGATGATGGGAACTGTTCCTGCAGGGAATCAGAAGAAAGTCACGGACTTCTCGTTCCTGCCTGGAGGCACATGTGCTGTGCAGCTCGATTTGGTGTGGGTGTAGCTTCTCCATCAGAGACACAAACTCCTTAGACACCACCAGCAAGTCCCCCCTGGAGCTGGAGAAGCTTTGAGTGGGGCTTTAGAAGATCAGGACAGAGCTTGGCGGGTATTTTGAGTGATGGATGGGCAATCCAAGTTGCTGTTGGAGCACTGAGTGAAGGGTTGGATGGAGGGATGTGTAGTGGCTCTTGGGTGGATTGCTGCCTTTTGAGGCTCACTAATAGAGGAGAGGGACTCCACAGGTACAATCCCCCTGGAATCTACCTCTGTGCTTAGGCAGGTGCAAGCCCTTGGTGCACGAGAAGTTGAGGTCCAGGTGTCTGTGAGACCTGCGTTTCCCCACCTGCCTGGAGTGCAGCAGAGCTGTGGGACTGGATCTGTGTCTCACGGAAAGGCTCAGCCCTCCCCTCCCTGCTGATCCCTCTGCTGGCTGCACACACTGTTCTTGGATCTGCCTTGCCACTGCTGCCTGGGCTTATTTTGGAGCCCAGTGGGTGGGCAGCTGGCTGGCTTTGCCACTGAGCCAGCAAGGTGACAGCCCCTGCCCGCGCCTGGCAGCTTGGACAGACCCCGTGGGGGCACAGAGAGGGTGTCCTCTCTGAGCTGGGCAGTGTCACCGTGGGGCTGGGCTGGGCTGGGAGCAGCTGAGGGGCTGAGCTCCACCTTGGGCTGGGGCCATTGCTGCTGCCACCCCAGGTTTGAGTCACAGCTCCTGGTAAACCCATTCCTAAAACCCTTCCCGATGAGCTGCGGTGCCCGTTGTTGCTCCTGGCGCTGGAAACAGGCTGATCCTCCTGGTCACCTCCCACAGGAGGTGGCTTTGGGTGGCATTCCAATCAGTGAGGAGTGAAATGATGGTTTTTTTCCTGGAGTGGCTGGGCAGGATTCCTTTGCCATCCCTCTTCTCCGAGCATGGCATCCCTCCAGTGGCTGCTCCAGTGGCTGCTCCGCCGTGCTGTGTTATGTAAGGGACGCTGTTTGCTCAATGAGTTGCCTCTGGGAACGTAAATCTTCAAATCCCAAGTGGTGCCTGGCAGCTCAGCCCATCTCTGCAGGCTTCAGGAGACCCAAGAAATATTTCAGACCTGGAAGCAGGTCTATTACAGCTGCACCAGGATGAAAGGGGACGGTCAGCTCCGTGGACACTTGACCTCCAGCTTCATAATTTTAGCTGTGTAGGCTCGGAGTGGTAGTGTTGGACATGAGGGTGTAAGGCCAGGGTGACTCGTTCAGTCCCTCTGGCTGCTGGAGGAGATTTGAGTTCCTTGGAGAGTGGCCTCTGTAATTCCTGGCAGACCATTTCCTGGCTGAGAGATGTGCCAGGTGGGCAAGGAGACAAACTGAAGCTGCTGACCTCTGTCTGATGTGTTGAGGCAGCACTGGCCGGTGCCAGGAAAGCAATTTGGAGCTGTCTGAGTGCTGAGGCACCTGCTGGATCCCTCTGAGCCAACTCCTTTTTCTCCTGTAAGCACAACCTCATCCCTCAGCAGGTCCTCCTGGTGGGTGTCCCAGTGGGAAGCTCCGAGGAGCTGCTGCTCCCTCAGGTGCTGCTGGAGGAATGAGGCTGGGCTGGTTCCTGCTGGAGCTGCCCTCCTTGGACACGGCTTTCTGTGCCCTCTCAGCTCCACTTCCCACCATATGCAGTGTTTTTTCTGAGGGTACTTTCACCCTGGTGCCTGGTCCCACTGGGGCAGGGAGGGGATTTCCTTGAAGACCAGGCATTGCCATGCTCTGTTTGAGGCTGTGGGCTCAGGACTGTGTGACACCCCCTTGGAAGGAGCAATGGAGGGGACAGGTGAGGGTTTCAGCCTGACTTTGCTCTCCAGGCTTCTCTTTGCTCCCCCAGCATCCCTGGGATGGGAAATCAGAGCCAGCCCAGACTTCAGCAGACCTTGAAGAAGGAGGCAAGAGGAGCTGGAGCTGTGGTGAAGCAAGTGAGGCCCCAGCAGAGCAAGGGACCTGGCACAAGGTGCCTGGGCATGTCCTGGACACAAAAAGCAAAGCAACATGTGCCTCCATTCACTTCCTGCTCTCACCTCTTGTCTGCAGCATTTACTGCAGCTGCCCCTGCCCCAGTCACATCCAGCTCAGGTCTGGCCTGAGGCAGGGACAGATTCAGAGTGGTGAATGGAATGGTTTGGGTTGGAAGGGACCTTCAAAGATCATCTTGTTCCAATCTCCCTGCCATGGGCAGGGACACCTTCCGATAGACTGGGTTGCTCCAAGCCCCTTCCAACTTGGCCTTGAACACTTCCAGAAATGGGGCAACCTGTACCAGCCCCTCCTGGTCCAACATTTCTTCCTCGTGTCCAACCTGATCCCGCTCTTGTTCAATGTAACTTGGCAATGCAGTACTGATGCTGCCCGTGGCCACTGTGGCAGTGCCACGCTGTCCTCAGGCTGCCTCAGGTGCTGCATCCTGTCCCCATGTCACACAGATGCTTGTTGCCACCCTTGCATGCATTGCTGCAGCTCTGTCTTGGATGGGTTGTGTTTCTGCTGCCAGTAATCCTCACTGAGGGGCCATTCTGGGCTGGTGGTCAGGACCCATCTTCTCAATTCCAGCCTGACTCTGTTTACAATCGATTTTCGCACCAACGTCAGCCCAAGAACAAATATATTTAGCTTAAATAGCTGTTTGCCCTCCTGGCTTCATCCTGATGGGTCCCTGCAGCAGCTCAGGTGCTTTGCATGGGCTTTGCACAATCCCAGCCTTCCCAGTGCCCAGCACCTGCCCCAGCTCTGGTTTTGAAGGGCTGGAGTAGCCCAGGGCATAAGATCTCCAGGATTTCTGAGGGGCCCTGGCTGCTGGTCAGCATTTCTTGAGCTTTTCAGACTGGGTTGCCTTTCACTTCCCCTGGAAGTTGGGATCTGTCTCTGTGGGGATTTCCTGTGTTTGGGTGGAGGGTGCTGAGCTCAGGCAGCCTCAGGCGATGGGTGTTCAAAGGATGTGGACAGAGCAAGGGCTGGTGGGTCATGGTGGCCCCTCTACATGTGAACACGGGACTCAGCTCTATGTTGGGTTGTGGACACAGCTGTCCAGGGAGTGGACAGTCCAGCCTTCCCCAGGGTGTTTGGGAATAAGCTGGCAGAATGCTGTCCTTCAGCTCTAAACCAGCCCAGCACCTCCCAGCACTGATCCTGTGGGTATCACAGGGTGCAGGCAGAGCAGGGGTGGGCATGGCTGCAGGGATGCTCAGGCCATGGGTGCAGGATGCACACTGTGGGTGCCAGGGATGCTCAGGCCATGGGTGCAGGATGCACACTGTGGGTGCCAGGGATGCTCAGGCCATGGGTGCCAGTGGTGC
>JAWWEV010000049.1:8141072-8152659 GCA_035583235.1 Hafferia zeledoni | reverse complement strand
CAGGGATGCTCAGGCCATGGGTGCAGGATGCACACTGTGGGTGCCAGGGATGCTCAGGCCATGGGTGCCAGTGGTGCTCATGCCATAGAGGCAGGGATGCTCAATGCTGGCCCTCATCTTCCCTAGTTGTTGCCACCACTCAGCATAGACCTCTGTGGGGCTCCCACATGTTCTGCCCAGCATGGTGACACCCACTGCCAGTCCTCAGGTGCCACCCACAGGAATAGGACGCAGGGTCTTGCTTTTCATCATGCCAATGCTGCAGTGAGGGTGCCTGGGACATCCCTCTCCTCTCTTGCTGTGCCCCTGTGGCTTTTTCTCTTGTGTCCCCTTGGTGTACCACGTGTTATCCCAGGTGAGATTCCCTTTTCCCTCCCCACAGCCCAGCCTTGGGCTCACCAGCACCCATTGTGTGCTCCATCACGCTGAGCAGCACTGGAGGATCCACCACACCGACTGCAGAGTAAATATCAATTATCTGGAGTCTGAATCATGGCAACATGAAAAAAAAAAAAAAAAGAATCAAAATCAGCTGCTCTGTAATTATTTGGGGCTTAATTTAGACCAAGTGGTTAGTGACACTCCTGGAAGATGTGTTATTGCTGCTGCTGGAAAACTTCATCTCGTTTGGACTGTACTCTCTGTAGTACCCCAGGGCCTGGGGTGTGATGGGCAGCAGGGAGGTGGCTGTGGAGCTGCAAAGCTGCTGATGCTCCTGTTGTAGTACAAGAGGGATTTGTGGCTCCTTGGCTTTTGTGTGTCTGGCAGCAGCATCACCCAGGATGGTGTCCCAGCCCCTGTTCTTGCTGTGTCCTGGGTGGTTTGGGACAGAGTGGGATGTGACTCTGAGAGTGAGGGGGCCCAGGGGCATCACTGCCCTGAACCCTCCTGCCCATGGTACCTTTGTGTCTCTCTTTGCTGTCTCCTCATGTCTGCATGTGAATTTGGCCCCACTCCCCTTGTTTTTCCCTTGGTCCTTGAGCCATGGCTGTGGTCCCAGTGATGGGGTGAGCTGAGCTGTGCCATGCTGGTGGTCCTGGCTGCACAACGAGGCTGTTAGCCCTTTCCTGCAGCCTGAGGTTTTTGGCCCAGGGAGGTTAGAAAGAGGGAGGGATAAGAGAAAGGAATGAAAACATGAGGGGATATGGCAGCTGTGCCCTTCAGCACAGGCTGGCAGAGCCCAGGGCTCCCCCAGCCAGCGGTGGGTGCAGTGGGCTGAGCGGGGCTCCTGTGGCACAGTGTTCTCAGGCTCTCTTTGCTTCTCCCTGCTGGATTTGGAATGGTTGGTGCCAGCTGGGCCCTCTGTGCCAAGGGGAGAAGGGGAGCCAGAGAGCCACTGCTGTGGTGGGCAATGAGCTGGCCTGCAGCCCTGGCCCAGCAGGTGGGATGCTGGGAGCCACAGGGCCAAGTGCTGCAGTGGCACTGCTCCTGGGTGTCACTTGCTTTTGCTTCTGGCCTGTGGTTGAGTTTCTCTCATCTTCCAGCAGCCAGGATCCCTCCCCATCCATTCCCCATCCCTCCTGTCCTCCTCGTGGCATGAACATGACTGGGATTCCCAAAGCTTTTGGCTCTCAGGCTTGGTGTTGACAGGGGGGTGGGTGAGTGGGACGTGAAGGCCAGAGGGTGAAAGAGCAGAAGTGTGATGCTGCTCTGGGAAGTGCTGGGAGAAGGGAATGGCAGGCTCTGGGGTGGCAGCCTGCCATCTGCATGGTGGCAATGCCAGCCCTGCCCCTGCCCTGCCTGTGTCACCGCTGCTGGCACAGCACTGATGCCCCTCGGAGCCGTGTCCCTGCTGGATGGGCAGTGTCCCCAGCACTGAGACCTCCTGTGCAGGCAGACCCTGGGGACAACATCCCCCACCCAGCCCCAGCGCTGGTCCCTTTGCAGCTGGAGCTCAGCCTTCTGCTGCTGAACCTGCAGTCTCGGTGCTGACGCTGGGGATAATCCCTTATCTGCAGAAACGGGTTTAGGAGGGCTGAGATGAACAAGCCCTAAATCCTGTTACTGTTTCCCGGGATTACTCTCATGCAGGGGAGGCTGGTGCTTTCTAGGCATGCTGAGTGCAGGAGCAGCAGGATCTGGGCACAGGCAGGAAGAGGAGGGTGGCCAGGAACTCCTGGGTCTCCAACATTGCCTGTGGGGATCCCACTGTGGGCACACCAGGGGCTGTCCCCCTGTGCTGGGCACTGGTGGGGCCTCACCTCAAATGTTGGGATCAGTTTTGGGCCCCTCACTCCAAGAAAGACTTTGAGGGACTGAGCGTGTCCAGAGGAGGGAATGGAGATGGGGAAGGGTCTGGAGAGACAGTTCTGTGAGGAGTGGCTGAGGCTGGGTAGAATGAGGCTTGGGGGGGACCTTCTTGGTCCTTATAACTCCCTGACAGGAAACTGGAGCCAGATGAAGAGAAATTTCGTCATGGAAAGGGTGGTCAGGCCCTGGCACAGTCGCCAACCCTGGAAGGATTTAACAGACACGTAGATGTGGCACTTGGGGACACGGGTTAGTGGTGGCCTTGGCAGTGCTGGGTTAACAGTTGGACTCGTTGATCTTAGAGGGCTTTTCCAGCCTAAATGATTCCCTGATTCTGTGACAATCCTGTTCCTTTGTGAAGGCAGTTCCCTCGGTGCTGCTGTAGGTTTGACGGAATCACTGCAGTAATCAAGGGTTTGACTGTCATTCCAAATCATTTCAGCGCTTGTTTGGGGAGAAAACCTTCACACAGCAAATACCTCCCATTTCCTCTCGAACTCTGCCCAAAATCCCGGTGTTTTATAGCCCTGCCACTGCACCCGCTTTCCTACCCACTGTCCTTGCCAGGCCATGCCAGCCCCCTCCCTGCAGCCCCCTCCCCGGGGTCTGTGCCCGCCGCCCCCCCCCGCACCGCGGTGGAGCCGGGGGTGCCACCGGCTGCGCGTGGGCACAGCAGCAGCTGCACCGGGGGGTGGCAAATAACGATTCCCTGCGTCCCAGGAAGATGATTAATCACCGCGGGGGCACTGCTGCCCATTTGTTGTTCCTGGGAGCCCTGCAGGGAGCTGGGTGCAAGGGCTCTGCCTCCTGGAAGTGCCTGGGAGCTGCTGATAAGGAGTGGTTGCTGCTCTGGCCTTGCCTGTGCAGGCAGAGCTCTGCTGCCTGCCCAGAGCTGCCTGCCTGCCATCCAAGGGCTTGGTATCCCACTGGCAGAGCTGGCACACTGGTGTTCACCAGCCCGGCCACCCACATGCAGGCACCCAGCCAGGCATCTGTGGGACATTACTGGGTACCACTGGGACCTCCTGTCTCCTGAGCTGGGCAGTGTTTGGGGCCAGGAGCTGTCCAAAAGCTCAGTCAGGACTTGGAGTTTATTTTGTTTCCCCTCCTCTCTGCCCACAGGAGATGTGGGAGTAGGAGAATGTTCTATGGGCCTGGCATGGAGGGCTTGGCTTCATGCATGTTCCACAGCCCATACCAGTGTGTGCCCTGGCTTCTTCCCCACCATGGAGGTGAACTCTCTCACCCTCATGGTCCAGCATTTCTTCCCCAAGTCCAACCTGACTCCACACTTGTTCGGTTTAGCTCCATTGTCTTGTACTGGGACCCCAGAGCTGGAGGCAGCTCCAAGATGGTCTCAGGAGAGCAGAGCAGAGAGGGACCATCCTCTCCATTGTCTGTTGCCCACACTGCTGAGGATGAGCCCAGGAGACACTTGGCTTTCTGGACTGCAAATGCACATGGCCAGGTCATGTACCGTATTTCACCTCACTTGTTCTCCTCAGGGTGCCCTCCCTCCCTCCCTCCCTCCATCCATCCCTCCTGCACCCTTCCCTCCCTTCTGTCACACATCCTGCAAATGGTTTTGTTGGTCAGAGATTAAAAAATTAGAAGATTTGGGAAGGGTTGAGTCAGTGCCTGAGGTTTTTCTTCTTGTTTTCCACAGCTTGAATAAGTAAGTTGCAATGTCAGACTCTGAGCTCTGTTTCCAAGAAAAACCTCAGCCTTTGGGAGCTGAAGGACTGCACAGAGGTCACTGGTGTCTTAAATCACTTTTGGTGAATGGAACTTCAGCTGGAAAGTCCTTTTCCACAGGGCTGCTCTCCATCCATTCCTCCATCTATCCATTCATCCACCTCCATCCATCCTCCAGTCTTTGCTGACACTGGGGATTATCCTCACCCAAGTCTGTGACATTGCCCTGGGCCTGGGTGAACCTCATGAAATTCCTGTGGACTCACTGCTCCAGCCTGTCCAGGTCCCTCTGGATGCCTCCCTTCCTTCGAGTCCATCAATGACACCACTTGGCTCAGTGCCATCCACAAACTTGCTGGAGGTTCACTTGATCCACTGTTCATGTCCTGCTGAAGGTATGAAACAGTTCTGGTCTCAGTATGGACCCTTGAGAGACATCACTTGGTACTGGTTTCCTCTTGCACGTTGAGCCATTGATTGCAGTGATTTGGATGTGGCCATCCAGCCAATTCCCCATCCATTTATAGTCCATCCATCAACCCCCTCTCTTTGCAATTCCAGTTTCCCTGAGTGTCCCCAGCTTTCCCTCTGGGCACGAGCTCCTCTTCAGTGCCAGCTCACTGCAGCTGTGATTCAGCTGTCTTGTATCCACCAGTGTCTGTCTCATCTCTGTATTAGTTTGAACCTCCAAGGTCATGGCCAAGCTTCCAGCAGGCAGGAGGGGCAGGGAGAGCAGCCATTCCCACCAGGAGCAGAGTGCCTCCAGTTGTCCAAGTGAAGATGTAGCCTCTCAGATACAGCCCTAGCACAAACCTGCTGCATGGCTGGGCTGTGGCTCCTGAATCCCTGTGCCCTCTGGGCTCTGCGGGGGCTGTGCACATGTCAGGTTTGCTGCACTGCTCCCCCTTAATCCCAAAATCCTTCCTCCACACCCCAGCCCCAGTGGTGTGTCTGGCCCAGCTGTACAGGGACCCACCTCACCTGGCCAGAGATAGGGGACCCAGAGCTGTGTGTGCCCACTGTCACTGGGCTGCCCAGCACAGAGCCAGCCCTGCAGCCCCTGCTCCTCAGGCAGTGATTTTATGTGTGCCAGTCCTGGGTTTTGTTCCTTCAGCCAGAGCAGAGCTGTGGGAAGGGGCTCTGAGGTATTTCCAAGTGAATTCAGCAGGCAGGTGCAAGTCACAAATCAGGGAGCAACTGGGAACTGAAATAGCATGAAAAGGTGCTGCTGTTTCCAGCTGCTTTTACAAGCTGGAGATCATTCAGAAGGAGCAAAAGCTCCCCTTGACCTGTCACTTGTTTTCTACTCCTGCAATTTGCTGTGAAATTCTCCGGGCTGGGCTGCCCTGCCCGTAATCTGTGGGTGCTCATCAGTGCGTGTTCCAGATGCTGCACAGCTCTGTGTGCTCCGGCTGGAATGGAGCTGTGAGCCCACACTCCAGCAGTGCCCACACCCTGGGTACCCCCTCGCTCAGCTGGGGCACCCAGCCCACTGGGGCTGCCCCAACGGGGATGTGCTGGCCTGGGATGGGCATGGATTCATGGCATGTGGCACTGCTGGATGATTTTTCTCACACCTGAGACCTTCTGCCTAACGTGGCTGGCTCGTGGCTGCAATTCCTGCATCAGTGGAGTGCTGGGCTCTCCTTGCAGGCACTTGTCATGTTGTTAGCACGCTCCAGTTCCTCTCCAGTTGGTGATGGTGTGCTGTGTGTGGACCAGTCTCCTCTGGAGACGGTGACATAAGGACACGTGGGCTGAGGAGGTGTTGCCATAAAATCCTGGCTTGTGTCTGAGGGACGAGAGATGGGGTTTAGGTGGATATTCCAGGCTCAGCTGCCTGAATATGGGATGTTTACAGATGCTGCCTGATAGGGACAAGGACATTAATCTGTCACCTCAGTATACATCACACCATCACTGTGTTAGTGACAGTGATGGTCTGTGGCTCAGGAGGGACTTTCTCACTCTCCACAACTCCCTGACAGGAGTGGGGAGCCAGTGGGAGTCGGACTCTGCTTTCAGGGAACAAGGGACAGGACCAGAGGAAACAGCCTCAAGTTGCACCAGAGGAGGTTCAGAATACTGAGGAAAATTTCATCATGGAAAGGGTGGTCAGGCCCTGGCACAGCTGCCCAGGGCAGTGGTGGAGTCCCCATCCCTGCAGGGGTTTAACTGACATGTAGACGTGGCACTTGGGGACATGGGTTAGTGGTGGCCTTGGCAGTGCTGGGGGAATGGATGGACTCAGTGGTCTCAGAGGGCTTTTCCAACCTAAGTAATTCTGTGGTTGGGGAAATGGGAGGAATTATTCCTGTTTCAGGCAGGATGGCTGTGCAGGCTCTGGCTGGGTCTGAAGGTTCTCGCAGGAGAACGCGGGTTCTTCATAGCCCTGTCACGTCCCTCGTGGTGCCACGTCCCCTTCCATGTCCCTGGAGCCCTTCCTGCCAATCCTGCCTCAGTTCCTGGGGTTTGCTGCAGAGAGATGTTTTTGGAGAGCAGGCAGCACAACTCTTGAGCTTGTTTTTAATGCCAGCAGAGCCTCCTTAATAGGTTTAAGCATCTTATCTCTCAGCACTGTTAATGAGTTTCCAGACCCCACAGAGGTGGAGCAGAACTGTATTTTCCTAATCAAGTTATCAGTTTATTAGCAAAAATGTAAATAAAAAATTTGCTTTTGGATGCAAGTTAAAAAAAAAATGTGCTGTCTGGAGAAGCACTGAGCATCATGGGATGGATAACAGAGGATCAGGCAAGGCCAGAGACTTGTCAGGGAAAGAAGATAAAATGCAGCTGGGACATGGCCTCTGATGTCTGCCCTGGGGCTCTCCCATGGAAGATTTTTCTTCTTAATCACATGAAGCTGCAGATGTTGGAAGCATTTTTGAATGTGCCCTACTGGTAGAAAAGATCATGAAGAGTTAATGGATGATTAATTAGCTTTGAGGTAAATAATTAATCAAGTGGTGTAGAATCCAACAGGTCAGGACTTGGCTTCTGGTCTGTAAATACTGATGTGTTTGCAGCTGAAGACCATCTTGTGCAGATACTCTTTATGACCAGCCTGCAGTGAACCACTTCCCTGTGCACTTTTAATGAGAAGGGTGATCCATCATCATTGTGATAACTGCAAAGGATAGTCAGGGCTGGAAGTGGCACTTAGGTAGTAGCACTTTAGATATTGGGAAGAAATTCTTCCCTGTGAGGGTGGGCAGGCCCTGGCACAGGTTGGGCAGAGAAGCTGTGGCTGCTCCATCCCTGGAAGTGTCCAAGGCCAGGTTGGACAGGGCTTGGAGCACCCTGGGCTGCTGGAAGGTGTCCCTGCCTGTGGCAGGGGGTGGGATGAGGTGGTCTCTAAGGTCCCTCCCCACCCAAACCTCTCTGTGATTACATGATTCTATTAATCTGTGAAATGCCCTTGATGTTTTAGTCTGCTTTGATGTAAAGTATCTCCAAAGCAGCTGTTGAATGTGTTTGTGTGTGTGTGAGAGAGAGAGAGGGTGTATGTACCATCTCATACAACCCAAAAGCTTCTTTGTTGGTGTCCCCATAGCTGTCACCTCCATGGCCCCAGTCTGAGCCTGCAGGAAGCCTTTCCCTCCCACATCTGGTCAAAAGTGTGGGTATCATACAATCATAGAATGCTTTGCATTGAAAGTGACTTAAAAACTCATCTCCTTCTACCCCCTGCCATGGGCAGGGACACCTTCCACTAGACCATGGTGCTCCAAGTCCCATCCATCATGGAAACTTCTTCCTCTGTCCCTCAAACCACAGCCATGAAGGGAGCAGCCTCTGTGGAAGTTTTGGTGGACAACAATCAACTCCTGACATGCCCACATGCAGATTGAGCCTGTGTCAGTTCCAGCCTTCCTCTAGTGCCAGGATATGGATCCATCCCTTGTTCCATGCCTGTGGTCAATGCTTGGAATATTGCTTGCCTTTTTACTGCAACTTCAAAAGGTTTAGAGTTGCATAAATATTTCAAAACCTGCAATAAACAGTTGGGCTTTTACAGCTGGACAGGTTGTGTCAAAAGGGTTTCAAGTTCAGTGTTTTGATCTTTGTGTCTTAATGTCCAGTAGTAACAATTATTGGTCTTTAATATCTTAAATTAAGTGCTGCCTTAAAAAATGTAATCATCCAAAGGCTCAGGGGAAAGAGGACCTTAACCTTGGGTTCAAGAAAGAGCTGACCCTGGGGGAGTCTCTGGAGCCCTGAGAGCAATTGGGGCAGCTCAGGGTGCATTAGCATTTATCACAAGCAGAGAAGCAGAGATGGGAAGACAGTGCAGTTTGTTTCTGTGGTTACTTCAGTTAATCAGGGGACAGAAAAACACAAGTTTCTCCTCCAAAGTTTCTGGGTCAAAAGCAGAGCAGGGGCAGACTGGCTGGAAGGGTTTCTCAGCACTCCTTTTGCCTTTGGCTTGCTGGAACGAGCTGTGATGTTGCCATGCTCTTCCCAACTGCAGGGAGCTGCTGTTCCCAGACTGCCAGGACTCGTCTTTGAAGCTTTTCATTGAAGAAACAAGGCTGAAGTTCTGGAGTTCTCTCAGTCAGCCAAAGCCACTGGTGGGAAACTGTGGCTGGTGTGACCTCTGCCAGCCCTTTCCTCTCTTGTCCTTTTTAGCATAGTGAGAAGGTTTGGAGGAGGGGTGGCAATATTGAGACTTGAAAGGCTCCTCTTTCTGTGGGAGGAACAGCAGAGCCAGTCAGGTGCTAAATCTGCTCTCTGAAGGCAGCAAAGCCCTGTCCTTGTGTGGTGGGGAATGTCCTCCAGGTTGTAGCTGTGCTTGGAAGGAGCACGCAGTCTCTGTGTCGCTTCTTGTCACTTCACCTACTGATTTTTATGACAAGCAATTGAAACCTCGTGCTGACACCTTGTTTTTTGGGGCCAAGTCCCTCCTGAACACGGAGTCACCTGGAAAAGCATCTGCCTGTGGTGATGGTGGAAGGTGACTCTGCAGAGCGTTGGGCAATGATGTGGAGTAATGTTTTTTTTGGAACCATGATACTAAAACATGTCCATGACTTTGTCACCCTCCCCTTCCTGAGCAGGTTGGGTGTGTGAGAGAGGAGGTGGGATTTTTCTGTACAGGTGTGGGATTTTAGGAGGATGCAGCTGAGTGACTCATGTGTGTTCAACCCAAGTCAGAAAGTAGGACACGTTTATGCAAGGCATGTTAACGGCTCTTAAAAATGCCTCAGCTATAAGAAGTGTCTTATTCTTGGCATCCATCTGGGTTCTTGCAGAGACAGTGCTTAGAGTGGGTAACAGCACCATGTGTGGATTATATATCTCACCATGACCAAAAGGAATCTGGAGCTCCCAATCTGGAAGATAATTCTGTGCCTTGAGAGTACTGTGAGGGCTTTTAATAGCTGCTGGTGCTACAGGAAAGCAGCCTGGTGGGAAAGCAAGTTGGAGAATGTAAGCAGAACATCACCCACCTTATTTTCCTCTGAGTTTTATGAAGATCCTGCTTAGCAGTTGCACTTCTGCAGTGCTGGAGCCACGTCAAATGGAGCTGCTCTCAAGATTTATCTGGGGAAGGATGCGTAATTTTTGCTCTTAATTAGGAAAGATAATGAAGCAACATCTAAACCCTCAATCTTGTTCTTTTTTTGTTTGTCCTGTTGTTCAGTTTTATGTGAAAAAACGCTGGTAAAGGAGTTGTCAGTGCTTGCCATCATAGCTGTGTTTCCTGGGTGGACCCATCACTGTGCCAGCTCTGAGCAGGGTCCTGCTCACAGCACCTGCACCCTGGGGAGCTCCTGCTCTCTCCCTAAAGAAGCTGAGCTGCTTCTTCCAGCAACCTGAAGTGAATTAACTTTGCTGGTGAAGGGTTTTCTGTCGGGACCCACCTGTGAGGGAGAGCAATTTTATACATGCAGATAGTGATACAACAAGGGGGAACAGTTTTAATCTAAAAGAGGAGAGATTTAGATTTAGATACTATGAAGAAATTGCTCCCTGTGAGGGTTGTGAGGCCCTGGCACAGTTTGGGCAGAGAAGCTGTGGCTGCCCCATCCCTGAAGTGTCCAAGGCCAGGTTGGATGAGGCTTGGAGCAACCTGGGCTGGTGGAAGGTGTCCCTGCTCATGGCAGAGGGTTGGAATGGGATGGTCTTCAAGGCACTTTCGAACCCAAACCATTCCATGATTCTGTGATTCTCTGAAATGCTGTGCAAGCTCCAGGTGTTCTGCTGAGCTGCTCCTGCTCTGGCACAGGCTCACCCTGTGCCCGACCACACTGGCACGTGCAGGTGCTGCTGTGGGGGCAGTGGAAGGAGGTGGGCAGGGCTGGTTTCCCTGTGTGGGGCTGTTCCATACCCTCCTCCAGGACAGCCCTGTGGAGTTCCTGGGGCAGGCTGGGAGTGAATCTGCCCTGCCCCTGAGCAGCCCATGTGGCCGGGCATAGGGCAGGTCAGCCTCGAGACACAGCAGTGATGTTCTGCCATGAACATCGTCCGGGGGCTTCTCCTCCTGCATCCCCCTCGCCTCCCCCTTCCTGTGGCTGCCTGTGTCGGAGCTGTGCCCTGGGCAGAGACCGAAATAGCTCCCGCAGAGCTACTGAAATGTCAGGAGGGAGCGGGCACAGCCGGGCCACGGTGCTGCCAAACTGCTGCTGTTTGCACAGTCGGGGCCAGTGCCCCGTGCTGTGGTGGCCCCTCGTTAAGTGTCAGCAGAGCAAGCCCTGGGGAAGTGCTGGATAAAAACTGCTGCAGGGGCAGGGCCACCACTGCCAGCCGTGTCCTCCCCTCTGGTGCCACCCAGCCTCTCACTTGGGTCTGTCTGTGGAAAGCACTGGTGGGTGGGGAAGGGTCCTGACCTCCATCTCTCCATGCTGTTGGGATGCCTGGGGGCTTCATCTGCCACACAGCATCTTCAGTGTGAGGGCAGAAGGTCCCACCTTGCCTTGGCAGGAGGGAGATGCTGAATGGAGAAGGAAGAGCTTTGAAATGAGTTATTAAATCCTTTCAGGTTCCTAATGTGTAATAATTAACGCTAAGAGGAAATCCTGAGGGGATGCTGGGTGTGCCAGAGGGGAGCAGCCCCCCCGGCTCTCCCCTCCTGTCAGGGGGTTGCAGAGAACGAGAAGGACCCCCCTGAGCCTTCTTTTCTCCAGGCTGAGCCCCCCCAGCTGCTCCTGCTGCTCCAGCCCCTTCCCAGCTCTGCTGCCCTTCCCTGGACGCTTTTGGGATTCCCTGTTCCCTTCTCCGTTGGAGTGGAGCTTTCCCCTGCGATGCTTGCTGAACTGTGGGAAGGGCCGCTGGTGACAGTGCGGTGACAGTGCGGTGACAGTGCGGTGACGCCGCGGCTGACGCTGTGCGGGGAGGAGCGGGAGCTGCTCGGCGTGCCGGGGAGCACGTCGGCACTGCCGCGGCTCCCGCAGCTCCCACAGCTCCCACGGCACTGCCATGGCCGCGGCTTTCGGGGCTCCCACAGCTCCCATGGCACACAGATCCCACAGCTCCCACAGCTCCCACAGCTCCCACGGCACTGCCATGGCCGCGGCTTTCGGGGCTCCCACAGCTCCCATGGCACACAGATCCCACAGCTCCCACAGCTCCCACAGCTCCCACGGCACTGCCATGGCCGCGGCTTTCGGGGCTCCCACAGCTCCCATGGCACACAGATCCC
>JAWWEV010000049.1:8109308-8130311 GCA_035583235.1 Hafferia zeledoni | reverse complement strand
CAAGCCCTGTCCAAGCTGGCCTTGGACACTTCCAGGGATGGGGCAGCCACAGCTTCTCTGGGCAACCTGTGCCAGGGTCTGCCCACCCTCCTGGTCCGACATTTCTTCCCCATGTCCAACCTGATGCCACCCTCATTCAGTTTAACTCCATTGTCCTGTGTTGGGACCCCAGAGCTGGAGGCAACTCCAGGGAGTCTCAGGACTGTGAGGAGAGTCCAGCACAGAGCAGAGATCGGAGTTCTCCCAGTCTGGAGGTGGGAGAACTCACAAGCTGGAGGCAGGAGTGCTCCCAGTTTGGAGGCAAGAGTGCTCCCAGTCTGGGACTGGAAATGCTCCCAGTCTGGAGGTGGTAACACTCCCAGTCATGGGATGCGAGTGCTCCCAGCTCAGGTCTCCACACATCTCAGGCCCAGGCAGCAGATCTTTGTGGTGTCTCCAGCACATCCATGTTTGCTCTTTCCTCTCTCCCCAGAAACAAAGGAGGAGCTGGAGGAGCTGATGTCTGATATAAAGAAGACGGCGAACAAAGTGCGCTCCAAGCTAAAGAGTGAGTGTTGGCTGGGGAGGGAGCTGCAGGGCTGTGCCCAGAGCACTCCCATCCTGGGCTGGGGGTGCACCCAGGGGTGAACATCACCTTCCCTCCCCCTGCACCCTCCAGCTGCTTTTATTTGCTCTTGGGAATTTGCCCCCTTGTGGCCCATTCCCAGGAGGGACGTGAGGGAATGAGGGGCCATGAGCACCTGGTGATCTCTGGGCAACTCCTGTGCCACCACCACTGGTGGGTGTTGGGCTCTGGGCAAACCCTGGCACTGCCAAAGGGTGGGTTCCAGGGCTGGGTGGGTGAGGAGGTGCTGCTGTGGGACATGTTGCAGGACATGACCTTTGGTTTCCACCATTGGAAGAGTCAGTCAGTGAGGTGTGAGAACAACATGACTCAGTTTGGACAGGGTTGTGCTGGAGCACTCACCTGAGCCCAGAATTCCAAGAGTAGACCCCAGGGGGCTCAGATACAGGTGGAGCTGTTTGGTTGGTCACCACTGCTGTGTCTGTCCCCCATGTATGTGCCAGAAGTACCTCTGTTGTCCCCTTGCTCCTCTGTCCTCCTGGCACAGGATCTCAGCTGGAGCCAGGAAGGAGAGCCAAGGGCTGTCTTACCCATTTCATAGGCCAGGGCTCCATTCCCATGGCCCTGGACACACTGGGATCCCTGGTGACAGGGTTTGGCCTGTGCAGAACAAAAATCCCTTTCCATTAGTGTTTTGTTTGGTGTTTTTTAAAAGGCTTTGAGAGCCTGAAGGATTGCAAGACAGGTTCCAATTCCTGTTTCCTGCTTCCAGAAAAGACTCCCTGGTCTCATGTTTACCTGGAGCAGCAGATGATTAGTCTTTGTGCTTTGTCCCAAACCGCCTCGTGGCCAGCATGATCAATGACAGAAAACACTCTGGATTGATCAAAAACAACATCTGCTGACAACAAACCGACTTCTGCAGGCCAGACATTGCTCATGCAGGGGCTAATTCTAATTACCAGCTTCTTGGGAAAATGTGATTTTTATTAATTATCATAACTGCCCAGTGTTTGCCAATACCCTTCCTTGGGAACAGGGAGCAGTTTGTGACGAGTGTGGAGGAAGCTCAGTGGCTGATGGAATACACTGAGCTGTGCTGGAGGGTGAGGGGGCAATTCCAGGGAACAGGGAGCCTCCACTGCAGGAGGAACCTGCCCCATGCTGGGCTGGAGGGACCTGCTCCAGCAGGAAAGGTGCTGGGGACAGCCAGGCTCAGAGAGCTGTGGGACATCAGTGTTGGGAATGGGGTTCAGCCAGACTGAGGGGATGCCAGCAGCTTCCCCCTGAGGGTTTGCATGGAGATGTGTCTGCACACTGCACAATCTGTGTTCTTCTGCCCCACCCAGGTATTGAGCAGAGTATTGAACAAGAGGAAGGACTGAACAGGTCATCAGCTGACCTGCGGATAAGGAAAACTCAGGTGAGTCTCTGCTCTGTGGCACCAGCAAGGGGAGGATGAGAGGTGGCAGCTGAGGGTGCTGAGAGAGGAGAGCTGTGCCTGGCTGCAGAACAGCCTTCTCTGGGTGGAGCTCTGTCTCCTGTCCCACCATCCAGGGTTGCTGTGTGGTTGTTTTTACCTTCTGGTGATGCTTTGGTGAGAGAGCACCCAGTGAGGTGCAGCCATTGCTCCAGCCTGGAATGTGCCCCTGTGTCACTGCAGTGCCTGGTCTGGGGAATGTGGGTGAAGACAAAGCATCTCAGAGCCTTGTTCTGCAGCCAAGAGTGGGTTTTAGAGAACCATTAAAGGGGGAAAGGCAACAGGAGCTGCCAGTGTTGCTCTTCATCACCCAGGGTGGGATCCAGACACTTGTCTTGCACCTCCAAGGAGAGTCTGCTCCAGCCTCTCTCCTTTCTCCCTCTGGGCCACTGTAGGCAGCAAAAGGATCTCCCTGAGCTTTGTCACCTTCAGCTGACCAGACCCTGCTTCTCTCAGCCTGTCCTTGTTTGTTCTGTGCTCCACCTGTCACCACCCCGACCTCTGGCCCTGTGCAGTGACACTGGCAGCTCCAGCTCCTCCCTGGGCAGTGTGGCTGTGTTCCCCCAGAGCCTGCCATGTCCCACATTCTCTATGGAATTTGGGATGAGCTGAACTGGAAAGCTGATTAAGACATGCCTGGTGCTTTAAGTGTGGTGGTTGTGAAGGCATTTGTGCCTTCTCTGGTTTTTATGGACTTTGCTGTGAGCAAAACAAGGAATGAGGAGCCAATTCCCCCTTGTTAAGATGTTGTAAACTAAGAGTAACTGAGCATTAAATTGTGGACTTTTATTCTGGCTTTGCTGTGATCATCTCCAGCCAGAAGAGCCCCATCAGACCCTGCCTGGGGCAGCTCCAGGTCACAGTTCCCACAGGCAATCCCAGCCCAGAAATGCTGCCAGTGCTGCAACTTCTCAGAGACCTCAAGAGTGTTTTCCATTTTTCTATAAGTATATATTATAAATAAAAATTTTGAGGGTTTCCCCACGAGATGAGCATTTCAGAAATGTCTTTCTCTTAATCACAGACATGGATGGACAAGGATCTTTTTTCAGTGTGTGCTTTGGGGGTGTTTCAGAGCCCACTGTGTGTACCAGCTCTTTGGAAATCCTGCTTGGGCTGCTTTCCCCACACTTGGGGAGTGAATTGTTGCAGCAACCCCATTTCCTAACTTCAGTTAATGTTTTCTGTGTAATGAGTAAACATAAGGTACGTTTTGATATGGATTTTATTCGCTGTGAATATTCAGGTAGCTTTATTTAATAACTGAAACCCATTTAAAATGCTTTCTTTCCAGCCCATTTCGCATGAAATTCCATGTTCCTTCAAAAATCAAATGCGTTTTATAAACATGTGGGATGCCTGTGGGAACATCAAATAACAATCTGAGAAAATCAACACTGAGTTAAAGAACTCCTTAAGCCCAGGAGGTGCAGCGTGGTGTGCTGGGGAGCAGGCAGGGTGTCACTCAGCACCCGGGCTATATTGGGCTGCACATCAACACAGGCTGATGGTTTTCAGCTGAATGAGAATGAAGTGGATTTTAGGAAAACCACTTTTGGAAAGGCAGAATTGTTGCTTGGATGGCATGTCACAGCCTTGCTGGGTTTGGATATGCTCAGGGGCTGTTCTGACCTTGCTCTGGGCCAGCACCTCCCGAGCAGAGGCTGCAGCCGGAGCTTCCGGGGGCGTTCCCTGAGGTTTGTGCTGGAGGAGGGAGAAGATGAGCTGAGGCTGAGGCTCTGCCATAAATACTGTGCTGCTGCTGGCTCAGAATAGCTGCAGAGCAAACCCAAGTGTATCCTCGAGATGTCTCCAGTGCCGTCTCCTGGAGGGAGGGCTGTGCTGGCTGGGGCTGCTCCAGGTGTACCAACACCTGCACCAACACGGCTGAGTTCTGGTGGCACCGGGCACCAAACTTTCACTGCTCCCCTGCTGTGCAGAGAAGGGCAATGGAGCTGGGAAAGGGTCTAGAGAGTCAGTCATATGAGGAGCAGCTGAGGGAGCTGGGAGGGGCTCAGCCTGGAGAAAAGGAGGCTCAGGGGGGACCTTCTCACTCTGCAACTCCCTAAGAGGAGGGAGGAGCCAGGCAGGGTCAGGCTCTGCTCCTGGGTAACAAGGAACAGGACAAGAGGAAACAGCCTCAAGTGGTGCCAGGGGAGGTTCAGATTGGACATCAGGAAGAATTTCTACACAGAAAGGTTGGTCAGGCATTGGATGGGGCTGCCCAGGGAGGTGGTGGAATCCCCATCCCTGGAGGTGTTGCAGGAAGGACTGGACATGGCACTCATTGCTCTGGTCTAGTTGACAAGGTGGTGATGGGTCAAAGGTTGAACTTGATGATGTTGGAGGCCTTCTCCAACCAAAATGATTCTCTGAATCTATGACTTTGAGCAGGGCTGGGTCCTCTCCCCCAGCAATGCAGAGTGACCCCTGCAAGTCCATCTCCAGCACATCCTGGCAGGCAGGGCTTGACCCAGGGCACCCCTGTAGCCTCAGCTCCAGACCACTTGGGCACGAGTGGTGCCAAGGAGGGTGCTGCCAACCTCCTGAGGGTGTCCTCTGGGGGCTGTGCTCAGGTAGGGCTGGGTGAGGGGTGTCATCCAGCCCTCTGCCCACCTTGTGCTCTGCCACACTCTGCAGAGCAGGGTTTGGGCTGGAAATGCTTCTGTGGTGGGTGTTGGTGCAAGAGGTGCTGAGGACTGAGCCTTCCCCACCATGGTGGGGTTTCAGGGCTTTCCCTCCCACGGCAGCCTCACCCCTGCCTCTCCTCTCTCCTCCCCACAGCACTCCACGCTGTCCCGCAAGTTCGTGGAGGTGATGTCCGAGTACAACGCCACACAGACCGACTACCGGGAGCGCTGCAAGGGCAGGATCCAGAGGCAGCTGGAGATCAGTGAGTAAACCCTGGGGAGGGGCAGCACAGCTGGGCTGGGTGTGCCCTGGGGACACGGCCTGCTCTGGCTCCTCATGGATCAAAGAGCTGGGCAGAGCTCCCTGGGAAAACCCACAGTGCCCATGGATGTGGCTGGGACATGGTCCCTGTGGGACGTGGGCATGGGGTGGTACCTTGAGTTTCAGTGGCAAAGCACGTCCTGAAATGCTGCAGAGAGAGTGGCAGGAAGCACGGGGAGAGGAGCATCTTCCTTGTTTGCAGCTAATCTTTAATTCCAAGAAGCTCATGGGAATTCCTGCCTCCTGTGTGTGCCTTTCCCTTCCCTGGGGTGCTTTTCATCGTGGGTGAACTGAACTAAACATGAAAGCAGAGAAGGGAGCCTTGAGATGGGAGCACTCCCTGCCCCTGGGGGTTTCCCTTGCACAGGAGGAGCAGGAGCCTCCCACAGCCCAGGACCTGATGGCTCTCAGGAGCCATAATGTTGTTTTCTATCTGAGGTGAGCCCCAGGTGACACCTCTGAGGCTGGTGACACCTCACCCAAGTGACACCACTGTGAACTCCTTGAGTCATCCAGAGCCAATTGTTCAGGTTAAGTCTGGTCCTGCCTTTCCATAAAACACTCTGCTGGTTGCTCAGAACAGCTGGTGATACCTGGATAGTTTAAAGCAGTAAGATCATCTCCCAGCAAAGAAGAACCATGTCACCACCATAATTAGGGGAATAAGCAAGGGGAAAGTCAGGGCATGCAGAGATTAAAGGAGATTTTTGTAAATAATCTCATTGTCAGAGGCATCGTGAGGTTTGTGCTCGGAGTGCAAGGATCTGAATCCTAGTCCTGTTTTTTTTTTTTTATCTCACAACCAAATGGGTGTTTTTCTTCCTTTCAACAACTCAGCATGAATGATGACAGGAGGAGATCTGTGAGTCAGAGTGGTGTCCTTGGTGGTCACCTGTGGGAATGTCCTTCATGCGCTGCAATGCCTGGAAATCTGGGTGCTGTGGGGTTTCTGTGGAGGGTTGGAGGAGCCTTGGCTGTGCAAGCTTTGTTCAGATTAGTCTTTGTGATGTATAATAGTAAGAGGGCTGTTCCAAGGTGGCTGGATGGCAAGGCTGACTGACAGGAGGCTCAACAAGAGCTTGCCAGTTTGCTGTAAAGCAGGATGATGTGTCACTGCTCCAGCTGCCTGACTCATCCATCAGCCAACGTCATCCTGCAGGTGACAGCCGAGGGGTGGCTTGTCACATGAACAGGAATTTAAGGTATCCCTGTGCCTCCTTCTGAGAGAGGAGATTGGGAAGGGCTCAGCCATGTCCTTGATTGGCTGCAGGCCTGAAAGAAACCTTCCTCTTGTTTTCCTGCTGGATTTTGGAAGGACTTTGCTGCTCTGCTTAAATCTGGAGGTACATTAAGTTATCCTTGTGTTTGCTGTGTCCATCCTGCTGGGCTGTCAGTGCCTGGCACAGCCTGATGGGTACAGGGAAAGGGCTGCTCAGGACTCCCCAGGGAGCAGTGAGGGGTGCAGGGGGGATGTCCCAGTTCCTGACAGTGAGGGACCTGCATTCCCTTTGGGATGGAGGAGCAGGTTCAGAGGCAGGATGGGGTTGTGCTGGGGAGGGAGGGGCACAGTCCTCTGCACAGTTTGGGCTGGATTCCCACATCTGGACAGTGGGAAATCTCTCCTGACAGAAAGACTCATCCAAAGGAGCAGCTTATGGAGGTTTTACTGCCTGGCCAGGGGCTCTGTTTGGCCTGGGGTGTCCCAGCCAACACCGTCAGCCCCAGTTGCTCCGGGGGCTCCTGCGCAGGCTCCATGGAGCAGAGCCCAGCTGGGATGTGGTGACTGCACAAAGCTTCACCAAATCCTCAGCTCTTGCTTTCAGCTGAGGAATCCAAAGATAGAAAGTGCTGCGAGCTCTGATAGCAAAGCCAGTAAATCTCTTGGGTTTTGAAAGTATGAGAGCAGGGTCTTTTCAGCAGCTCCAGAGGGGCTCTCCAGCACCCAGCACGCACCTCCATCCTCACCACATCTGCTTCTGGCTCTGCAATGGGACAGCTGCAGAGTTGGTGATATAGAGTCACTGCCCCAGGCCAGAGCCACCCCCTGGGGCTCCCCACAGACCTCTCAGGATCTGTCCCTTCTGCTTGTGTAGGCATTGCCATGTCCGTGTGTGCCAGAGGTTGTGCCTTGGTGACCATAACCATCACTGTACCCAACCAGGAGCATGTCTGATGGGATGAAGTGGATTTCTCCCTCTCCTTCTCCCTCTCCTCTCCTCTGCCAGTGCTTCTGCCCCAGCCTTTAATTGTTGGCCTCACCCCCTCCTTACTCACTTGCTCTGTCCAAGCACTCGGACCTCACAGATGGCATGGAGGGATCACAGGATGCCCAGTGGAGGGATGGCAGGATGCTCCATGTCCTGGGGTTGGTGACAGCAGGACAGATGTGCAGTGGCTGGACCATGTGCCCTGTCTGCTGCCAGGAGCCATGTCCCCCCCTGCACTGCCTGTGATGGGAGTTGTCACTCCCTCATTTTTTAACTCTCCATCTTGCCCGTTAGGAGAAATTGTATCTTAAATCTAATTAGGTTTTGCTCCCAGAGAAATTGGATTGGAGCTTGGAGGAGCTCTCTGTGGTGGGTGTGCAGCGGAAGCTGTGGAGGTGCAGCACAGACACTGCTTGGTTTTGGGAGCAGTTTTGTTATGTGCAAGACTGAGGAACCAAAAATAAAACATCTCCTGTCTCTGAGGGCACTGTAGGAACTCACTGGTGCCCACCCTACCAGGCCAGGCCAGCTGAACTGGTGTGCAGAACAACGAGCTGTGGATGCATCCTACCCTGAGCCAGGAGGGCTCAGGGACTGCTCTGGCCCTGGCAGCTCATCCAGGCAACCCCAGGTGAACTCAGAGCTGATTTAGGATTCCTGTGGCACTTTCATCTCAGGAATGACCACTGGAGTTATCTTGGGTGCAGATGCTGTCACAGCGTTGGCTGGTGGCCCTGCCACCCCTGCCCAGGATGAGCAGATGGGCCCTGAGGGCCCTGAGGTGGGTGGCACTTTGTGACAGTGCTGGGCAGGCTTTTGTAGCTGAAACCTTCTCATCCTGACACCAGCGTGGGCAGTGCCAGACCTGTCTGAGCTGGGGCACAGCCGGGTCGGGCAGTCACTCACACACAGGCAGACAGGACAGTGTTATCCATCTCTCCAGGAGCTGTATGGATTTGTGTCTAAGGAGAGCTGAAAAGCCAGCTCCAGACAGAGGATGCCAGCCTTGGGAAGGTGCCTTGTCCTCAGTGTGTCCAGCCTGAGCCCCAGCTGTGGCTCTGCGGGTGCCCATGCAGCGCTGCTGCCAGGGGCAGGGCTTCTGCCAGCCAGGGAGCCCAGCTGAGCCCCTGGGGCTTGTTGGTCTCCTGAAGCCCCAAAGTGCCTCAAGTCTCTGCAGAACTGGGCAAACTGGCACCCAGCATCAGCTGGGTGGTGGGAGAGAGCTGTGCCACTGGAGGCTTCCCTGGGAGCTTCCCCCACACCCTGCTGGGGCTGCTCCTGCCCCCATCCCCTGGGAGCTGCTCTATGGGGATGGGCACTCCATCCAGCTGGGCACTGCAGGGCCAAGGACTGTGCCTTGAGGTGGGAATTCTCCTTGGTGGCTTCATGTCTGCTTGTCCCAGAGCTTCTAGTGGCCCTGGGCACTGACTCCTGCCATTCTCTCCCTGCCAGCTCAGGGCTGAGGTTGCTTCTCCCTCAGTGCTGCAGCTCCCACCAAGCTTTGGGCTGTTTGTCTCATTGGCAGAGCTGCTTCTCCTCAGGAAACTTTAATTTCCAGAGTTGCCAAGTAAGAAGCTGATGTACTCTGGAGCTCTTTGGGGAGGCCCAGGTCCAGGGCTCAGGATTTTCCAGTGTTTTGCAGGGTTTCTGGGCAGTGTTCCCTCAGTGCAGTGAGAGGGCAGCCTTTAGATCTGCCTAGTGCACTCTTGGGGCTGGAGCCTTTGCTGCATTGCCCTTGTGGGAAATGCCAGCAGAGTCCTGTGGTGGGACTGTGGGACTCTTGGTGGGGACAGCAGACTCCCCCTGACCCGTGTTGTGTCATTGCAGCTGGCAGGACCACCACCAGTGAGGAGCTGGAGGACATGCTGGAGAGCGGCAACCCGGCCATCTTCTCCTCTGGGGTAAGCATGGGCTGCAGCTGAGCCAGCCCCTCATCCCAGGGGTTGGGCTGGTGGATGTGCTGCCACAGTGGCCCCAGTACAGGAGAGGGGCTCTAGGGGTCAGGTCTGACCTGAGGATGCTGTTGGAGCAGAGCCTGCATCCTGGCATCCTGCTGCAAATTACCTGGCTGAAGTTGTTGGAGCAGCTCTGGAGCTCCTTCTCATCCCTCTCTTGGTGCCCCCAATCCAAGCACCTGAGCTGGGGTGAGCAGGGTGCTCAGTGGCCTTGTCTCCTTGCAGATCATCATGGATTCAAACATCACCAAGCAGGCACTGAACGAGATTGAGACACGGCACAGCGAGATCATCAAACTGGAGAACAGCATCCGAGAGCTGCACGACATGTTCATGGACATGGCCATGCTGGTGGAGAGCCAGGTAGGGAGACACTGCAGCCCAGGGGCCACTCACCTGGGAGGCTTGGGGGGTGAGGGGGCTCCCTGCAGTGGATGGGGAGGTTGGAGGACAGTGATTCCCTACCTGGGTGGGTGCTGAAGGGAAAAAACACATCTAGAACCACCAGAGCTCCCAGTGGAGCTGAGCTGTGCTCGCCAGGGCAGGAACCACCTGCTCACCACCCCAGCACTGGGGGTGCAGCGTGCCCGGGGTGGGAGGTTTGGTGCTGGGCTCTGGAGGAGGGCAGTGGGTGGCTGCCATGCAGGGGGAGATTTCTCCATCTCCCCTGAGCACTGGGCCCAAATGGGTGAGCTCGAGGTGCCACCAGCCCATGGCACGTGGCCCTTCAGCCGGGCACGTGCTCCGATGTCTCTGCTCACGCCCCTTCTTGCCCGCCATGCTGCCATGGCCCGAGGACACGTCGGTGGCAGGTAAAGGCCACTGGCCAAGCCCCGTGGTGCTGCATGCTCTGCTCTGCATGGCTGCTCCTGCATGACAGATGTGTGGGATTTGTGGTTCCCTGCACCGTTCTAAGGGTTGGCAGTGCCAGCACCCTGCCTGGGCCTGTGGGGTGAGAGACTCTGAGCTCCTGGCACTGGGAGCAGAGGGATGCTGGCCTGGCAGCAGGGCTGGCAGCTCTGCTCTGGCCCAGGCATGGGCAGGTGGGAAGGGGAAACAGCAGCTTTAGGCAAGGCAGGGAAAGGAACAGCTGGTGGAGTCAGTGCTTGGCGAGTAACACCAGAGCAACCCTGGGCCTCAAAGCTCATCCTCCCCATGCTCTCTAGCATTAGGTTGAGAAATGGGCACTGCAGACCCACTGGCCATGAGCCCTCTGCTCTGTGGCTCCAATTCCCTCCATGCCATACAAGAGGGCACTGAGCTTTGAGCCAGTGGCCCCTTCTGCAGGACTTGGCTGCTTCCCTGCCTTGTCAGGATGGGGTCAGAGGGAGCTCACCTGAGCCCATGTCCCCACATCCACAGGAGCCCACCCCTCCAGAGGTGGGCAGAGCGGGGCAGGGGTCCCTGCAGGGCCCTGCAGTCCTGGCTGGCCTCACTCCAGGCCCTCCTGCCCTCGGCACGGCGCTTCTGTGGATCGTGGTCGTCCCTGCATGTGCTTGGTTTTGGGAGCATCCCCTGTGGCACTGCTGGTGCTGTCCTTGCTCCCTGACGAGCCTCCAGTGTGTGCAGCGTGTGGCACAGTGTCCATGTAGATCCTTTTGTGGCTTTGGTGTCACCTGAGATGTTTGTACAGAGTGGCCACCAGACCAGGACCAGGCTGGGAACCCGCCTGGACCCTCAGCTTTACTTGTCTCCCTGCTGGGACGGGCACAGGGGTCCTCTGGGACAGGGCACCCAGTCCAGAGCTCCCACCCCAGGGCACCCAGAGCACCCAGTGCCTGCAGGCAGCTGACAATCCCTCTCTCCACGCAGGGCCGCCGGGCAGGGTGGCATCCAGCCGGTGCCAGGCAGCAGTGGGGCAGGCAGGACCTGACCCCGGCACGTGCGCGGGCGCCGTGTCCTCGCTCTGCAGGGAGAGATGATTGACCGCATCGAGTACAACGTGGAGCACTCGGTGGACTACGTGGAGAGGGCTGTGTCTGACACCAAAAAAGCGGTGAAGTACCAGAGCAAAGCCAGACGGGTGAGTCACGGCTCTGGCTGGGGCCTGTCTGCCTCTGCCTGCACTGCTGACACCTCTGTCCTGGGGACAGGGCTCTGCTGGCACCCTGCCTGCCCCTTTGCCTGCCTGGGGCAGGGTGGCACAGCCTCGCAGGTTCCTGGGCTCTACAATACCTCGCTGCACTGGCTGCAGCCCAGGGCCTGTGGGCTGAAGCTGCATGAAAGCTGACAGTGAGCCATGGGGCAGGGGGTACTGCATGGGGAGAGAAAAAGGGACAGAGTAGATCCCCTGGGCCAGGCCTGCTGTGAAAGCCATGCTCCTTGCCAAACGAAAGCAGAGAAAAGGCACGGTCCAGCTCAGCCCCTGAGCACAGTGCCAGCTGCCTGTCCCACTCGTGACACCTGGTCCCATATCAGCTCAGGGACCTGGGGGCCACCAGCTCAGCACAGCCAGCCCAGTGCAGCCAGAGCCCCTCTGGCTCCCAAGGTGCTGCTCAGAGCCCATCACAGGCAAAGGGGAGCAGGGCAGCCTGCAGCCTCAGCTCCTGGGTCCATGCCACCCTAACCCTCACCACCCCCTCTCCCTTCTCTCCCTGCCACTGCTGTGACACCTGAGCAGAAGAAGATCATGATCATAATCTGCTGTGTGATCCTGGGCATTGTCATCGCCTCCACCTTCGGCGGCATTTTCGGCTAGACCCACCCCACGGGACTGTTTGTGTGCGATGGACGGAGCCGCGCGTGCCATGGGGCTGCAGCCACGCCGGAGCGACCCACGCAGCCCCGGAGCCTCCCAGCAGCATTTCAGTTTCTAATGCATGGTTGTTTGTGACGCTGTGTGTGCGGTGCGGTGCGTCTGTGTGGAGGGAGCGCCGGCCCCGGGGCGCAGGCGGGGGACGGGGCGCGGTGATGGGCGCGAGGGGGACCCTGCGGGGGAACCCGAGCTCTCATCACTGCTCCAGCCTGGGTGGCTGGCTGGGACCAGGTGGGGACAGAGGCGCCCTCGGGTGCTGCTGCTCCTCCTGTGCTGGGCAGTCTGTGTTAGGGACAGCCGAGGATGAGGAGGGACAGGAGAGAGGTGTTAGGGGTCTTTGGGAGCTCAGTGCCCAGTCAACCTCCCCAGCTTGCCCATCACCTCCAGCCAGAGCTCTCATGTCTGTCAGCCGCATCTGTGCTTGCAAACACCTTCCCTTGGGCTGCTTCTCTCCAGGGTCCTTCCCCAGAGGTGTGCTCTGCCTGGCCCTGCCTGCTCCATGGCTGTGCCTGGCACTGAGGCTCTGTCTCTGTCACCCTGCCAGTGGCAGGGCTGTCCCCTCCGCAGGAGAGCCCTCGCTCTGGTCCAGGTGCCAGGGTCTGGATGTGCTGCTGTGGGTGGTGGGTGCCTGATGGAGCTGTGTGGGATGAGCAGCTGCTGCTTGGGGCCATCACAGTTGCCTGGGGACAGGGACATGCCATGTGGGGACCTGTGCTGCACCCGGGTGCTGGCCTAGCAGGTTGGGATGGCACAGGTAGTTTAAGGCTGGTGAGTTTAGCTGTCTGCTTGCCCTGCAGCAGAGCCTCATTGTTCTGCTCTCAGCCCTGGCACACAGTGGTCCTGGTTCCTGCTGTCCCAGGGCCTGGGCTCTGGCACTGGTGCCCACAGCCCCTGGCAGCATCCATGTGCTCCAGCCTGGTTTCTCCACACAGGCACCCGTGTCTGGGGGTTGGAGACAGTTGGGCTTTCTCCTGTCGTGGTCCCAGGAGCATTCCTTGCTGCATCCACCCCCCTGCAAATGAGGAGTAGCAGCCTTCCTCCTCCTGTATCCAACCAGTTCCTGAGCAGGCCAGTGCCTGACTGCCCCTTTGCCACCTCCTGGCACCCTCCTGCTCCTGCCACAGTGCCCCTCTGCTCGGCCATCCAGGGAGGCACCTGCCCTTGGTGGGGTGCTGTGGGAACACCCGGGTGCCCTGTGCTCTCTGCCATGCCCATGAGATGGATGCAGCTGCTGTGGGGTCCTGCTGGCAGCTCAGAGGGGTCCTGTGCTGCCACTGCCGATTTCCCTCAGGCTGGGGCCAGGGCTCTGCCCTCACTTCCCAGGGCTCCAGCTGGCATGTGCACATGCCAGAGCACCAGAGCGGAACCCCAGGCAGGGGAGGCAACTGTGGCCAGGCTCTGCCAGGCACTGGGATGGTGCTGTGAGCAGAGAAGGGACACTTCATGGCAGCCAGGATTCCAGCCACAGGCAGTGTCACCACCTTGCACCCTCTGGGGCCAGGGCAGGGCTGCTGCAGCCCTGGGGTGCTGTGGCTCAGGTGCTGGTGCCCATATGGGGTGTTGGGGGAAGGCTGTGGCTGTAATGACACAGCACTGCCTGCCCTGGAGCCAGCCCTGCCCAGGAGCAGCCCTGACACGGCTCCTTCCCTGCCACTGTCACCCGAGGTCCCACTGTACAGCCCTTGGGAAGTGTGTCCCGCCCGGTCCCCCTGCAGTGCCCAGCCCATGTCCCTTGGGGTACGGCCATGGGAACATCCAAGGCCGGAGCCCCCTTCTTTCAGCACCAACCGATGAGCTCCAGCACTGCAGCCTGCGTGGGCAGAAGGGCTTGGGGCACCAGCACTGTGCAGGCAGGGCAGGAAGGGGGCACGGGCAGGGGCCCTGCTCGGTGGGGACGTGTTTGGCTGCAGGAAGAGGAGCTGGAGGTGATGCAGAGTGCCCACGCTCCTGCCCCGGTGCAGCGCCCACCCTGCCACCGCCGGGAAGCAATAACACTGGGCAGGCAGGAGAACCCTCCTCCCAGGCTCCCGCCCTGCAGCCATACCCACTGCTAGCACAAGGTGACCTTTTCTTTTCTTCCAAGCAGCGGCTTTTGTGGCACATGCTCACCTGACATCAGGGCTGTGGCACCCCCGCCAAGGCACAAGGCCAGGACCAGCACCGGTGGAGGAGGGGGATGGTTTCTGGCCCTTGCTCCTTCCTTGTGGCACCACCACTGCCAGCAGCCCCCCAGCAGCAGGAGCCAGACACGGGGCCAGTGGGGGCCGCTGGCACTTTGCTGGGATCCTGCAGGCCATGGCAGTGCCAGGCTCCGAGGCGAGGAGCAGGCTGCCACTGCTGCCCCACAGGAAGGCTCACACTGTCCTCGCTGTGAGGGGAGGGTGTTTTGGTGCAATAATTACCCCTGCACTACGGGAAGCCCCGTTCAGTTCCTTTTTACCTATCTGTCGTTGCATGTACAGACCAAATCACCAAGTGTGGTTGTGCTTTGGGAAGACACTTCACTTTTTCTTTCCAGCCCCCAACCTCTGCCCGCTTGTCCTTTGGGTCCCACCTCCTCTGTTCCAGGTGCCACCTGCCCTCCCCACCCGGGAGCGTGTCGATGCAGTATTCCACGAGCAGTGTGGGGCACGCACAGCTTGCACTCGACCTGGGGATTGGTTTCTTTTGTAATTAATGTACTTGAAGGCTTTCCGAGCCCCCCGTGGAGTTGTACTGTTGCTGTACTGTGAGCTAAGTGTCCTTGTTTTCTATGTGGATCTTGACCCTGGCTTGCTCTGTCTCACTGGGCTGGATGACACTGTATGTTGCCTCTTTTCTCCTTCCCTCTTTTCCCTCCCTGCTAGCCTCCCTTTCTTCTCCCAAAGCTTTGGGTGCAAAACAGCTTCCCATTTTGTGGAATTTTTATGTAGAATAAACATTTGTAACTGTAAAGCTCTGGCTGGCACCTCTGTGTTTCAGGGGAAGGGAAGAGGTGATGGGGTACAGGCAGCCCCAGCACTCCTGCAGCACTAAAGCAAACAGGATGCCAAGTACTCCCGGGAGCAATGCCCCCAGGAATTGCACTTCTGCCAGGAGGAAGCTTTGCCCTCATGGGATCTACAGCTGACTCCCTGCCTGCAGACAGAGGGGAAGGTGGCAGGGAACTGGGTGCTATATTCCCACCTCAGTACTCTCCAGCACGGAAGGAGGACACAGGAGATCAGCAAACACTTCCAACTTGTTGACTCTTTAGTGAGGATGCTGGATATCATGTCCTGGCTCACCTGCAACTCAACTGGCTCGCTGCACTCAGGAGGGTTAAACAACAGCATTGCAGACACCAGGTGGCCAGAGCACTGTCTGTCACTCCACCTTCACCAGGCAAACAGGGCTGGAAGCTTTGCAGTTGGCTGTTGGGCAGCACCTGAGCCAGTTTACACCATGAAGAGCCACAATGACGTGTCCCAGCAAGTCCCAGGCATGAGGTGCCCATCTGTGCCATCCACAGGAGGCTCGCTGGAGGCACCCACACACCACCCTCCACCCCAGCAGTGTCCAGAGCAATTCAGAAGCGAGGGCGGCGCTTCCGACCCGTGTATTTCGTGTCTGCTCGCACCTCCCTGTGGAGAAACGCAGGGAGCGGCTCAGCACCACCCACACGCAGTGCTGGCAGGGGAAGGGAATGGGTCTGGAGAAGGCTCACAGCAGGCCAGACCAGCCTCAGCTGAACTCACTTGCCCTGTCGTCGTCTACGCTCCTTCTTCTCCAGGATCCAGTCCCGGCTTTTCTTCACAGACTTGCCCTTGATGTTTTTGAACCGTGTCCTACAGACAAAGCAGACAGCAGCTGGAGGGGAACTGAAGGTGTGGGGGCACAGTCCTCTGCCCTGGAGGATTGTCACCCAGAACTGGGTCACAAAAGCAGCGAGTTCCCCTCCCATCACCCCTGGATGAGGCTCAGCCAGCACTGGGGCAGGTGGCCAAGTGGTCCAACTCCACATATGCTGGGGAAGGAGGTTGCTTCCAGTCCAGGCTCTGACCTTTGACAGACTGCAGCAGGCCCCCTGTGCCATACCTGACACACCAGCAGCACCCTGGACTCTGGGGGGATTACAGGCTCAAGCACAACCACCTTCCTCTTGTCTGCTCTATTCCAAACTAGACAAAGTCTCTGGCTTCCCAAAAAGCTCCCAGTTCTGTTATTGCCCTCCAACACCAAGTAGCCTTTGGAATAAGTGAGCAGAGAACAGCAGTGTAAGAGGCAGGAAAACATGGCAGCCACGAGCTCCTGGCAACCACGACGACTTTCCTCTAGTTTTTGTTCTCTGTCTCTCCCACTGGCTGCAAGAGGGGCTCCTCTCTGCACCACTGCTGTGGGAGGAGACCTGGACAGAAGGGGACACCCCCCAGACCACAGCTAAGCAGAGCCAGACAAAGCACACCTGAGTGCTCAGCTGCAGCTCAGGGTGAGCACCAACAGCCCCATGGAAGAGCCCTGGGAACTAAGCAGTTCTGTTCCCTGGTCTGGGCCCTTTGGGAAGATAAAGCAGTGCCCACCTGAGCTGCCAAGGGTCCCTCCCAGGCCCTCCTGCCCCTTCTCACATGGCAGCACTGAGGTCCCCAGTAAAACCCAACCCTCACAGCCCTGCACTCCCTGTTGGGAAGAACCTGCAGCTTCACCCCCAAATGATACCTCTCATTGGTGAACTTTGCCTGGTGTGGCTCTTCATCAGCACACTCAGTACCAAGGCCCTGGAAGGCAAAATTGGGAATTTGTGCTCTCCTCTGGAGCAGACACAGCTGACAATCGTGTCATCAAAATGAAGGGGAACACAGGGATCTGCAAGGGGAAGGACCAGGAAAGGAACAAACTGGTCTTCCAAAAATCATGGCAAAGAAAGCAGGGGAATGGTTTTAAACTGACAGAGGGCAGGGTTAGGTGGGATATTGGGAAGAAGTTCTTCCTTGTGAGGGCCTGGCACAGGTTGCCCAGAGGAGCTGTGGCTGCCCCATCCATGGGAGTGTCCAAGGCCAGGTTGGATGGGGCTTGGGGCAACCTGGGCTGGTGGAAGGTGTCCCTGCCCATGGTAGAGGCTGGAACAAGATGAGCTTTAAGGTCCCTCACAACCCAAGCCAGTCTGGGATTCTGTGACAGCAGGGCTTGGTGACTGGCAGCAAATGTACACATGAAGTCACATGTGCCCAGAGATCTGCCTGGCTCTCAGTGTGCCCACCTCACCCACAGCCAGGACAGCAGCTCTGCTGCCTCATGGAGCTCCTCACCTTCGGTAACGTGCCAGATGTCCCCACAAAGAGACAGAGGAAGAACCTGAAAGAACAAGAATAAGCAGCATGAAGCTGGGGTTCAGCATGTGAGTGTCAGTCCCCAGCAAGACTGGGATGGTTTATATCAGAGTCAGGTCTAAGCTGTAACCTCTGTCCAGGACTCTATCGTGGGAAAGAACAGCTTGGGAAAAAATCACTACTTAATCCAGGTCTCACCCCAAACATACAGACAGACCCAGGACTCACTTCTTGGCTTTGGCACTGTTGGGGTAATCAACCACCATTCCCCCTGTAAATCCAGCTCTCATGGCTTGGGCTGTGATGAGCTCCAGCTGGAGAAAGAACATGCAAGAATTAATCAGCAGTCATCCCCCAGGAATACCCAAGATACCTCTGGGAGGACCAGAGCTGGCTGTGCATTCCCAAGATGGGTCAGCTCTGCACCCAGCTCCTGGTACCATCCAGGTACCAGTTCCCTGCTTTTGTTTGGTTCTCCCTGCTCCTCAGGCCAGCCTGGGTTAACCAGTGCAGCAGATTCTAGGAGAGGAACACTGAGCTGGATTTTCCAACCCTGGGAAGCTACAGTACAGTGCTGGTAACTACAGCCAGTCTTCAGATCCAGATCCAGAGGAGAAAATCCAGGACAGCAGGGTCAGATGGTGTCCTGCCAATTTCTTTGCTTTTAAGGCTCACCCCAAGACTCTCTGAAGCAACAGAAAATGCACAGGGGTGTTCTCCTTACAGATTATTTCTTTGGGCCCTTGAAGAGCTTCCCAGCTGGCAGGAAGAGATGCTGACCTGATGTGGAGGAACATGCTGCATTCAGAGCCCCAAACAGGACCTGCACCCCTTCCCCACTGTGTGATGGCCTGTACCTGCTCTGAGTTCTCGGGGTACAGCTGCAGCACAGCTCGGGATCCTCGGGCCTACGGGAAAGAAAGTTGGTCACAAACCTGTCTTAGTGAACATGATCCCTCTGGTCACCTCATCCCTTCTACCCCCAACCTCCAGGACAAGGCTCTCAGGAGAGCTGCTCACCCCACAGCGAGGCACAGGGATCACAGAATCATTAAGGCTGGAAAACACCACCAAGATCACCAAGTCCAGCCTTGATGAGAAGCACCAGACACCAGGTGAGGAGGAAGGCAGAGGGTGCTCCTGCCAGTCCTGCCTCAGAGCAGCACTTGCTTAAAACACCTGACTTACAAGATCTTGCTAAAAGGCACCAGCAAGGGTTTCAGAGCAGGAGAGACCTGGCTTGGCAGAGTGTGGCACTTACCAGGGCAGTGTAAAGAGTGGAGAAGAATCTGTAGAGGCGTTTGGGGGGGCTGTGTGACTTCTTGTCAGCATTACAGAGCCACTGCACAGCAGAAATACTGAGGAGGAAAACAAGACCCCCCAGGACACTGAGTCAGGGGTTCCTTCCCAGAGCCTGGCACCTCCCTTGGAGCTGAACTCCAGCACTAGGCATGTGCTGGGCCCCAGGGAAATGATTTCATTTCCTCCATGGAGCTTTGTCTTCTGTTTTGCAGTTACACAAACCCCTCTGGAGATCCACTATGCCAAACCCCAACAACATGCAGTAGTTATTTGAGGCCAAAAGCATCACCAAGCATCCCCTTTTGGTCAGGTGCTCAAATCTTAGGATCATGGAATGGTTTGGGTTGGAATGAGATCATTCCACTCCCTTCCATGGGCAGGGACACCTTCCACCAGCCCAGGTTGGTCCAAGCCCTGTCCAGCCTGGCCATGGACACTCCCAGGGCTGGGGCAGCCACAGCTTCTCTGCCCAACCTGTGCCAGGGCCTGCCCACCCTCACAGGGAAGGATTCCTCCCATATATCTCATCTAAATTTCCCCTCTTTCAGTCTGAACCCATCACTCCATGTCCTATCACTGCAGTTCCTGATGGCAATTCCAGAGCTCAGCCATGACCCTTGCCTGGCCAAGCAGGTTTTCCCAATGAGCAATCCCAGCCAGAGCTACTGGATCAGCAATGGACAGTCCCTGCTCCTTCCCAGCACCTTCCTGAACTATTCTCTAAGCAGGAAAGTGCTTCTGTCCCCTTCATCCCAAAACCAGCCATCAGCCCCTTGCTGCAGGGACTCACCTAACTGAGCAATGGTACAGACATCCTTTGTTCTCCTCCTTGGTGCAGGTCTCAGCCCTCCCTCCACAATATCCCCAATTTTACTTTATTTCCTTCAACAAAATTCCCAGCTCAGCAGCACAAAAGGACGAGCACCACTTGGGAAACAGCTGTCAGGAGCTGCTTCTACCATCCTGAATCTTGGAGATTTGTCCCAGAGTGAAGGAGGAGGTTGCAGGGAGCAAAGAGCAGCTGGTGAGGACAGTCCTGCTCACCTGTGATGCACCAGATGGGCACCACGTGTCCTGTGCTGTTCTGTGGAGCCCCAGGAGAGCTCAGCTTCATGCACAGACTCACCTGATACAGCCATCAAACATGCCAGGCCTGAAGGGAATGCCATGACCCACGTCTGCCAGGAGAAGGTCTCCTTCCACCTCCCTCTCCACGGCCACATCTGCACAGAACAGAGCATGGCAACCAGCTCTGGGGAGCTCTGAGGTGAGCTGGGGGGGTCAGGGCAGGAGGGGCTGCTCACCCAGCATGGCAGGGCTGATGTCCATGCCAATCCAGTAATGCCCCTCCTCGGAGATGTAATCCCCGCTCAGCCCTGACCCGCAGCTGCAGGGAGGAAATGCAGGGATGCTGAGGGTGCTGCTGGCCGGGCACAACGCTAGAACAGCCTGTCCCTCTAACTCAGCCCGCAAGGGACACCCACCACGGCCCCGGGCACAGAGAGCCGCGCTCACCCCACGTCCAGCAGGAGGCACGGCCGGTCCTCGGGCAGGCCCAGCAGCTCCACGGCGCGCTCCGACATCTGCGCCTGGATCTCCACCACGCGGGAGCTGCGGGACACGGGCAGGGAATGGGCGACAAGGGACAGGCTCGGACCCCGGGCAGGGAGTAGGTGACAGGGGACAGGCTCGGAGTGCGGGCAGGGAGTGGGTGACAGGGGACAGGCTCGGAGCGCGCTCCGCCTCGGACAGGACCCTTCACCTCCGCTCCCGTCCCACCCGCCGGTGCCCCACGGCAGGCCCGCACCCCCCAGAACTCAGGCCAGGCCCCCCAGACCCCGCAGGTGCCAGGCCCGGCCCTCCCTGCCCCCGGTGTGCCCACTCCATGGCGAGACCACCCCCGGCCGCGGCCTCGCGTCCCGCCGTACTTCTGCGTGTACTTGCGCGCCTCGGTCTCATCGTAGAACTGTAACGAGAGAGCGGTGGGGGCGGTGAGGCCCGGGAGGGACCCCCAGGACAGGCCCGGGAGGGACCCCCAGGACGGGCCCGGTTCTCCTCCGTCCCCCCTGGCCTCCCCGTCCCGCCGCTCACCAGCTCGGGCGGCCCACGATGCTCGGGCCGGCGCCCGCTGCCCGCCATGCTGCCGCCGCTGCGTGACGTCACCTCCCCGCGCCGCGCCGCCGCGTGACGTCACCGCCCCCGCGGGCCGTACGTCTGCGTGACGTCACCGCCCCGCGGGCCGTGCCCCCGGTGACGTCACGGACGCGCGCCGCGGCGCTCACGATGGCGGCGGGCGGGCGCTGAGGGCCCGATGGAGCCGGCGGCGCTCGGGCGGCTGCGGCGGCTCCTCCCGCTGCTCCCCGCGGCCCCCCGGCCCGGCCGCCCCCGCTGCCGCCCGCCCTCCCGCGCCGCGCACACCGGGGGCGCCCCGCGGCCGCGCCGGGACCTGTACGAGGTGCTGGGCGTGCCGCCCACGGCCCCGGCGGCGCCGATCACGACGGC
>JAWWEV010000049.1:8087989-8099419 GCA_035583235.1 Hafferia zeledoni | reverse complement strand
CTCCTTGCTCTGCTCCGGAGAGGCTCACGCTCTCTGGCCATTCAGAGCCTTTGCAGAGTGTCCAGTGTGGACAGAAGGAGGAAGAAGCACTAGCAATATGAAGCTGGTTTGATGAGGATAAGGGAGGATTTGCAGTTCCCCTTGCACAGGTTGCCCCATGACAAGCCACCCTTGTAATTCAGCCTCACAGAGTAACACGACGAGAACCACCACCCACCCTCATAGCTGTAGGCACAGTTCTTACTGTAAGTGTCCTGGTCCCGATCCTTGGTGGAGAACTTCATGTTGTCATGCATGTTGTTGGGATTGTCTGAGGTCATGGCATCCCCTGCCGTGCCATTGTAGGCGCCCAGCCTCAGCCTGTAGCCATGGGACTCGTCTTCCACGCTGAACAGGTTGTAGTCTGCAAAGCTGATGGTGTCTGCAGAATCCTGGATGACAAACCTGACCTGGTAGACCTTCTGCTTGGCGATCTGGTGGATGTACTCGGTGCCCAGCCAGTACTCGGTGCGCACGTTCCCAAAGCCGAACTTGTAGGTGCTCCAGGCCTCGGCCCAGGTGACTGGGGTGTCCCTCTGGTTCCTCTGGATCACGGTCCAGCCCCCGTGGGTGACGTTCATCTCGCAGTACACCACGAGGTGGTGGAGCCCCTTGGGCTGGATGATGTAGACGCCGCTGTGGCTGCCACGGGGAATCTCACTGCAGTCCTTGGGCCAGCCTGGGGCTGGGAACAGAGATGGTTATTGAATCCCACACAGTGACACGCTGAAAGGGGGATATTTCTTTTGTGTCTAGATCCTTTTGCACACACATTCCTGCCTTGGGTTGTATTCCTGCCATGAGCTCACAGGAATAATTCAAAGTCTTGGCATGATCAGTGTAAGAGCTGGGCTTCAAATCTTCCCAAGGCAGGATTCAAACTGGTGGTGACACAATATCTGGGCCTGGTGAGACCAAGCCAGGCATTGTTGTCACCCAAGGACCCTTGCCCAGGTTGCATTCAGTCTCTCAGTGCTGTGGGGATTTGCCTGTGTCATGTAGGTGATGTATCACTCCAGACAAAGGCAAATCTGGGTGACAAAGCCACTTGTAGGTACAGCACAGAGGCTTTAGAGCTTTGCAGTAATCTCAGAAACCCCAGAGAGAGGGTGATCACAACACCAATATCGTTAACAGTCGGATCAGCCCTTGGGATCTCAACAGGGCAAAGCCATCAGTGTTCTCTGGGCTTACCCAAGTAGCTCCATAGAGACTTCCTGACTTGTTGGATTTGATTATGGCCTTTCCATGCTCCAAAGCATCAGCATCTCATACAACAAACAGCTGAATGCACCTACACACTTCTGGAAAGGCACTTGCCCCTCTCCCAGTCCCTCTGCTACTGATTGTCCCCACCCAGGTGGGACCTCTCTTTGGTCCTATGGGCTAGTGTTGATCCAGCCAGTTCAGCAACTCAGTCAGTCCAAGTCTTCTTATCAACTGAGCAGTGAAAGAAAGAAAATGACTAATGACCTGTTCCCAGTAAAGAATCATCACTCTCCAGTTTGGACCTTTAGCTGGAAAATTCCCCCCACTAAAGGTCCTCATTGACTACTGAGCCCAGGACATGGTTGGTAACAGACTCCCCCTGAGATTGTGAGCTGTGTGCCCCATGAACCCCATCAGAAAATCAACACTTTTCCTGGGAGTGCATGTGTAGGACAAGGATAAGGTGTCTGAGAGCTGTTGGTGAGCCCAGCAATGGTGAAACCTCCCGGGCAGAGGCAGAGACTCACCGTGACTCGCTGGTGGGTGGTGCCCGATGTCCCTGGCCTGTCTGACGTGTCCATCACCATCATCTAAATTAACAGAACAGAGAACAGTGAGTGTGGAGAGCAGACATGTCAAATGCCTGCTGGGAGACCATGATCTTCTCCAGATGATAGTCCTGGTTTTCTGTTGCTGTTCCTAATTCCAGAGAAAATTTCCAATTTCAGATATCAGCAGCCAGTAGTTTGGGGGAATTTATGTGATGTTGGAATGGGGCAGATGCTTTCCTGGTGGGCACACTGTGTGGAGGAAAGACCCTGAATAGGGGCAGCCACACTGGAAGATGGTTGTTAAAGTGCAGCAGCAGCGTTAGGAAGGGACTCAGAAAGAAGAGGGAAGAAATGTGAGAGCAGACACAGGAAAAATGGTGCAGGTATCAGGAGTTGGGAGAGGGCTCTGCTCACCTGGATCAGAATGCAATTTGAAGGGTATTGCTGGAAGAGACGATGGTTTTGAGCGAGTTAATGCAATTCTTTTGCAAGGACATCTGTGTATCCACTGAGGGGAATGAGTCACAGGCTTATGGAATCACAAAAGCCATTCCTGTCCCCTCTCTGAAACAGACACCTCACTCGGCAGCTGCTGCTCTGCCATCCTCAAATTCCTGCTCCCTGCCATCTCAAATTCCTGCTCCCTGCTTTCCCCTGAAGCTGTCCTATCCCTCCTTTGTGAAGTGTTTAGCTTATGCCTCTTGCCCATTCCTGACACAGTCTGCCCTGTGCTGTGGGTGAGAGATCACAGAATCGTGGACTATCCCAAGCTGGAAGGGACCCACAGGGACCATCAAGTCCAACTCCTGGCCCTGCACAGACCAACCCCAAAATCACACCATGTGCCTGAGAGCACTCTGAAGTCCAGAGCACACTTTCTCCACTCAGACTTGCAGTCCTTGGTGAAGCTCAGGCTCTTGCCTCAGTCATGGCACTCCCTGTGTTGGCTGTTTCCTGACAGCTCATGTGAAACGAGCACCAAACACTTGGACCTTGAGCTCTTTTGCCAAGAATTCTTCCTTCTTCCTTGGAAGTGAACCAGCTTTTTCTGTCATGCCATGTCCCACCCACAGCCCTGTTTTTTTCCAGGAACATTTCTTGAAGTCTTCCTCATTCCTCCAACATACCCTGTATCTGTAGGTTACTCTGTGCCATCACCTGGTTTCCCTGTGCCAGTGACACTGCTTGGATTCTTTATATTACCTTCATTTAAACTCAGTTTAAACCCTTCAATTCAATTCTCCACTGACTTTGTGATTTCCAGATGGGGGGAAACACACTGTGAACATCTTTAACCCCATTTTTCTGAGGATGAGCCCGTGACCCACAACACCCTTTGGACTGGTCTTGCTGCCACTGAGACCAAACCTGCCCCTTCTCCTGGGATTCTGTGAGGAGCTCTCTGTAGGATCTGACTGACCCAGACCTTGTTTCCCTGTTGTACTGGACACTTACCAGGCTGGGGGGACCCTGGAGGAGCATTCATAATGTCATCCATTGTGCCATTGAGGAGGTACAAGTTCCTTATATCAAGGTCAGGAAAAGATGTTGCCAGGGCCAGCAGGCAGGTAAGAAGCAGGAGACAAAGACACTGGGTAGCTGAAATGGGAAGAGATTGGAAAAAGAAGAAAGAGATCACATCCCTTCTGTTATGGAGCCACAAATCCCACTGGATTCCTCTACCTGATGAGTAAAATGGAAAAATAAAACTCCTTCTGTGTTGAGCTCCCTCTTGGAGCCCCAAGTTCCAAGTTTTTGAGGCAGAAGTGCCAAACCCTTGCCCAAACCCAAAGTGTCTGTAATGAGAAATCCCTGTCAAACCCAAGACTCAAGGATGGAGATAACAAGCAGGGTGGGCATAGAGGGAGGAACCCCCTTTCTTCCCAGCTCCCATCACACTCACATTGTTTGAGCTGGGATTGCCCCAGGGCTGTGGGCAGGAAGACTCTGGGTGGGAACAAGCCCCAGGCAGGGCTCTGTGTGTGTGCAAGCAGCAGAGAGAGAGGGGCAGCCCAGACCTTCAGGAATTACAGCCTGGCTGGGGAAAATTTTGCCCTTTGTGTGGTTATGTTGGTTATGTGGCTACTTTAAAATTTCCATGTGTAACCAGTTGCTCTGGTTTGTTCTAGTTCAGAGCAGCAGGGGAAACCAGCACACGTCTTGCAATATTAAACCTAAGTAAGTAACAGAAAATTTATCATTATTTCTGGGGACTGTGGATATGCCTGCCCATGGGGAAATCTGTTCCTGATATGATAGATGCAGCTCATCCTGGCAGATTATCAATGTGATCCCTCCACTGTTGGAAAAGGAGCAGAGCCAAACCTATTGCACTGCCCTGAGGTGCCTGGGTTTGACACCTTTCCCTGGGATGCCTGAGAAGGAAAACAATCATGAATGCCAGCCTGGAACTGCTGTGTGGGATTGCAGCCACCCTGGAGACAACACCCCTTCCTGGGACTGCTCAGGGCATTCCTGGTGCTCATTCATGCTGGTTACAGTTTTACAGAAAAAGTTTTTTGAACACGTTTCAGTCCTGCTGATCCACTTCCCAATTCCTACATAACATTTAGTGTGTTAATACCCTCATGTTTAGGGGCATGTTTAAAGACATCTCTCCTTGAGGCCCCCAGGGAAGAAATGCTCCCACCACTGCCAGCCCTTCCCCTGTGAATGGTCAGGGAAAGTCTGGGTAGGAAGGAGATGCAGGGGGAGGATCAGCCTCTCCTGGGTGTTCTGCTGGGGAAATAAATGTGCTTTTAAGCATCTGACCTCCAGGTCTGCATACCTGTTCAATTCCTTAAGCAGGAATATTTTAAAAATCTGTTTTCTAGTTTAGAGTATTTAACACTTTCTTAGAGAACTGAAAATTGCACAGAATGGTAAATATGAGGCTTGTAAAATGGGCTGTCTGGTATTCAGATCTACAGTGGCACAGCCTGGAAATAGCAGAGTGTGCAGACTCCTGCCCCACTTCCCAGCCCAGGGCACAGCAGGCACAGACCAGGTGATGGACTTGGCACTGGGATGTCCAGGGTGTGGGGAGGAGGGACCCGCAGCAGACAAAGTGCTGGGGGTGCCCTGTGACCCACAGCCACACTCAGAGGTGCCATCCCCTCCCATCCCATCCCATCCCATCCCATCCCATCCCACCCCACACTCACCCATGTTGCCTCTGCGGGGACCCTGCAGAGCACAGAGCCGGGCGGGTCTGGCCTGGCTGAGGGGTGTCCAGCCTGAAAGTTATAGGGCTCAGCAGGAGAGGGGGTGGAGGCACGAGACCCAAACCACAGCACTTGTCCTCTGGCTGGCCACAGGACCAGTGGCTTGGGGCTTATTTGCTCTCCACCATCAAGTGATCAGTCCTCACACAATGAAGTCTGTATCTCACACAGGTGAAGAGCTTCTCTTCAGAGTAAAGGCAAATAATTCAGTGCCAATAAGCAAATGCTTCAAAATAGCCACAGTTTACCGTGCCCAGCTGCCCCCCTGCCCTGGCAGGGTTTCCCCAGGGAACTACTCGGGGCACCTCCATAAAGTTCAACTCCTGAGTAAACACCCATGAGATTCCCCTCCTGGATGGAAATCAAACATCAGGTGTAAATCACTCTCTCCAGAGCCAGCATCGAGCTCAACAGCCCCTGGGGACCCCACAGACCCTTCAGGGAAGAGGTACTCCAGTGTTCCTGGGAAACTGTGCCCCAAACTTCAGAAAGTGCCACTCCAGCTGCCTCCTGATGTCCCTGCCCTGCCACTGCTGTGCTGCCCCTTGCACAATGGGCACTGTGGTCCCCCCTGGCACTCTGGGGGCCCTTGCAGCGATCACGAGTTGGAGTTTGGGGCATCATGACGTGAGGCTGATGTCAAATGGTCTCACTTCAAGCCCCATTCTGCTCTAGGAGTGCTTACAATGTGGATGTCTTATAGAAAATGCCAGATCTCCTCTTTCCCAGGGATTGATGCCAATGTGGGACCTTCCCCTGGACCTGTGAGGTCTGTTTGAGCTTCGCTCTGGACCTCCAATCCCCTCCTGAGCCATATAGGAGTCCTGGGCTCCAGTCCCCTCTCTGGTCGTGTTTTCTGGATGGGTCTCAGACCTGCTCCAGGGATGGTTTTATTCCTGGCTGGACTGCTCAGATCCACATGGTACCAAAGCCCCAGCCTTGCCTTTTGCCCTGTGTCTCACTTGCCCATGGGAGCAGCCAGATTTGATGTTCCCAGGGATCACAGGAGTTCACAGGTC
Organism: Hafferia zeledoni; assembly: GCA_035583235.1. Lineage (NCBI taxonomy): Eukaryota > Metazoa > Chordata > Aves > Passeriformes > Thamnophilidae > Hafferia > Hafferia zeledoni. The sequence continues at coordinate 8,093,377 of JAWWEV010000049.1, read as the reverse complement.
AGCACAGGTGAAAACCCTTCATTTGATAGTGCTGCAGACACCGGGGCTCTGTTGATCAGCTGTCCTGGGGACACACAGTTTGTTGGAAGGAAACCACCTGCATCTGTTTAGAGCAGCCCCAGGGAGCCTTGCACCCCCTGCACCCCTGGATATGGCCCCTTTTCCTGGGGTCCTTCTTGCCTGAACAGCCTGGGACCTTCTCCCTTCATAAACTCCATAAGCTTTTGTGATTCTCCCCAACTAAATCAGGCCATGGACGAGGCCTCCCAGTCTCTCACCAGACAACGAGGGGTGACACTGAAGGGTTTGCATTGAAGTCAATAATGGAATCACAGAATGGCTATGGTTGGAAGAGACCTCTAAGATCATTAAGTCCAAATTCAACCCAGCACCACCATGTTCACCACTAAACCATGTCCTCAAATGCCTCATCCACAGGTTTTTTGAACTCTTCCAGGGATGGTGACTCCTCCATCACCCTGATGGATCTGTGGGTCTGCAGGGTCTTACCAGGCCAGACAGGGATTGGGAAAGAGAGTGGCAAAGGCACCTACAGGCACCTGTTTGTTACCTGGAGCCCTTGCTCAGAGCACACTGACTGGGGTGCCAGGGGACACTGTGTCTGCAGAGGCTCTGGCTGCTGGACAGGGGCTCCAGCCCTGGGCTGATCCCTAAACCTGCCAACAGAGACTTAGTGAGCTGGCACCTCTCTTGAGGACCTGTCCTCACCTTTCCAAGGTCACTTTTGGGATTGGGCACATAGGAGGCCTCTCCTCCTTTGCTGGTTTCTGTGTGTGTCCTTCAAAACCTGGGTCTCTCCACTTCTCTTTGATCCCAGCTCTCCAGAATTTGTTCCCAGTGGGCAATTCACATGTAGTGTTTGTGTAGGGACAGTCAATAATCCAAATCCCTCAGCCTGGAGCAGGTTATTCTGTACCTCCCTGACTGCAGGGCCATTCTCCCTCCCCTCAGCTGTGCTGTCATGGGATGTGGAAACTGCTCGAGTCCCAGCCTGCAAGTACCTCTAGAGCTGCTGAGTGTGAGCACACGTGGGTGTGCAGTGCTATAAAGGCAGCGGGCAGGGCTGGGCCGGGAGGGAGCGCCGCTGGTTCCTGCTCTCTGCTGTGCTGTCGGGATGGGTGAGTGACCTGCCCAGGGACACCCCACTCCTGGGTGCTGCTGGGCTCCAACCAGGCCTGATGGGTGAGGATGCAAAGGCACAGAGGATGGTGAGCAAGACACCAGCACTGTGGGAGCAGGAGGGATGCCAGATCAAATCACTGAGCAACACACACGCTTGGTGCCAGCCCGTGCCTGCCCCGCGCTACCTGTGCCATGTGTGCCCATGCCCTGTCAAGGGAGGTTAAGGTGGAGACCCAGGTTTCACCTTGGTCCCTTCTCTTCCCAATCAATGCATGTGGCACATGTGGTTGCACAGGGATCCTGCCCCAGCCATGGTGGCATCTCCCCCAGGAGCCAGGCAGGGTGTATGGCAGTGCTGGTGGTTAGCACAGAAGGTTTGGGTTTATGTCCCTGTGTGGGCCCAGAGGTTTCTCCTGCCTGCCTGGGAGCTGGTACCTGTGCAGTAGGACTCATCCTGAGGCTTAGTTTCCTTCTAGCTGTGATTGGGCTGGAGTGGCTTATATAAAAGAATTAAGCATGATTACTCCAAAAAGAGCTGTTTCTTGTGTTCCTCCCCACCTGGCAAGCTACTGCCCCCAGATCCAGCTGTGTCATTGCCCTCTCTTGGTTCTGAGAACAGACTTGATCTCATGTTGCCATGTGGTGCAGGGCAGGGGCTGATCCAGAGGTGACAGAGCCATTTCTCACCTCGCTTCAGCCTGACCTGAAGCTGCAGCTCCCACCACCCTGGGAGCCCCTCACTCCTGACTGTGCCCTGGCTCTGCCTTCCCTGCTCTGAGCACCCTGGGGGCTGCCCAGGGATCCTGGTGGTGATGGGCACTTTCCTCCCCAGGGCTCCAGGCTGGGACACACCAGCTCCACCGGGACCTTGTCCTCCTGCCCACTCTGGTGGCAATGCTGCTCCTCTGTGCCAGCGCTGGCCCTGCCGTACCCACTGCCAGCCCCCGGAGTGGTGAGTAGGGGATGGGTGGGGGGTATGGGCACCAAGGGGCAGAGCAGGACAGGGGCTCCCTGGCTCAGCCCTGACTCTCAGGTCTGCTGTGTGCGAGGGAAGGCCAGCAGACACCCAGGGGGATGCAGAGCACAGGAACTCCTCACACACACAACCCCCAGGGCCATGGCTTGTACAGCCTGACTCCTGCCAAGCCACTTTGCTGGCTCTGTGCTGAAGCCAACAGGTTCCTGCCCAAACACCTTGGCAGGTTTGCTCTGCCATGCTTGTGAACCTCATTTCTAGCAGATCCTCACAGCTATTTGGTTTTTTGCTTTGCTCTTGTTGGATTAGGAGTATTCCCTTTCTCCCTGCAAGGGAGGTTCACAGACCCTGAAAGACCTGAGTGCCTGAGTAAAACAGTTTCATGGGTTGAATTGGAATTACCCACAGCAAATTATCTCCCATCAGACACAAACAAGCAAAACAAATTAGACAGCAAATTAGTTTATGCAGTAAGTCATGACAGATCAGATAAATTGTAACAAGCTGGAAGAAGAGATCTCTATGAGACCACGGCAGAACCAAGCCTTCTTTTTCAATGCCGTGATCCCCAGGGATAACGTGTTTTCGCTACCTATCTCCATCTAGTGGAGCATTTTGGACACTTCTGGTCCTTCCAAGAGCTGCAGCTCAGTGTATCAGGGCCCTTGTGTGTGTGCCAGATATATCTGGAGGACATCACTGGCATCTGGAAGACTTTTCCCCCCTTCTTTCCTTGGCCAGATGCCAACAATGTCCAATGAAAGCTCCATATGAAACAGCAAATCATTGAAATAGATTTCAGGGCTCTTACAGAGGTCTCTTGGCTTAGAGAGACCTTCAGGTTCTCCAAGGATGAACCAGTGAAAAAGCCACAGGCAGAACTACCCCTGTTTGTCCTGAGACCTCAATGCACTGCAGGAGCTCCTTGTTGTTCTGACAGACTCCTGATCCTCCTCTCTCCCACCCCACCCCGTGTTTGCTGCTGCAGCCTCAGGGTTCCCCCCGGACTGCAGCCGCCTGCGCAAGAACAGCCCCAGCGGGGTGTACGTCATCCAGCCCGCCCGGTCCCCGCCACGCGTGGTCTGGTGCGACATGGACACCGAGGGCAAGGGCTGGACAGTTGTCCAGAGAAACTCCCACGACACTGAGCTCAACTGGAAGCAATCCTGGACCACCTACAAGTACGGCTTCGGGAACGTGCACGCCGATTACTGGCTGGGCACCGAGTACCTGCACCTGCTGACCCAGCAGGGCACCTACAAGGTGCGTTTCGTCGTGCGGGACAAAACCAACGTCACCCACTACGCCGAGTACGACATCTTCAGGGTGGAGGGCGAGGCCAGCGGGTACCCGCTGAGGCTGGGCAGGCATTCTGGCGATGGGGACGACTACCTGACCCTCTACCACCCCAAGAAGGGGGGCATTCACGACAACATGAAGTTCAGCACGGTGGACAAGGACCAGGACCAGTACAGCGGGAACTGCGCCAAGAGCTACGGCGGGTGGTGGTACAACAGGTGCCAGAATGTCCTGCTCAATGCCAAAAACTACATCGTCTGGCCGGGGTTCTGCGATAACGGGGACTGCGCATCCTCCCTCATCCTGGTCAAACCCACAGACGTGTGCTGACCGTGCCGCAGTGCCCAGACCCCCGGGGAGGGGTGTGCCACCATCCCCAGCTCGGTGCCACCATCCCCAGTACAGTGCCACCACCCCCAGCACAGTGCCACCATCCCCAGCTCAGTGCCACCATCCCCAGCTCAGTGCCCCGCTCCTGTGCCTGCCCTCTGTCCCCTGCCAGTTCCGGTGCACGTCCTGCTCCTGCAGCCTCACCAGCCAAAACACGGCAGCTCTGGGGCTCAGGACCCACCACCTGCAGCCCTGGGCACATGGGCAGCCTCACCCAGTGCCACAGTGCTGGCCGGCACTGGGGCACGGGCACTGTTTTGGGGAGGCTGTGCCCACTCCCGTGCCAGGGAGGGGGACACAGTGCCAGTTCCCTTCCCCGTGCAGTCAGTGGATCCTGCTTTGCTCTGGCCCGGCTCCCTCCCTGGGCCCTTCACCCCCCTCAGCTCTGCTACCCACGGTGGGAGGAATCAGCTGCAATAAACCCTGGAGCCAAACTGCTGCCTCGTGTCTCCCTGCACAGTGTGGGGGGTTCTCTGTCCAGCCTTCAGGGAGGGAGACCTGGGGAAAAGTAAGTGTGTTGGGCAATATTCCTTCCAGTGGCTTGTTCCAGCCACTCTGCACTGCACTGTGAGGCTGCAATTAGTCACCAGGACCACCAAAGCCCATACCTTGCAAAGCCCTTGCTCACAGTTTGCCCCTCTCCATGGCTGGGTGGTTGCTTTGTGCTGGGAAAGGGAAGAAACCACCACAGCTTGGAGTGTGGAGAGGGCAGTGAGCTCCCTGAGGGTGGGAGGGGTGTGGGTAAATCAGTCCCATCATTCCCTGATGCAAAGGAGGATGTGTCTATGGAGCTCCCTCATGAAAAAATTTCCCTTTGAAAACCTTTTCTTACTTCCCCAGGAGCCTCAGGTCTGCTCCTGGCAGGAAACTGGCAGCAGTTCCAAGGAGTTCCCAAACAAATGAAGGACACCTATGCAGATCTGAAAGTGATTTTATTCTGCAGGATGAACACAGACTGCAGCAGGGATGTGATGCAGATGTGGCCTGCCTTGGGCTCAGTGTAGTTTAGGGCAGGTTAGTTAGTGATGATGGATATTTTTCTACTGAAAACATCTATACCTACAAAGCAGAGAGTAAGACCATGCTGGACCAGGAGGGTTTTGTCCCCAGAAGGAACATGCTTGGACACTGCACAGTGATTAAAAACATGTGTGCTAATAATGATCTCCCAAAACCCACCACAGGTGAATGGCCAGAGACAGAGCAAGGAGCTTTTGCTACTTTTCAGGATAAGAGGAAAACAAAGCAACTCTTGATATAGAGGAACAATCCTCTTCACCCCCAGCCATCAAACAGGCCCCAGCAGGGCACTGGCCTGGCCATGTGCCCAGTGTTGACAGAAGGGGGAAGGAGCATTAGTGGTATGGAGCAGGTTTGATGAGGATGGCTGAGGCTTTGCAGTTCCCCTTGCACAACCTGCCCCACGTGATGCTGCCCTTGACGTTCAGGCGCACGGAGTAACAGGCCGAGTACCACCACCCACCCCCGTAGCGGGAGGCACAGTTCCCTCTGTAAGTGTCCTGGTCCCGATCCTTGGTGGAGAACTTCATGTTGTTGTGCACTTTCCTGGGATTATCTGA
>JAWWEV010000049.1:8076412-8087915 GCA_035583235.1 Hafferia zeledoni | reverse complement strand
TGAACAGGTTGTAGTCTGCAAACCTCTTGTTGTTCGAAGCATCCCAGATGACAAACCTGACCCGGTAGATCTTCTGCTTGGTGATCTGGTAGATGTTCTCAGTGCCCAGCCAGTACTCAGTGTGCACATTCCCAAAGCCGTGCTTGTAGGTGCTCCAGGACTCGTTCCAGGTGATATCCGTGTCCTGCCGGTTCCTCTGGATCACGGTCCAGCCCCCGTCTGCCTCCCCCATCTCACAGTACACCATGATGGGGTGCAGTCCCGTGGGCTGGATGATGTACACACCACTGGGGCTGCCAGTGGAGAGCTCACTGCAGTCCCTGGGCCAAGCTGGAGCAGGACAGAGGGGGAGTGAACCAAAGCCAGCACAACATGACAAGTTCTTGTTTTACCCCGGGGCAGGAGAGAGGGCAACCTGGCCAGACCACCTGGGGCATAATCAGCTCTCCCAGCCTAGAGAGCTCTGGAGATAAGAGTGGGTTGGCCTCAACCTTCTGTTCCTTTTCCATGTGGGACACCAACAGGAGTCAGCCCCAGTGAAAGCCCAGTGCTGCTATCAGGCCAAGAGAGTGAATATGGGCACTACTGGGCTCCTCTAGGGCTCCTGGAAAAGGGGTTATGCCACTAAAACAGGATCATGCCGGGGTGATGGCAAAGAAGACCTTGCTCCTGTCTGTGACTGAGGGAACAGGGGGAAAATGACCCCTCCAAGCACACACAGACACCCTTCCCAACCCTCACAGTGCAGACACACACACACACACTGCAGCCTGCACTGGGTACATCTCTACCACCCTCCATCCCAGAGCAGGGCCAGGGCTGGTGCAGGGCCTCTTCCCACCCAGAGCTGGCTGTACCCACCACACAACACTGGGGGCCCATGGGGTGCTACCTACTGGTTTTCTTCAGAGCACTCGCTGAAGCGCTGGAGGGAGATTTCTTGAAGATGTTTAGGGCTTGTATGTGCACAGAGTGGCCTGGGACAGCCAAGACCAGCAGGCAAGCAAGGAGCAGAAGGCACTGGGCTGCTAGAAAGGGAAAGGATGGAGAAAAGATGAAACAGGACCCTCCCTCCAGAGAAATCAGACACCCCATGGCTCCAGCACCACAGTTAATGTGACCCTGTGAGATGCAGGAGAACACTGAGAGCGTTGGGCAGCATCAGGCTGCTCCCTGCCAGCTGCAAGATTGACCAAGGGGTAGACAACCCTGCCTGTTCCCCTTGATCTGCCCCAGACAAGTCAAGCATGGGGTGGTTTTGAGTGAAGCAAAGCACCCAACAAGTGACTGAGCCAAGTTTCACTCCTGGCCCCTGGAGGAGAGGACTGGCTGAGGTGACCCAGAAGGCAGGGGACAAACTGCTGGTGGTTGAAGGGGTGGCAGGTGCCCTCAAAGAGCACTGATGCCACTGCTCCCCATCAGTGTGCAAGGACCAGTGCACGAAGCCTTTCTGTTTCTGTGCTGTCCTGCCTGTGCCCCCCCATGGCTGGCAAGGAGCCCCCTCTTGCCAGCCCTGTACTCACCCATGGCTCCAGGTGGCAGTGCCCTCAGAGTGCAGAGCTCTGGAGCAGCTGGTGGAACAGTGGCATTTGTAGTGCCCTCTGCAGTGGGAGGGCTGAGTGGGTCCTACCCCCCCTCTTTCCTCCTGGAGGAGGAGATCAGGTTGGGTCCCTTTGTGCCCTCAGAAAATACCAGCTGAGGTGGAGGTGCCTGTGGTTCTGAGTGCACAGGTCCCTGAGCTCCAAGGAAAATAATCCCCGTGCCAGAAAGAATCCTTGGAATGGTCTCCTCTGCGAGTGTTCAGTGACTTGGGTGGAATTTCCCCTGGGAACAGCATATTTGGGAACTTTGAAGAGTGCAGCTCAGTAAACAAACACTTGAATGCCACAGTCACCAACCAGGTGAAGAGCAAACACGGGGCTGTCCCCACCTCCCACCACTGCAGCAGGTCCTGCCAGGTCAAGAGGCTCTTGTTTAATCTGCTCCTGTCAAGCCCAGCCTGGCTCTGGATGGGGCTCCAAGACTTCCAGGGAGTTGTGGGACAGTGTTGGGAGCAGCTGGTGCATTCTGGAGCTCAGGGCACAGGCAGAGGGGTTTCAGGGATCTGAGCATCAATGGAGGGTATCAGATGGGATCTGAGGGCACTTGTGAAACAGAGGGGAGAAATCAGCACTAAGCAGACACCAAAAGGAACAGAGAAGATCTGAGTATTTGAGGAGGAGAACAGAAAGGAAAATGCTGCCCAGTACCCAGTTTTTCTGTCTGAAAGTCAAAGAACCCCAAATTTCAGATTTTCAGAACTCTGTATTTGTTTTCAGACTGTTGCCATTCTCACACCCAGCACAAGAAAAGCAACTGCAGAAATTCTGGTCCTTGGGGATGATTCCATGTGTTAAGGTTCCAAGAGTGAGCTCAGGGATCCAGAATCCTCCTGGTTACCCTTTTGTTCATGTCTGTGGGGTGTCCTGCAGACACATTGCCAGATGACCCTGGGAGAGAGAAGGAGGAATGGAGAAAGAAGGGAAGCAGGGAGGACACCCTGTACTCCCACCTGGGGGCATGGAGGGCAGAATGGGGACACAAGGGGCATCCCAGGGGCTCAAGGGGCAACTGGGGGGGCCTTGGGGAAACTGATGAGTCTAAGAGTGAAGGTATGGGACCCTGGGGGCAATTGGGACAAATGACTGTAACTGAGGCCCCCAAAGGGACAATGGGGGTTCTGGAGGAAACAGGGGAAAGTTGTCAAGGGCATTTAGGGCAGCTGGGGGAAGCCTGGAGTGCTCCTGGGTGCAAGGGGGAGAGCTTGGAATGGGCCAGAGGAAAATGGGAGTCCCAGGGGACATGAACCCTGTGAGTTGAGGAGTCCTGGCAGTCCATGGTCCCTCCTTGGACACCCAAGTCCCCTCCCACCTGCAGGAAATCCCAAAGGATTGAGAATCCAGGGGGGCTTGGGAGTCTCCTGCTGCTCTGAGAGGAACCCCAGAAGCCACGGGGATTTTGGGGGTACAGATTACCGGGTCAGGAGTACTCACCCCACCACCAGCACAAGCACCATGGAGGACAACCCCAGTGCCAGCCCCATCACTGGCAGAGGGGGCACAGGAATCTCATTGTGGCGCCAGTGCAGGACAGTGCTGAACATGGCCTGGAGGCCTCTCTCTTCTGCCACGCTGCCCTCTGACACTGTGGGCACACAGACAGCTCAGGTCATGGGCCCTGTACCCAGGGATGAGTGTCCCTGCTGTACCTGCTCCACCCCACATGCCCCACTGCCCCCAGAGGAGCCAGGCACAGGGAACACCTGCCCCAACCCACCTGTGTGCCAAGAGCTCAGGTGTGCTGACACCCTGCCCACCCCACACACCCCTCTCCCATGGCCCCAGGAGTGTGGGGTCCTGCTCCCCCCACCAGCTGCCCACCCCCAGGGCTCTCAGCTGTCTGGGCTCACCATTGAGGTAGAAGAACTTGCGGGCAACGGGCTCGAAGGGTTCCCCCAGCTGGCAGGCGACAGTGCCCGGCTCGGGCTGCTCGATGGTCAGGCGGGAGGGCTCCTCTGGGTTCCCCCGGAGCTCCTTGAACAGTGAGATCTCCTCTGTGCGCACCTGGGGCACGGGGGGAGGCATCAGCACAGCCCACCAGCACAGCAGAGCACCCTGCACAATGCTGGGCACACGTCCCCTTCATGCCCCTTGTGCTGGGGGTGTCACACACCTCCCGTGCCACCCGCCCTCCTCGTGCCCCGTGTGTGCACACAGCGAGGCACAGCCAGGGTGGGCACAAAACTCATTTCCTGCAGGTGCAGGAAGAAATTCCTCCCTGTGAGGGTGGGCAAGCCCTGGCACAGGTTGGGCAGAGAAGCTGTGGCTGCCCCACCCCTGGAGTGTCCAAGGCCAGTGTCACCAAAACCCAGCTGGTTGGGTTAGAAAGCCAACATTGCTTTATTCAGCATTTCCATGGGTGTCACTTTAGTTGCCCATCAGTCATCAAAACTTTTAACTATACATTTTAGCAACAAAGAAATTAGTGTTCATTGGCTTACAAGTCACATAGCTCTTTTCATGAATTAGTATTCTACTTTGTTGGTTATTGATTTCTCACTTCTCACATTAATTAGTCCACATTTTCAGTCTTTTTATTATCTTTTTCCCAGGTAGGGCATCTCTGGTTTATGGAACGTGTCGTTGTGGTTTATAAATTCTGCAATCCTGGTGTTCAGTTCTCAACAACAAATTTCTCTCTCAGGCTTTGGTAACTTCCTTGTCCACATCTGAGAGCACTAAAGTATTTCAAAAGCCCTAAACTTTTAATTTGTTTTTCCAACACATGGACATCACCCAGAGCTTGCCTGTCATCTATTCTCTGTTTCATGGGTTAAATCACCTCTCAGCATTTCCTCACTGCTGCACAGGCTCATTTTTAAAGAAATATAACTTGTTCAATTAGACCAGGTTGGACAGGGCTTGGAGCAACCTGGTTTTGTGGAAGGTGTCCCTGCCTATGACAGGGATTTGGAACGAGATGAGCTTTAAGGTCCCTTCCAAACCAAACCATCCTATGATTTGATGACTCTGCATGTGCACACCTGGACCTGAACCACATGAGTGACCTCCCCCTGCTCTTGTACAGCCTTTCACAGGAGCATCCCGTGTGTGCTCACACCCAGCTCTGGTGGCAGCCCAGGATGTCTCCTCACACCCTCCCACGAGCTCCTGTGCCACTCACATCTGGGGCAAACATCCAGGTGACGGGCAGGCCGGCGGGGCTGGCGAAGGGCACGTCACAGCGCAGCACGAGGGTTTCATCCGTGGAGGTCCAGAGCTCCTGCACTGGGAGCAATGCCAGGCACGTGAGCTCACACCTGAGTGTGCACTGACACAGCTGCTGGTGCCCCTGGGCTGGCTGCACGGGTGGGCAGGGGAACACCTGGGCAGGGGCACTCAGGGAGGGAGCACAGGGGGGAAATGCCACGGCAGCCCTGGTGGCACCCAGAGCAGGGAGGGTGAGCCCAGCTTGGGTGCCAGGGGCTGTGTGGGAGAACTACTGGGGGAAGATTATTGAGACTAAAGTTATATCCACATCCTAAAGAAAGCTGTGGAATTCCAGGATGGAATGCAGTTGGTATGTAGGGATCACCTTACATGCAGTTGGCATGTTGGCATCACCACAGGTACTGATAAAACACATGGCATCTGCCAAACATGAAATATTATTCTGTTCCATCCAGAATATCAATTGCTGAGTTAGTAATTGATTCATTTTGTGGGGAAATCCTGTCTTTTGGAGGAACTTTGTTCATTATAATCTCAGCATAATACTGAACACAATTCCACCCCAGAAGTTGCCCACCCTCAGTGTCTGACCACCCTTGCTGAGCAAATACTCTGCATCTTTCTAGCCTGGACCTCTAAAAGCAAAGGGAGACCATTTGACCTCTATCAGTACCAAAGGTATAACTGAAGTCACTCAAGCTCCACAAAAATATAAAAAATAGTATAAAAATAACATCAGAAAGGGGGTAAGTTGGGGAAGGTTTCCTTAATGCAAGAGCCTGTCCTGGTGCTGTACTTGGGCAGTCCAGGGGAAACTCGCAGTCCATGAAGCGGCAGGTGGCACACTGGAAGACACGGGCAGCTGGCTGCAACCCTGGCAAAGGGAGACTTGCTGGTCCCAGGGAGGTGGGAGATGCACCAGGGGACGAGGAAGAGCAAGACAGAGGGACAGGCACTCACCACAGGGCGGGATGCAGGTTGGAACTGGGGGGAGGAAGCAGTGTTAGAGTGGGCATGACTTGTGATGAGCTGTCAGGACCCAGGTGGGCTCCCTGGCTCTCTCTGGAACAGGGACACCCAGGGTGAGGGTCCCCATTGTCCCCATACCTTTCTCCAGCCGGCTCAGCTTCACCCAGATTGTGTTGACAGCTTCTGGCAGAGACTTGTTAAAGGGCTCTGGGGTGACCCAGATGTCCAGGTAAGACAATGTGTCTTCCCCCATCCCTATAAACCCTTCCCAGACACCACAGATCCCTTGCACAACTCACCTCAACCTCAAATATCCATCCTGGAGTCCCCCATATTCCCAAATACCCCCTCAAGCCCCCAAGCAGCTGTATACCTTGAAGCCCATAGACCCTCAGGATTCCCCAAAGACCCCTTTACAGCCCCTAGAATTCCATATATCCTGTACTTCACCTCCACTCCATGCTCCTCAAGGCCTGCACATCCCCCATGCCCCATGTCCCCTGCTCACTCTTGTCCTTTTGCTCCTCCACATAATACAGAGCATCCATGACGATGTCCTGAAGCTCCTCTCACTGCCCGGCCCCTGGAACCAGTACAGGGACACTGGAATCAGCATTCAGGGTTAGGGCTGGAGCTTCAGGGCTGGTCTGGGGGTTTCTGGGGGTTTCTGGAGGTTCCTGGAGTCCTGATCAGGGTTTAGGGATACTGGGAAGGGTCAGGTATCCCTGGAGGTCCTTAGGAAGTGTGTCTCTGATCAGGGTTGGGGTTCCCAAAGGCCCCTGGGGTCCAGAATAGGAGTGGGGAGACCTTGGCATGGTTCTGAGTCCCAAGGATGCTTGTCTGGGGTAGGTCCTGGGGTCCTCAACTCCCCAGAATCCTGCTCAGTGTCAGTGTGGGGGTCTTGGTTGCAGAAGAGAACACCACAGGGTTTCAGGGTGCTGTTCAGGGCGGGGGTGCCCCTTGGGATGGAGGGGCCAGGCAGGTTCTTGTGCAGGATCCCTCTTGGGTTTGGTGTCCCTGGGGTCCCATGACCTACCCACAGTGACAGGGGCAAGTGGTTTAGCAGCCTCAACAAGGTCTTCCAGGCACTGTTTGTGTTTGGGGTCATCCTCAGAGACCCCAGTAACGTCCTCGCAGAGCTGTGAGCGCTGAGTGGGGGACCCAAAGCAGAGCAGGCAGGGGTGCACCCCGGGGAGCCAGGGCACCAGGGCCACCCACAGCCACGAGCCAGGGTTTCTAGGGTGCCAGGTGACCAGCACCAGCATCAAGGCCACCCACCACCACCCCATGACCCCAGACCTGGCACCCAAATGCCTGAGTTCCTTGGGCAACAGTGGGGTTCCAAGGTGGAGCCTGGGCACCTGGCTCACCAGGGAACCAGGTAAGGCATGAGGTCACACTCCAGGCAGCCACTCTGAGCTCACACCAGCCACAGGGGTGAGCAGAACCCAGAAACAAATGTGCAGGCAACTCTTGCACTGAGTCTGAGCAGGAAGTTCAGAGCTAGCCCAGGGCTGTGGCAGATGGAGATGCCGCAGTAATTCCACTGGCAGAAAACTTCCTGAGCTTCAGCTGGACTTGGGAAGGGATTTCCTAAAGCCCCTTCCCTCCCTGGCTGCCCCAGCAGCACTCCCTGGCTTCCCTCTGGCAGCACTGCTGAGCAAACCAGCAGCAGGAGGGAAGATCAGCCCTGGGCAGTGATGTTTGAGCCATCAGCACCAGAGACTCCAAAGGAGGATGGAGGCTGCTCAGTTCCAGACAGACACACACCATTGGCTGCCACAGCACAGTCTCTCCTGTCCCAAAGCACTCCAGGCTGCAATTTTAACCATCAGAGGAAAAAAATGGTTTAATGGACTTTTCTTAAGGTGCTGGGAAGGCAAAATTGATGGTTGGGACATATTTTAAAAGGGGGGAGGTGCATGTCCTGTTCTGTGCTTACTGGAGAGGAACGTTCTGTACAGGCAAAATTCCCTTCAAAAAGCCTGAATGATGAAAGAAATGATGCATTAAAACTTGTATCCTTTTGATGTGACCCTAATTTCTTGACCTGTCTTTTGTAACAGATGTAGATAACACAATATCTCACAATAGTGTAGAAAAACTCCAAACTCCAGAGCTCAAGTTTCTTGAGTAGTTTTACTTTCCCTGTAACATTCTGACTCAAAACACTTGGAGAATGGGGTATTCTGCTTAGCAGGGAAAAAACAAAACAAAACAAAACACAAAAAAACGCCAGTGAAAAACCCCAAACTCCCCAAAATGCATCTCTGAACCAGTTCTAAATCCAGTGGTTTGTGATCTGGACCAGAAGGAATACTCTGTCTGACTGCTCAGTGGGCAGAAACAGCTGCTTTGGGCTTGCAGAGCTGCAGTTGGCCCCATCTCCCAGGTATTTGCCTGGACCTCAGCACTGTTTGAGCTCCTTCTCCATCAAACAGTCCCAGTGCAGCCTCTCCTGGCAGGGGGATATGGAATGCTTAGACTTCCCCTTTGAGCAGAGCTCTGGGGGTTCCATGGCTCTGTGGTTCCATCCTGTTTCCATGGCTCCATGGGGGTTCCATGGGGGTTCCATGGGGGTTCTATGGTGCCAGGAGGTCACAGGGCAGCGGGTGAGGGGCAGTGCCCTGTGCTTGGTCCGTGCTCGTGGCAGCTGGTGCGGGTGTTGTCCTGGATCTCCCCTAGCAGGGCAGGGGCACAGGTGCCCGAGTCTCCTCAGCCAGGCCGGGCATGGAATCCAGCACGTGCCAGAGGGAGCAGAGGCCAAGCCGGGATGGCCAGGCCAGGTCAGGTGTCCACTACAAACTCTCCTCCAAGCTGACCCACGGCATCGTCACCTTCCATGGCCTCAGCATCTCCCTGCACGACCTCAAGCAGCAGATCATGGACCAGGAGAGGCTGAAGGTGACCAACTGCGACCTGCAGATCCTCAAAGCTGAGACCAACGAAGGTGTGTGTGGGCTCCTCGGGGGCCACCAGGCTGGTGGCAGCCCAGACCAGCCGTGGGGGTCTGTGGGAGCAGCACTCTGATAAAACCAGGGTGAGAAGAGCACGATGGCCAATCTAAAATTGGCTTTTGGAGCTGTAAAGGGATGCTCTGATGGGCCATGTCATTCCATGTTCATATCCACTCTTGCTTGACTGATGTTTTTGCTGCATTTGTGTCATTCCCAGAATACTCTGACGACGCTCGGATCCCCAGGAATGTCTCGGTGATCGTGAGGAGGGTCCCGGCTCGAGCCCTGTGAGTATCCAGGAAGCCCTGGATTCCCTGGGAGGGGTGTCAGGCTGTGAACTTTTTTAAGGATATGGGTTTACTGAGGCTCTCAGACTGTATCTCATCAAGGCTGGTGTTCATTTTTGCTGTCACGTATCTGCCCCAAAGTGGACTCAATTTTTTAGGTCTGCAGGGACATGGGGCTCAAACTCCAACAATGGTGACCTCTGAATGATTCTGTTGGGTTTGTTCTTGGGGTGATTTGGCCAACTTGCAGATCCTGTTTCCTCTGCATGGAGAGATTCCAGATGGTATGAGTTTCCTTTTACTGCCATTATAGCAGTGCCAGTGTACATTGTAGTAATTATGCATTAATAAAAATACTCCTTTAATGTGTTCCCATGGCAGAAGAGTTGTTAGTGTTTGAATATTTCTTGCACAGGTGGAGATGGGTTTGGGGGGGGTGTGGGGTATATGGCAGGTATTCTTACACCCCAAATCTGAGGGGTTTACATATTATCTATAGAAGACAGACCAAGAATTCTGGAGGTTTCAGTGCTGTGCTTTGGTTTGGAGCTCATGGAAATACGGGTGGTTTGTGCTGCCCCATCCCTTTCGGGCTGGCTGGCACCTCTCCTGGCACTGTGGGACTGCCCTGCAGTGAGAGGATGGATGTTGGGAGCCCCCCACATCCCATCACTGTGTGGGGATCAGGAGAGAACAGCTCTGCAGTTGCAGTGGTGACAATCAGCCAGGCAGAGGAGCTTTCTGTCCCTTCAGCTGGAAACAGGGCCAAAACCTCTGGCAGAGCAGCTGATGAGGGTCTCCTGTCGTGGGGGTTGCAGGTCTGATTCCTGAGGAATCACTGAGTATGTAGAATATCAGCAAGTTTGCAAATGTTTAAATAACTCTGAATATATTTACACATTTCCAAGATTCCTGAAAGCAAATTCTGCCAATTAAGATTTTTTTTTCCCCTGCAGGGCTCCTAAATCACACCAATCCCTGGGAACTGCTCTCAGGTGACCTTTCTGCTACTGTTTTTAGTCACTGCAGCATCTGTGACACACTGGGCACTTTGGACCTGTCGTGACTCAGGATGGCAGAGATGTGGGCACAGGGCTGGGGCTGCCACAGAGACAGAGCTGCAGACAGTTCTGGCATTGCCTTGTCAGAGCAGGGATTGGTTTTCATTGAAGTAAACCTGCATTTCTGATCTGGCTTAGAAACTAAAGTCCTGTGCAACTGGTGACACAGGAGAAATGGGATTTTAGAGGCTGGTTTTAGTTTCACTGAATGTACCAAGAGAGAACCATTTATGTACATAAATAAATTTCCATATTCACTGGCCTATTAGAACATAATGCTTTGATGTTCAGGTTTTATTGGCTGTTTTCACTGCTTTATGCTGGGCCCAAGTGCTTAATTTGAAGTTCTGATCACCTCTATTTCTTCTGCTAGGAACCCAAATGAGCCAGTGAGGGGAACACCCAAGGCAGTATGTAAAACCTCAGTCTCACATTTTCCCTCTACACTGCACTTCATTCTAAACAGTGCAGCCTTCTATTAATTTTCCTGACATTGAACTGGAATATGTGTTTCATTTTTTTGTGAACAGACTGCTGATCCTTCTGTCCCTCTTTCTCTGGCCCAGCTCATTAAGGTATAGAAATATTCTCTGGCAAAAACTTCAGGAAAAAAATTATTTGCTTTGTCTTTTTAAATCTTACCCTGTGACCTACAGCTGGATAACTCTTGTAATGCAAACAAAACTGTGGTTTTAGTAATTCAAAGTGGTTATTGTAAGTTTGTAACGTGTGTATGTTGTGATACTATCCTGGAAAGAGGAATCTCCAGGCTGGGAAGAGAGAAGGGGAGCACCTGCCTTATCACCCCAAAGTAAAGTGGCAGCATTAACCTTCTTCAAGACCCAAAGCAGCAGCACTTCAGCAGCTGTTTCCCTTTTTATGTCATTAATTTTGTACTGGAAACCAAAAAAAAAGGTTTTATTGAATAATTGAATTGTAAGTTATGAACATTTCAGGGTTTGCAGCAGCCCAAATATGAGGTTTTTTGAAACACTTGTGAGGCAGTTTTTGAATTTCTGGCCCTGCCAGCTCTAGATCCATTCCCTGGGTGCTGCCCATGCTCACACACTGGGGTCAGGGACAGTGGACAGCACAAACTCCTTTGTTTGATCACATGGAATTGTGTCCATGTTTTTGGGTTTGTTATTGCTCTGTCAAAAATGCCATATTTGATTTTTTTGTCTTTTCCTGGTCATGTTTTGGTGAATCTTTGCTGTGTTTTGTAAACCATTTGTGTCCAAACAAATCAGTCTGTAAATTTCTCTGTAACTGTGGATGGAAATGATTCCAGAGCTGTGGATCTGGACTGTGTTCCTGGAGAGAAAAAACCAGTGTTGATGAAACACCCATTCATTAAACCCCTGAAACCTGCTAATTGCTTTTGTGGATGGATGGATGGATGGATGGATGGATGGATGGATGGATGGATGGATGGATGGATGGATGGATGGATGGATGGA
>JAWWEV010000049.1:8049462-8060150 GCA_035583235.1 Hafferia zeledoni | reverse complement strand
TGAGTGCCATGATCTAGTAAATGGACTGGAGTTGGCCCAAGGGTTGGACTTGATGATCTTGGAGGTCTTTTCCAACCGAATCGATTCTATGATTCTATGACCCACAAAAACTTGGAGCAAGAGTGAAAGGCTCAGACCACTGCCCTCCCCAGCAGCACAGAGTCCTCCAGCCCCAGGCCAGGCCCAGGATGGGGTTTGGTGCCCTCACCAGCACAACCAGTTTCTCTCGAAGCCCCTTGATGTCATCTTTGAGCTTCTGCTCCTTCAGCCGCCACTCAGCTTTGTGCACTTCCCGGCTGAGGTCCCGCTCTGGCCCCGGTGAGTGCCGGTTTGCCTCCAGTAACAAGGCTCTCAGCTCGTTCAGGCTCCTGGAAGAAGCAGCATGAAGAGGTGAAAACATTTCTAGAGCCCACACACCACTGGAGTCCTGCTGTGCTCCTTCCCATCTTTGCTACGCACCCAAACAAATCTCCCCAACTCGCACCACTTTAGGGGCTCAGATCTCATTGTCCCACTGTGCCAGCTTTAAGGAGACCAGGACCTGCACAGGGCAGCTGCCAGCTTGGCTGGCTTGTAGATGACTTCATTCAGCATCTACATGGCCGCTGGGCTGTCTTGCAGCTCCTGGC
Source organism: Hafferia zeledoni (assembly GCA_035583235.1). NCBI lineage: Eukaryota > Metazoa > Chordata > Aves > Passeriformes > Thamnophilidae > Hafferia > Hafferia zeledoni. Next base: position 8,059,521 of record JAWWEV010000049.1, on the reverse strand, counting down.
TGTGCCTTCGAGAATTCACAGCCCCTAATTCTAACCAAATTCCCACATCAGCATCTCTAAAGACAGGTAAGTTGGGGGCTGGACTTTGACAATGCAACCTCTACATTTCTTCAGGTGGTCAATTACAGCACCCAAAATGAACATCAATACCCACAGAGCCCCTCTGTCTCCAGCTCTGTCCTCCAGACCTGCACACTGACCTTTCCTTCTTGAGCAGCTCCTGGCTAATCAGGACCAGTTGACCTGAAGCATCGTGTGTTTTCTTGGTCAGGGCTTCCAGTTCCCCTTCCAGCCTCTTCTTTTCTTTGAACACTGAATCAGCCTTCTTTTCTGCTGTTTTGCATTTATTTTCCAAAGCTATGAGAAGCAGAGGGTTTGGGGGGAAAAAAAAGGTCACTATGCCTTTCCTTACATTCCCACTTTTTGCCTTTTCCCAATCCCAGTCCCAGTCCAAAAAGCACAGACCTGGTTAGCTCTGGATCTGACCTGTTTAAGGGGAGATCTTGTAAACAACACTCACCTCCATTGACTTCTGTCTCTTTAGATTTAGCCATTCAGTGAACTCAAATCCTCCCTCACAGGATAAAAATATTTCCTGCACTGTTTGTGTTCAACTCCTGAATTAATTTTTGCCAACAATATCCATTAAAAGACCAGCCCATTTCAGCACCTGGACCTTTGTTCAACACCAGTACAGAGGATGAGGAGGGAAATGCTTCATTCCCACCAACACTGGATTAGGGAAACTTACCACTTACTTGGGCCCTTAGAGTTTCAGTCTGGGACACCAGGGATGACACCTCTTTGTCTCTTTTACTCAGCTTGTCTTGGAGGTCTGTGGGGAAATGAAAAGATAAAGATTAGAAGGTTGGAAAATGCTTTGTTCAAATCAAGAGGTTGACTGTGTGGTTGGGGTGCACAAGGTGGTACCCCCAACAGCAGAGAAGCAGCAAGAGACAGATAACAGGTGTTTCTCACTGCACCCCATCACGATCCAGGCATTCAGAGGTGGAATGTGCAGTTGGAAGTCATATCAAACAGGTTTGAGAAAACAACCACAAAAGAAGGGGAAAAAAGAGAATAAAGCATTAATAAAAACCACTAAAAGGAACTTTCGCACATTTATTTGTATCATCTCCTACACTGGAAGGCAGAGATAGTTTCAAAAGATGTGTTTTCTGGAACTGATGCATTTTCAGCTCAGAGCTGCAGATCTGAAGTCTGATGCTTTTGTGGCTCAAGTCTGACCTGGTTGTTTTCAGTACACCCATCTTTGGGTTATTCAGTGTGGAAACAAGACACACATGGGCTGAGTTACCATTCAGGGCAGTGGCTGCTGGACCTAGTTAAGTTCTGCCATCACCAGGCAGGAATTACCTGTCAATCAGCAAACAATTTGGTATAGAAACATAGTTTAGGTTACAGCTCCCCCTCTGTGAGTGCAGTTCAGTTCCAAAGCTCCTTTATACAAATTTTCTGAGGGCATAAAATTTCAAGTTTTGTTAAAAAGATGGGTTTGATTTATAGTAAGCTTAATAAAAAGTAAGATAGTCACATTAATATCTACCATTATCACTCCTCTCCTGTGAACAAATTACATTAAGGTCTGAATTTCACCTGCTGTAAAAACCAGCAATGGGATGGAAATGACCCTGTTTCCCCAGATCTGTCTCCAACCTGCACCATCTGCATAGTGACTGGGTAACACAACTGAAAACTGCCCTCCCTGCACATACTCAGCCAGATTAGAGGGAAAAAACAAAACCAGCCAACAAATACCATCCAGTGAATTCTGAGAGATGAAATTACTTCCTAAGCCACTTCCACGCAGCTGTACCTGCGAGAGCAGAAAGTTAGAGGGAGAAGAAGCACACAGGTCACTAGAACAGGGTGTTCCAAGTAAAAACTACAGTTTGATACCTTCCATAGTCTGTTTCATCTTTATCTTTTCTTCTGAAATATCGTTAGTTTCAATCATCTGAAATAAATGTAAAACATGAGATGTAAACCAACACTTTACCCAAAGATTTAAAACAAAGTTAAGAACCACAAAGCCCCATCCAAAGCAGAAAAAGCCAGAGAGCACAGAGCTCACAGACAAGCTTTCCATGCCATGAGGCCACTGTGGCCACCACTGAGTGCCCTGAGGTCAGTCCCCAAAAGTCTGAGTGGGCTGTAGGACCCAAGCAGGAGCACCCCCGAAGGGGAAACACATTTCCTGATGTACTTTTGGTGTGGAAAAACTATTTAACTGCTCTTGGGAAGCAGAGTTGTGGTTCTCACTTGAAGGTCTAGGAACGACTGTAACAAGAAAAATTTGTTTGTTTAAAACACTTGTACAGTTAATACTGCAGTCACTTTAAATTAACTAAGACATTTTAAAATAGAACTTGACCTATGATCCTCCAAGGCTTTCACTCATGCATTTCTTCCCATATTCTCCTGATTTTAATCAACACATAGTTGAAATAATTATTTCAAGACTCCCTGGTTCTAATCCGGTATCAATATCCCCCAGAGCCCTCTCATTTATCTAAAGGGCTCCGGAACGAGCCTCCAGCTTCTTCTTTTCCATTCATTCCTGTTTGAATATCAGCTCTAACATGTGACACGTTGTAATATTTTCCCAGGGCCCTGAGTGTACTTATTGTTCCCAGCTGTCTTTACTAGATGCAAAGTGATGAACCAACCCCTGAAATACTATTAATGCTGTAGATTCCTCCTTGGCTTTTGCCTCTCCTGTCCTCAGCGTGCTTTTTTACAAGCTCTCACTTGGCCAACAGCAATTCATGGCCTTGACTTTGCTACCTGAAGGTGCAACTGGTTTCAATGGGGCTGAGAAATTAAACACAGGCATTGAATTCACTTAATTGGCAACTCTGTTTGGAACAGCAGCTACATCACCAGTGAAATTTCAACACAGCATTCTTAAAACATGCACATTTTACAGCTTATTTTCACTTCCTGCATCCCCACAGGGACAAGTGGTAGATCGGGATTTTTGCTCATTTCTCATGCAGAATCCAAACACAAAGAGGGGCCCAGCCTTGAGCCATGAGTAACAACCTCCTCCCTCCCTCCAGTGCAGAACCAGCCACATGTCCCTGTGCCATGCACACAGGCAGGACGATGGCATCCTGAGGGGCTATTAAAAAAAAGGATGACAAAGGGACAAAGGCCACAGAAAACCAACCTCTTCATATTATTACTGCTCTTATTCCAGCCATCCCTGAGAGGCTCAGGATTCAATATTCAATCAGGCATTTTGTTTCCCCAGCCTGATGCCATCCTGACCCTTGCCAGCAGCTCTTCTACTATAACCCTCAAATCAACCTTTGCTTGTGTCCCACACTGGCTGTGAAGCCTCCCCACTGCCTCTGCTCTGCTGCTGGCACAGCCCCCTCCACCCCATGCTACAGCTCAGCCCCCTCCCTGGGGCTCTTAAATCCTGCTCCAGGTGCTGAGAAAGCAACATGCTCTGTCTCAGTGTGGGCAGTGACTGTTCATCCACCCTTTCCTCCACGCTCCCAAAGGACACCAAGGCTGCAGCAGCTCCTTGGAGGAACACAGCTGTACTGGCAGAATGCTGCTTTTCCAGCTCAGAAAGCTTGCTCAGGATGAGAGCCCACCCTGACAAACCATAACCACCCTGGCTCTGCTGCCACAGCAGCCTCCAAGCCCAGATGTGGCCCCACTTGCCCCTCTTGACTCGTATTTTTCTTTATTGTCCCACTGTCCTGACATTCAAGCATAGGGAACCACTTTCAGCATGGAGATACCGAGCAGAAAAAGCACTGTCAGTGGAAGGAAAAAACATCCAGATATCTGAGCCTCAGAAAACTGCACAAGGCAGCAGCTGAGGACCACTCCTAGGAGGGGTTACCAACAGTGATGATAAACAAGCAAAAGGACCCCCAAAGTCATACATTTGCATGCTGAGAAGGATGCAGGGCCTCCATGGACTGCAGCTTGTTCTCTAAGACAAGCACTTTTTCCTGCAATCTTTGGATCTCCTGTTTGCTCTGGGCTTCTGTTTTCTGTAACATTTCATAGTCCAACATCTTCTTTTCAGCCAAAGAAATCTGCTCTTTCAAGAAAGCTATTGCTTCTGTCTGGTCTGTGTATTCACCATGAAGTTTCTCCAGTTCATGCACCCTCAGCTCAGCATCTCGACACTTGTCCTTCACATCTTGGAGCTCAAGAAGGTGCTGACTGCTTTTGGTTTCCAGTTGTATTTTCCAGTCGCTGTTGCTTTTTTCCACTTCATCCAAAGCCTCCTGCAACTTCAGTTTGAGGCTCTCTTTCTCCTTTATATGCACAGCTGTCTCAATGTCATGCTTTGCTTTCAGGTTCTCCAACTCAAGCTGGTGCTCCATCTTTATACTCTCCACCACTGCCTTCAGCTCCACAATCTCCTTGTGCTGGGTGTCAGGGCCTGAGTTCAGTGTGGCTTTCAGATCCTCCAGAGACTTCTGGTGGTCAGAAGCCAACGTGTCCAACTTGGACTTCCAGTTGTCCATGAGCCCCATGTTCTCATTAGTGGCTTGCTGAACTTTATGCTTTAGGTCAACTATTTCCTGCGAGTATTTCTCATTGACAGACTTCAGCTTCTCCATCTCCTGCTGGTACTTCTTTAACGTCTTCTCGTACTTCTCCTTCAGCTGGCTGCTCTCCTTCTGGTGTTCCTTGTTGGCAGAGAGCAGCTGGTCCCGCAGCCGAAGAGCCTCTGACTGTAGACCCAGGTTGTGCTCAGGGCTCTCTGCTTGGTGGGAGCTCCTGAGGCACTGCCGGAGCTCATCCACCTCGCTGCGCCTGAGGCTCAGCTCCTCTTCCAGCTGCAGGATCCTGGACTGCTCTGCCACTGTTGTCAACTGCAACATGACAGAGAACAAAAGTCAGTGCCTGCCTCCCATCACCACATCCTTGCCCCTTAGTAAGTGTGCTCCAGTGGAGCTAGACCCAAAGTACATCAGTCAAAGTTCAAATAAACAACAAAAGAACACCCAGCACCCTCCAACCTGAGCACAGTTTTGCACCAGGGTAACCAGCACCGATAACATACTGTTATATCTGTGTCAATTGTAATTTGTTTTTTTTCTAATACAAACCTCTTGCTTTTCACAGAAAAACATCTTGGAAATAACCCTTGAAATTCGCTAGAGAGCATTGGTGGTTTATGAAAAATAATGTCCTGGAAGGGCATTATGTTTTCAGACCAGGCATCTTGCCAGATGGTGCATAAAGGAGATGTGACTGCACATGCAGGAATATCACAAGCATCAAAACCAGCATTAAGCATATCATGTTTCCTTTATTGCTCAGCAATCCTCAGCCTACAGACCTCTCTGCTGTAACACAATTTGTTTACCCTGGTGTAAAAAGGAAAAGGGATTTTTATACATGAGTATTTGTTAGAGTTTATTAGCAAAGTCAAAATAACATAGAAGGCTAGAGGATGCAAGACAATAAATCTGGCCATGGTGAACACTGAGCATAAGGGCCATGGATCAATGTCTTACAGTCTGAATGTAACCTGGCAGGGCTGAACCACCTGCGAGTCACAGGGAGCTCAGGGTGCTGCAGCCATGGATGGAGAAGAGCAGATTTGACCAGAAGCAGTATTAGAAAAGCAGAAGAAACAAGGAAACTGAGCCCAAACCCATGGAATGAACTCCACTCCATTGCAATTGCTGTTTCCCCACCAACCATCAGCCCAGGAAGCTGGTGGTGGTTATTTTAGGTGGGCACAGGGGGGTTCAAACCAGCCAGACCTTTTGGAGATCCTCACGTATGTGTTTTCTACAGCTCTCAAACCCACCGGTGAGTCACAAGCTCATTGCAGCAAGTTTGCTGCTTCCCACACCACACCAGCAGGGGAAGGCCCCTTCCACATCTGGCTGCTTTTAGGATTCTTCTGGGCAGCCTGTCCAAGGACCAGAGCAAGCCCATCTGCACTAACCAGTGTATCTTCCATTTCAGATGGCAGCTCCCTCAGCTGGCAGGGGAACAAAGGGAATGCTGATTGCAATGTTATTTCCTGTTGCAGCCTCAATGCAGAATGAATTGTGCAGGGTGCAGATATTACTGGGATATGTTAATTGAAAAATGATTTGTGAAGAGCTTATGCAACAGATGGTGGCATGGGGCAGAGCAGCAAACTCAGTCTGAGAAACAAGTCCCCACATGAGAAGCAAAGCTAGAAATCATATTGTACTACTATTTCCAGGAGAGAGAGAGCAAATAAAAAACAAACTAAAAAAAAAAAAAAACAAACCATCAGGGAAGCTTAAGTTCAAGCCAAAAGTCGATCAACCCCACAAAACCCAAAAGAAAGAAACCCAAAGCAAGGCATCATGAGCATCAACGCAGGGGCAAGCGCTGTTGTGCAGGCAGGGCACGTGGGGGGCATTACCCTGGTGTCCTCTAATTCTCTGAGGAGCTTCTCAGCCTGTGCCTTCTCAAACAGCAGGCTCTGCTCGAGCTCCCGAATGCGGGCATGCTCCAACTGCGTCTGAGTCTGGCACAGAGGGAGAGAGAACAGCAGAGGTGGAGCAGGGCAGGGAGAGAGGGAGAGAGAGAAAGAGAGGGAGAGAGAAGGCTGCAACATCATCTCCAGCATAAAAGACAAGGAAAGGCAGTTCACAACAGGAGGAGAATAAAGATCCAAATGAGGAGGAAAAATCCAACCGAACAGAAGAAGGTCCCTATGGGATTTTACATGGTACTCGTAGTGGCTATTCACAGAAAAACTGGATATGTGATGGGAAAACATCCTTCTGCATCAGAAACCTGCTTGGGTGTTTTCCTGCAGCAGCTGAAGTCATTTCCTAAAAAGCAAAGCTCCCACCAGCACAAGGCCCTTGCACCACACAGAGAATGCAAAGACCTTGCAATAATTCTCCATATCTCTCCTCAAGAACAATCACAAGGTGGACTGAAAAGAGCTGGAAGTTCCCATCCTCTTTTTGCTCTGGAGACTATGTGAACCCTGCACTAGGTGGGGAAAAAAAGCAGGTCATACTGTACACAGAGTGTTGTAAAACCCACACACGCTGTACTGAAGCAAATCAGGGAAACAGATACCAAAGTGCTCTATAAATCAGTGCTTTGGGTTTGTATAGGGCTGCCAGAAACTCAAAGGGATTTTTGCACACCAAGGCTCCACTAAGCCTTGATACAAGAAAACAACTATTTTGGTTTGGTTTTTGGGGAGGAGTTTTTGTGGTGTGTTTCTTTGTTTGTTTGTTTTTTGTTTATTTGGTTGGTTGGTTGTTTTTTTGTTTGAGAAATGACCAAACTAAGCACAAGAAGTTTATGTAACCTGCCCAAATACAGGAGCATTGACTTTGGGCTTTGCTTCAGTGCCCTCCACTTTCGAAGCAGAAGTACCACAAAGCTGCATTTGGTGACAAACCTCAGCACTCCACAACCACCACTGGAATATCACATAAAATTTCCCCATAAATAAAAGAGGAGAGGAGACATAAGAAAATGCATGCAGACTCTGATCTTCACATTTTTTTTAGCTTACAAAACCAACTTTTTCCTTTGAATTAAACTTAGTTTACAAAAAAAAAAAAAATTCAATCTACCAAAAAGCAAACAAAACTTTTTTAGCCCCATTTTCTGCCCTTTCATTTTCCATATAATTATTTGCTTCCCCCTATTTTTATTGGATTTAAGGATTTTCTGCATTTCCTGCTATAAAGCAGGTCTTGGTTAGTTGTGGGGCTTGAAAACATTGCACAGGTATTGATAGATGGTAAAGACTCAACTGCCAGCTGTATTCAGACTACTCCTTATTTTATGTGCTCTATTTGACCCCTGAAGGAGGGGAAAAGAGATGTGGTTTCAAGAAGCCAAATATTAAACTCCCAAATAATATCATTTAAGTGCAAAAGTTTGCTGAATGCATCCTAGTAAGAAAAATCAAGATATTTAATTAATTAATTTAATTGTGCTCTCTGCAAAGCTCAAAGATACACATTTCAAGACAGAGACTCCAGACTTGATTTTACTTATAGGAATAAATATTCCATTGGCACCAGTGAATTAACTGGTGGCAGCACATCAGACTTTGGCTACCTGAAGATGGTGATCTATTACAAACCTCATCTCTGGACCTCCCAGAGAGTCCAGACTCCTGAGCTTGACACTCAAGTTCCCAGCCAAGCTGTCTCAGCCACACCTGATATTCTTGCTCAGTATCTATTAATCCTGCTGTTTTCCAAATCTGGAAAAACATCTTAAAATAGAGAATTAAAAAAAAAAAAAAAACCAGGGAAGAAAGACCAACTGTTTTCAAGTCCTTAACTTTCAGATTTGCATCAAATCCTGTATTTTTTTATGCAAGTTGGTTTGCCAACACTAGTCAGGATGAGTTAGAGCCTCAAATCCAAAGTTCTCCTGCACTTTGAGGAAGCTCAGATATGAATTTCAGACCTCCTTGCAGCTATTAGCCTTAATTTACTGTTCACAAATTACAAACTGACTTCCCACAGGCATTCAAGACATGCTGCAGGACCCAGGAGATGAGCAGGACAGAGTTCCTTAATGCAGATAATATTTCCTATAAACCAGTTTTCCACCACAAAAAGCCTTTCCTGAAAGCTTTTCCTGCATTTGTTTTTCATCTTCCAAAGCTCTTGAAAGCTTTCCCTGCATTTGTTTTTCATCTTCCAAAGCACCATAACATCAGCACTGCCAATCTGGAACAAAAATGGGTTCAACTGGTAACTACATTTCAAGGCTAAATCCACAGCTGCTCCATCAGAGGTCCAAAACCTTGGTCTGTATCTCCAGGCCCCCAACACATGGATTTCTGTGGTCAAAGAGCTTCCAAGGACGCTGCCTGCCATGCTCAACACCCAAGAGCCCTGGATTTGTTCAAACCCTACAAACTTTTGGGACAAACAGCAGGGAACTAGCCAAGCCTTCAGCAGAAAGCCTGGATCCAGGGACCACAGAGGGAGAATCTGTTCTTACCATCACATCTGGTACTGGCTGTTAAGTCAAGATAAACATTCCCCTCCGAGTATTTGGAAGAGCTGCTGGTGTAAGAGGACTACAAGACCAGAGGAGAGAAGACAACTGCCACAGGGTTTTGCTTTTGCTTAGTTCAGCTCCAGAGAGGGATGCCAAGGGCTGTGCTTGCAGCCAGTGCTTGACTTTGTTATGATTTTACACAAAGAATATCAGGAACAACCATTTCCCAGGAAACACTCTGCAGCATGAAGGAGCACTTGTCCTCCTGATTTGCAACAAGAGTTTGTTGGGGTTTTTTTTTCCTCCTAGAAGTTAATTACTTGCTTCTGGAAATCCTAACTGTCTCCACAACAAAGCAGAATAGTGAGATTTAACTCCAAGAGGTCAATCATCCATTCTGAGTAGCCAAATATGACAGGACAGAATGTAAAAACTGACCACAGCCAAGCATTCTGTTGGCACTGATGTTGGACTCCTGAGGAACATCCCAGTTCCCTGGATCACATGAAATCAAGCTTTCCTGAGCTATTTGGTTTTTTGTACAGACAAATATGGAAGGGAGGACAGAACTGTAAGAGTCTGCTGGAAGCTTGGCCACATCCCCACTGCAAAACAATTCCTCCCCAGCCCAAAGAAAATCAGATCTCTGACTGCAGGTCCCAGACTGAGGGCAGGGGCACTTCTGTCACGTAGCTTATCATCTTGCTAAGCATGGTGGCTTTTTAAAAAAATGCATCCAAATACACCTGCTGGCTATCCCTGGTCCTGTTGCCACTTTTACACAGCCAGGCTGAAACACTTGGAGCTTCCCCAGGGACAGTTGCCAGGGAATGATGGATGGATGGATCAACCACTCTTCTCTAGAGCACTGGGGGAACCTGTCAGCTCAAGGATCAACAGAAACTTGATTTTGCACCCACACACCAGCAGAAACTGCACTTGCTGTGCTTTAGCAAAGGTCTGCTATGAGTGCAGTGCTGATTTACACCCTGTCAAACAGCTTCTGGATGAAAAGAGAGGTTTGTGCCAAGAGGGTCACAACCATAGCAACATATCCATTGCCCAGTTTTCCCA
>JAWWEV010000049.1:8039000-8049362 GCA_035583235.1 Hafferia zeledoni | reverse complement strand
CAGCTTCTGGATGAAAAGAGAGGTTTGTGCCAAGAGGGTCACAACCATAGCAACATATCCATTGCCCAGTTTTCCCATTTTCCTGGGGTTTTATTGCTATGAGTGACAGCAAATAAGAGGCACAGGGCCCTTGACATTTCTGGCTGTTACTAACCTGGCACTCTGGCCAAAGAGAAGGGAACCCCCTTGTTTACACGTGGAGAGCAGAGCCTTGCTTTCACAGAGAGAGTTTCTTTTCATTTTTCCCCCCTGGAAAAGCCTCCCAGTCAAGGGCAAGCTCCCAACATCACTTCCAGTTTGCACAGTGCTCGCTGCAGTAGCCCTTCCCAGTGACAGGGTGTCAATCCTGGTGTCCAACCCCACGACACCTGACAAGGATACCTCAGGATATACAGCATTTCATCTGGAATTAAATAGCATCCCACCAGGAGATCGTGTGTCCACCAGCTGCAAAGAGCAGGACACTGCAGGGACAGGGACTGAATAGTCAGTTGATCTCTAGAGTGGAAAAACATGTTGCAATGCATTCAGATACAGATTTTAACATGGCTTGGCAACTCAGGGTGACAGATTAATTCCACAGGCAGCTCCCAGTATGAGTAGTCATTGGGCAACACACCAAAGAACAATCCTCACAGTTTACACCCTGGTGTTCACAGCAGGTCCAAAGCTATCAATGAAGATAAAGTATTGTTTTGAGTGGAGCAAAAGGTGGCAGAAGTTACTCAAGTGAGACCTCACTGTAATTTCAGGTTTTGATCCCATATTTTGGTAACGTCATTAGGAATTACCTCCAGATCCCCCTTTGTAATGGATTCTTCCTCCACACGGAACTGCAAATCCTCCACTTTCCTGGGGAGAGGAAAAGACACAAAGAGCATTCAGTAACACCCGCTCTCTGTCCCACCAACCATCACACATGAGCCTTTTCACTATGATCAAGTTTTATGGATTAGTGGGACACAGCATTGATGGAGAGATCATTACAAACAAATAGAAAAGCTGCCCAAAACCTACTGGTAAGATTTTTTGTGTTCTAGAAAAAAAAAAAACCCCGATGTTAAAAACCATGTCCAGGTCTGCAGAATCAAAGTCTGAGTGGAGAGGGAGCCAGACCAACTTTGGATACAAACAGCTCAGCAGAAACTGAGCAGCAAGATCCATGGAGCAGGACAAGCTTTGTACCAGCAAACACAGCCCTCCTGCAAGGGACAAGCTCCCAGACACACCCAACTACTGTTTTTGGACCCTGGGATCCTGCAAAGACACAAACCACAACCAAGCTTCACTGCTTTACCCTGCAGCTGAGCACTGGGCAACTCCTGTGCCAAATGCACAGGGTCCACAGAAACTCTTCCAAGGGAATTGGACTCTCTGACTCCTCAGCAGAGGGTGGGCAATGCTTAACGTGGAAACTCTGAGTTACCCTGGCAGGAAAGCCTTCCCCACAGATTGCACAGGCCAGGCATGGATAAATGCATATACACAAGCACAAACACAGACATGCAGAGGACTCTTCTCTTTTGGAAGAGGGAATCCAGTAACAATACAAAATAATTTAATTTTCTGCTAAACTCAGCCCTCTTTGTTCTCTTTCCTGATTCAAAAAAAGGCAATAATGAGGATGTTGAGCTGGTAGCCAGATGCAAGGACTCTGATTCTGTTACAGATAAAAATAGCTGTGAGTGTACATATCTAACTTCATAAACAAGCTTCCTTGTCTAAACCTCCTCTCATTAAAGGAGGATATTTAGGGAAAAACTCAGCTGTCTTGGGTTAAAGGGCCTCCTGGAGCTGGGAAAGTGAGCTTCCTACCAAAAAGAACAATCCATCCTCAGGAGGGGCATCAGTCAATGGAAATCAACACTGTTTTCAGTTATTTAATACATAGAAATGTCTTTCTATTCCAACTGAAGAGTTTAATTATATATCTGGAGAAACTGGACTCCATATACACAAGGCCAAGCAGATCTTCACTCTTATCTAGAGAGGAACCGTGTGCATCATCCTACACACGGATGGAGCCTCTGGCATGGGAGAGAGGGTGAATCACACACCACAGTAAGGCTCCACTCCAGTCTGGCTCTTCTTCCTCAGAAGGAATGCCCTCAACATCACAAAGGGGAAGAAGGGGCCTTTAAGCAAAGCCAGGTCCGACAAAAGGGTCTGAAATGGCCCAACCTGCAAAGCCCTGTTTATGATTTAACATTTATTCTCTATCCTCAGCCAAAACCACCTGAACACTTTGTCACTGTCCACACAGGACTTCACCTCCCTCACACCCATCCACTCCTGCTTTACCTCTTCTCCTCTTCCAGCTGGTTCAACAGCTCAATCTTCTCCTTCTGCATCCCATCCACCAAGGCTCGTGCTCGCTGGAGGTTTCCCTCTGCCTCTGTGACATACTGCAGCAAAAAAAAGAGCCCAGGCCACAGAAGTTACCAATGTTTGAAGAACAGGGTTGTTTGAAAAAGGATCAGAACAAGGGAACAGAAAGTTTTGATCTGTTTCAGAGGGTGCTATAGTAAGAGGGCAGATTTTCCAAAGAGCCCAAGATGTGCGTATCAAGACTACAAATACTACTCAACCTCCAGCAGTAAGTGTGGTCCATGATTCAGTGCCCCTCTGACTTCAACTCTTTGGAGAATTCAGCTCTTATTAGAGTTAAGAACTTGAAGGCTGAACAGTTTTGAAAATCTAGTCAGACGTTACCTGATCATGAAGGAAGAATCATTCTGGGAATTACTGGAAAACACTATACACAAGAAAGATGTCAGCTTGTAGTTGATTTCCAAATTTCTCATGCATTTTGGACAGACAGGTGTGACCCAGCACACAAATAGGTAGCTGACTGGGGTTTATAAGCATGAGGAAGTCATTCAGGACAACAACAGTCACTGAAGAGCCGTATACTGACAAATAGCACAAACACAACTCCTCTCTTTAAGCATTCAAGTGCATAAAATACCCTTTGTACAAATGCTTGTGAAAAAAACCCCAAAAACAAAAACCACCCCACTCTAATATGATCAACTTGTTTTCCTTCCAGATCTCCTGCCTTTATCGATGTGATGAAAACATTCTCTCTGGCAGGAAGGCTGTGGGACACGAACTGAGCTGATGTTCTCAGCACCACAAAATCACTGCAATGCAGTCACAGCCAAGGCCAGACGGGGTAGCTGAGGGGAACAAATTTACTCTCCACTTGCATTTCAGCATTGAAATGTATTGATCCACCAGACACATACTATTTACTGCCTTTTATCTGGCACAGCCCTTTTCCTGCTCCTGGCTCAGGGCAGAGAGAGCACATGTGACACTGGAGAGTGGAAAAAGAGCCTCAGTTAAACTCACCACATAAAAGGCACAAATTCAGAGCCCAAGTTTCATGTACAGGGGTAATGTTATGACCTGAAACTTTCAGGGGATATCAAATATTCAGATATTTGAGAGCTAGTGATAAAGTCACATCACTTCCTACCTGCTCATGTTGGGCCTTCATGATGGCAATCTCCTTCTCCACCTCACAGATGTGGCTGGTGGCTTTGGCCACCTCTGCCCGCTCCAGGTCCCGCTCTGCCAGCAGCTGCTCAATGTGCTGCTGCTTCTCCTTCAGTGCCTCCTGCAGAGCTGTGGTGCCAGAGATTTTTCGGGCATATCGAGAAGAGGTTTCTGTCAGCTGGAAGAAAGAGATGGGGTAAAACTATGTCCTTCCCAGTCTAGAATAGTTGTTCAATCTGCTCAACTCATGATCATTTATTCAGCTGTACAGAGCTGGGGTTACAGCTCTGGACTCTACAGGTGAGGTTAAGTCTGTGAAACACCTGGACAATGCTCACAAGCTCAACAGTTCTTCTGCACTGCAATGAAAGGACAACTTCCAAAACAACAGGATGTGGGATGTGAACTGGGTCAGGAAAGACTAACATGCATTTTATCATGTGCATTCTTAAATATTGATGACCTGCACTGGTGAAGTCTCAAAAAGTGAGCTCACTTGGGCAGACTAATCTCAGCTGGAAACCACTATGGGCTGCTTAGATCCACTCCCAGGAGTGACACTGCACTCTCATCCCCAGCCAAGTGGACTGCAGGTGCTCTGCAGCACACACTACAACCAGCCAGAGCTTTTAATAACATTGCTGCCTGCTCTGCTGCCCATCTACTTGAGCACCTGCCAAAGCCCCAGGCATGTGATCCAGAACAGTGTCACCCTCCAGCCACTGCAGGAGCTTTGCACAGCTGGTCAGAGCAGAGCACACTGTCACAACCATGTGGGACTAGAAGCAGTGACCTTTTTCTGCAGGGATCCCTTATAAACCTGCTCCTGACAGCAGAGCCCAGACTGATCACACTGCAAAAATCACAGTTCAGGCTCTTTAACAATAACAATCACTCCATGGCTGATACAACTCTTGTGTCTGTGGAGGGGGACTATTTGTAAGGTGGGTAACAACATCCCACCCTCCACTCCCCTGACCCCACCACTGAAGGAACAGCTGCTGAAAGAACACCCCAACCCTCCTACTTTGTGGAGCCTGGTCACAGAGCCAGACTGAGGCTGCACAGCCTATGGGAGGAGCCACTCACCAGCCCACTGCGGCTGGGCCTGCCCCCCACCGACGAGGCCACGGAGCTGACAGAGCTGATGGAGGAGCTGCTGGGGCTGTGGGTCAGGGCTGACACTCCCATGGCCATCCTCTTGCTCTTCTTGGCCTTGGCAGGGCTGGTGGATGGGAACCCGATCCGGATCACCTTGTGGATGGGAGCAAAGAGGCCAAACTTGGGAGGGCACTGAAAATACCTGGGATACAGGAGGTGCACCAAGTCAGAAGTGGCAGAGAATCCATCTCACCCAAGCCTTGCAGAATGGCATTGCCAAGCAGTACAAAGCCCTGGTCCTCAGCTCATCTCTGGGTGCTCTGCTGTGACATTGTTTCCTGTGTGCAAGTGGTTGGATAATTCCCCTTCCCTGTACTTGTAATGGCAATCTCCATGTTTTCATTTGTGGTGCTTTAGCAGGGAATCCTGTGGTAATTGTCACACACTAATTGCTGTGCACTTTGATGAGATGCCAGGAAAGGCCCATCTGGTAGCCTGGAGAGCACAGAGATCCCAGAACATAAGCACAACAGAGCACTGCTTCCTTATAAACCAACCTTCCCAACAAACCAACATGTTCTTTCTATCCAGCTTTGAAGAAAGTCATATGAAAGTGTCTGCAGGGAAGTGTCAGAGCTTGACCAGGCTCTGCTCAGGGGTGCCCAGAAGTGAGACAAGATGCCATGGGCAGAAACTGATGCCCAGGAGGTTCCACCTGAACATGAGGAAGAACTTCTTCACTGTGCAGCGACCAAGCACTGAACAGGCTGCCCAGAGAAGGAGTGGAGTCTCCTTCACTGCAGATATTCCAGAACTGTCTGGACACATTCCTGTGCCATGTGCTCTGGGATGACCCTTCCTGCTCAGCTGACACACTGTGGTTCCAACCCAAACCATTCTGGGATTCTGCATTGAATTTAAAAGTCTCAATCACACAGCACTGAATAAATGTTATACAGGGTAAAAAACTTCCCTACCAAAATGGAAGGGGGAAATGGCAGCTCCTAACTTTGAAGCTAAAAACCCCATTACAGCAAACTCCAGTGTGTGCCACATCCTCTGGGTGGCAGAGAAACTGGTTCCCATGCAAACAAACCTAGAAAAATGCAAGCATAGAAGAGGGAAGATCAGATAATTACAGAGCAAGCTCTCTTCAACAACTGCAGTGAGCCCAACATGATTGTGTCTATCCAGAGCCCTCTGCCAGAATAAAACTGAGCCAAAACCCAGTGTCAAAGCCTGGAAACCCCTTCAGGGTTTGGGCTGACTGGAACAAGCCAGGGTTCATCTGCTGCTGGCCACCTGCACTGCAGCAAGAAACACCAATTTCCCCCCAGCATCCCATCCCCTTGTTTCAGGGGAGTAGCCAACACAGAAAGCTGTCTCCTGTAAGAGCTCTTTCTCATAGGCTTCACAGCAAGGCTAGGACTAAATACTGGGTCATAAACCAGCCTGTCCTCTGTTAACATAAAAACCAGGTTCTAATGACTAAATGACACAAATCCAGCTTTACTAGCACAAGTCCTCTCTCTCCAGCTGTAAGCAGCTGTTTCCCCAATTCCCTTTTATATTTAAGTGCTGGCAGCTATTCAGCTGTGTCACAGGCAGACCCGTGTGCTTGGGAGGCCAGAGAACAGCCTGATCTCCAGCCAGATGAAAATAAAACTCATTCTCAAACATCTGCTCAAACCCATTTTTTTCCTATAACAAACTTTTAACAACCCCTCTACAATCCCAAATCTCTCAACCTCCTTGGCGTGCTGCCAACACAGGCCTTGGGTTTGGAAAACCAGCCACAGCACAGATTGACCCCTTACAAACCATCCAAGCCCTGCTCAGCATCATATCCCCAAACTCCAGGAGGCACAGGTGGGCACCAGCCTGGCACAGCCCCTTCCACAGGTCTCTCTGGTGTAAGCACAGACTGGTACTTGTGGCTGCACAACAATGCCCTCAAAAGTCCCCTGACAGCTCTTTGCAAACCCAAACTTGCTGCACTATGTCTGCTCAATTTTTTTCAGTCCAGATTGGAAGTGGCTGCCATTAACTTTTATAGTTCAGAAGCAGGAATTGGGTCCAGAACACTTGGCAGGAAAAAAAAAGCTACTTGAAAACTAACAGCTGCTCTCAGTGAGTGCTGAGGAGCTCCAGATTCACATTATAGAGAGGAAACAGGAAAGAAAAGTGGTGGTGTGATGGCAGTGCAAACTTCAGGAGAGGAACAGCACAGGAAATTTTGAAATAGATGAAAAATCTTCAGAGTCCAAGGCTGACATGTCACAGACTATGCAAAAGCAAAGCTCTGAGCAGTTTAGTGGGCAAAGACTCCCAGGGGAGTAGAGGCAGAGAAGGAAGAACAGTAAAATGAGCAGTAAAGGTTCATACACTAGAGATGAGTGCAGGGAACTGGCTTGGCTTTGTGAATGAGAAACCAAACCCACCACACCAGCACCTCTGTAGTCTCCTGTGCAGACAGGAAAGCAGATGCAGCAAAACTCACTAGATGGCAACCACCACCAAAGCACTGACTCCAGAGTCCTGGACAGCCTCTGGCCAGGCTGATTCAGGCAGGACAAGCTCAGGGCAGCATCAAGAATTCCACAGGGCCACAGAAAATGTAGGGAAGATGGACTGAGGAGCACCTGCAGGCACCAAGGGAGTTGGTTTTACTATGTTGGCTTCTCCAAAGCACTGCTCTAACAAAATCAGAGGGCTGGATGAAGGCTCAAAGGACAAACTGGGACAATGCTGCCAACCTGCTCTTAATAGTGTGAAGCAAAGAAGCCTTTGCAGAGGGGGCACATATCAGAGCAACCTCGGCCCAGATGCTGCAGTTTCAGAAGACAGATGACTTCCAAAAATGGAATTTTCAAAACACAGCAACAGAGGTGTGAGGGTGAGATGATGAGAGAGCACCCCTACACTCTGAATTGCCTTTCACACCTTCCACATGCACTGAGACAATAAATCATTTCTGAGCATTGTGAAGATTCAACTTTGAGATAATTTGAAGCATATGATAAAGAAAGCAGGGACTTGGATTCACTCCATGATTTATTCTCAACCATCCTGGTTCTTTTCTTTTGAGAAAAGGTTGGAACTCTACCATCTGCTGCCAATCATTTACTGCTTTCTTGTCCAGACATTGAACAAGGCAGCATTTCTCTTAATTAAAGTGAAAACACATGGCTGCTGGAAATAACACAAGAAACCTTTATTACAAAACCTGAGATCTAACAAGGAAGGAACTCTCAGCTCATCAGTTTGAAAGGTAAATCTATCCTTTTGGCCAGACTGCCTTAAGAAGCTCCAAGAAAATGAATGGTATTTCCCACTGAAGGACAAGGAATCAGGTCCACCTGTGTTTGAAGCAGGGTCAAAGTGCTGCTGTTTAACTCACATTTGAACATCCCCAAGCTCAAGATATCAGGCTGGGGTCATTCCCTTAACTAAATTCAACAGGAACAGAAACAGCTTTCCCAAGTCTGCAAGATGTCCCTGCCTAATTTTATGGGTACAAACAAGGGGTTTGGGGAAAAGAAAATAGCGGAGGTGCCTGTGGAGTCAGAGGTGGTGAGATCAATCAGCAGACAACTGTCACAATACAGAATCAGTATAGGCACAGAAAACAACTATTAATTGTTCTTTCAGATCTCTGGAATTTGTCCCCTGAAAGAACAGAATAAAACAATATTAAGCTGAGGATAGAAGAGTCAAATCTGTGTCTTTTGTAGTTCTGACTGGGTGAACTATAAATATAGCACAAGAAAAAAGTTTATGGACAACATGAGTGGGAGAAAGCAGAGCTAATACAATCACAGAATCAATTTCTAGCAAAAACGAAATGCCACTAAGTTATCTTCTCTCCCTGCTCTCTCCTGTTTCCTGGAGCTACTCAGGTTCCTTCTTCATGGATGTTATCTGATTGTGCTTTAAAAAGCCCCAGTGATGAGGTTTGCATTGATCTCCTAGAAGGCTGAAAATCAGACTCTTCCTCCCAGCCCTCAGTGTCCAACCAGACACGGCCTGAACTCTCCTCCCAGGTGCAATGGCACTTGTCCCCAGCCACCCTGGGAGGTGTGTAGGACCCTCCATGCCCCAGCCTGGGGTTCAGAGCACACAGTACCTTGTACCAGCAACAGCCCCATCGTTCTTGCCCAGGGGCTCATCCAGCTCCACACCACACCACTCTCCTTTGGCAAAATCCGTCTCTCCCACGTAGCGAACAACTCCTGTCTTTGTCCCACCAACCTGTTGGGGATAAGATGTTGAGGGTTAGAGATGGCAGCATTGGCACTGACACCAGGGGGCTGAGGCTGGGACAGGTATGGAGAGAGGAGAGCAAGATATCAGTATTTTCTAGTTTAGATCTAACAAAAGCAACACAGAATTCTCACACCAAGTTCTCCCAGCACCAACCAAAGTGTCTCTCCAATAACTACAAGCAAATTGATGAACTCCCACTTTTGGGACTGTCTGCCTGGAAGATGTCAGAGCAAATATAATGAAAACATATTTCAAGGCATCAACTAATTGCAGCAAGTTCCTTGTGAGGCCAGGAAGGAGTTTAAGCCCTGCAGGCACAGCTCAGACCTGCCTTGTGTGAAGAAGCACGATCTGCACTGGCAGGTTTTCAGCCCTGTGCTCTTTCAGGTGCCAGTTCTGGGCACTGCTGGGACAGGATCAAAGGGGCAGCTGAGCCAGGAAGGCACTCACTGCTCCTCAGCTTGCTCCCACACAGGGTTTGCTAAGGATGTAGGGAACTGCTCAAAATAGAGATGTTTTATACAGAAAAAGCCTCCAGTTTTACCTCCCCTTCCTACAGCCATTCCCAGTGCTAGTGAGATGCATGGGAGGGGGGCTCAGCTCCCTGCCAAGCTTCCTCCAGCACAGGTTTTTCCCCCTTCATGGAGAAATAAATCACACCTTTTTCTCCCCTTTGTATAATTAAAGTTTCCAGTATGCTGAGTAGGCTCGAGAAGGGCATAAGTCAGGAACCTTTGGGGCTGTGTTTTGATCACTGCTCTGAGAGCACATGGCACTGAGCAGCAGCTCCCCCTGCACTAAAACACTCCTACTGAGACACTTGGGCTGAGAAAAAGAAGATGGAAAAAGTAGGAGGGTGGTTCTAAAGGTTCATACTTCCAGTAAATCAGCATATGATCTAAACCTTTTTTAGCCTATCTCTGCTACAGCTTAGGTTCAAGGAAGAAAGCTTAAAATAAGTTTAAAATTCAATTTGCAGCTTCATCCTGAATGACTTGCAGTTAGTAATTTTCTCAGTATTAAATTCAACACAAATAGGTATCAACTGAGTAATATTCTCCTACAGGAAACAATTGATTGTCGAATGCAGAATCTCCAGCTCTGTTTATTCCAGGGTAGAGATGTTGGATTTTAGCAATTGTGAATCCCTAAAAATTGCTTATGCAAAGGAAAAAGAGTTTTCCCAGTCTTAAAATAACTGCACCTTAATGGACTAAGCAGCACAGCTCTGAAGTCTGGGTCCTACCTCAAGTCCTGAGAGGCTGCCCTGTGAAGCACAGTTAGTCTTCTGGAATTTCTCTCACTAGAGATTCAAAGTGCTGCTGCTTATGGAAAAAAAACCCTTGGTGATGTTGTTCTCTTTGCTATATGATAAAGGAAAGTATTTCTCAGCAGGAAAAGGATCACAAGAAAGCTTCCTGGTCCTGCACTGCACTCAGGAATAAAAAGTTGATTCAATGTCAGTATTAGGTTGGCAAGTTACTGATTTGAACT
>JAWWEV010000049.1:7981269-8034657 GCA_035583235.1 Hafferia zeledoni | reverse complement strand
TCTCCTTGTGGATGGAGCTGCAAGCAGGCAAGGGAACACTAAAAGCACCTTCCCTGAAAATCCTGCCTTGGGAGAACTACAGAATAGGACCCTTCTTTCTTTACTGCCTGGTTTTCAGCAGGACAATGTGTCTGGTGATTATTTGTCTGTGAGGTCCATGCAGGACAGCATTGCTGCACCTCTCAGATCCCCCAAACTGGGAGAGCTCCAGTGGTGAATCACAAAAACAAGGAGCAGGAATCCTTCCTTCATGACACCTCACATGCCTTCAAAGCAGCAAGACTTCAGTCTCAGACACTGAAATAGCTCACAGAACTGGTGGTAGCAAAGCAATGAGTTGCCTCTGCTCAAGAAGAAGGGTTTAGGCTGTAATTCTCCTGGCTGGGGAGAGCTCATGAAATGATTTCTCACTCAGGGAGTTAAAGTCTTCCTGCAGCTCTGGGCTGGCCAGGCAGGGCTGGGGCAGGGATGTACTGAGGGATGCTGAAGAAAGGACATGATTAGTTTATCCAGGAGAATTTCCTGTCATTTACCAGGAGCTGCAACACACTGTAGGCAAAAACACTTTGAAGGGGACAGAGCAGGTGATTAAAATCACACACTCAGGGGGGAGCCCAGGAGCCACTTGCAGCAGCCCAGGCAGGCTCCACTCCAGTCCTGCCCAGCTCCAGCCAAGGTGTTGCTCCGTCAGATCTCCCTGCGAGTGCTGCTGCTATTCCAGCACCTACACTGACTTTGGCACCTACAGGTTCCAGCAAAATCACAAACCTGGAATCCATCCAAAAGGTTATCGGGGCAACACCTCTCAGCCACTGGGATATAACCTGGCCCTTAAACAGCCTTGTTTATCTCTCCATTTCTATACTGAAAAACACAATCCTAATTAGCAGCCAGAAGGATGGCTGAAGGGCAGAATACCTCTATTAAAAGTTTTTTTTTTAATTATTTTTTATTTAGACTGACATAGAGAGTACAGCCACCCTCTTCCCAACCTTCTTCAGAAAGCAACCACATCTAGGGTGGAATGAGTTCAGGTACTGACAAAGCCTCCTCCAAAAGAGTGCAAAATACATTTTCTTAGGAAAAAAACAGCAGAAATTCCTCCCAGGCAGAAAATGCTCAACTGCTCCATTGCTCTGTCTCCATCCCTTCTTTTCCTGCAGAAAGGTAAAAAGCCAGCCTCAGAGTAACAGAACTCCAACAATTAACACAATTTGGGAAGCTCCACTCTCACTAAAGCAAAGGTTAAGTATTCCACATTCATTTGCCAGACTTCAAGAGATGAGTTTGACAATATTAGAGTGTGGTTTTCATCTCTTTAATGCAATTTTTACATCTCTGGGAAAAAGTCTGAGTTAGAGTGCCAAAGGCAAATATTATCTAACTCTTCTAATGGAAAGCTCCTAATGCAAAGCTAAAAGTCACTTTTTGCAACTGCTGGAGAGTCAGAAAGGGCCTTGGAACAAAGTCATTGAAAAGCAAAAATGTCTTCAAGCTATAATAGAATTTAATGAAGTTAAAGAAAGGCACCATCAGGAAATGACCAGACTGCAGAGAGCCAGGTGTCCATCTGGCAGACCTGGAAGGGTCCTCTGCAACCTTGTGCTCCATCCCCTGAGCAATCCCTGAAAACACGTGTCCTCCCTCCCTTGAGAAGCCTTTGGTGGATCCCCTCTGCATAAAGGCCACCCTCAAATAAAAAGATACTTTTTCAGAAAAGCAAAGACTAAAAGTAATAAAGACAACTAAAACTGTACCAATCCCTAGAGCACAAGAGCAAAGAATTGCTTGGGGAATTTGAGGCAAGTCAGGTTAATTCAGAATTATTGTTTATGGATTCAAACACCAAACATGATTAACTGACATCTCCATTACAAAAAAACCCCCGCCAGCTGCCAAGCCAAGCACATGTGAATGAACCATAACAGCAAATTATTTCTTCTGGTTATCTGTTCTTTTCCTGGATCTCCATGGCTGTGTGCAAACAATTCCTGATGTTTCTGTAAGCTGAGCTTTCCTGCTAGAGGCAGTGAGAGGCTGAGCTCATTCCAGACTTGCACTTTTGGAGCTATTTATTACACTAACAAAACATAGCACAAGCTTCATCCAGTAACATCTGGAGTGGATAAATCAGCAGGGAGGGAGGGCTTCTAAGGATGCACCTGCATTAAAAAGAAGTGCTCTGGAACATATTCTTTTGCACCAATGTGAAAGAAAGACAAATGCAGAAGACTTAGCATCTCAAAGAAAAATGAATGGAGAAGTTTGATGCCAACTTGACCCAGGCATCTCCCAAGACCACACTCCATCCCCCACCTCACCACCAACCGTGTCCTCCTTTGGTCTTGTACTGAACCTGACCAGTGACACTCAAGCAGGGGACAAATCCCCTTCCTTTGCCTTTCTAGGGGGACCCCATGATCAACTCACCAGCACACGATCTCCAAGGCGTAAATCCTTCTCCCCCTTTTTCACGGACCCGCTGTCCGAGAGGTTGGATCCGGACTCGTTGCCCGTCTTCATGGCGCTGTTGAGGACGCTCTCCCGCAGGGGGATGACGCGGGTGGAGAGCGGTGGGGTGGCCGTGCCCGAGTGCAGGGACAGGTTCTGAGCCGTCAGGGAGTCCACGGAGGGCGCGTCGCTGCCCGAGCCCTCGGCCACCGGCTGCCGCGTCAGCTTGGACGGTCGCGTGAAAATGCCCTGCAGCGGCTGGCACTCGAAGTAGCGCACTCCTCCCACAGAGCCGTCATTCTTCCCCACTGGGTCATCCAGAACAACCCCTGCCCACTGGCCTGGAGCAAACTGTGTCTCCCCGAGGTACTGGATCACACCTGGCTTCACTCCGTTCACCCAGACACGCTCGCCCACCACGAAGTCGCCCAGGAAATCATCGCCCACCTCGGCGACCTTCGAACCCGACTTCTCGGTGCTGGTGGTGGAGGTGGGACCCTGCTTGTGTAAAGGTGAGCCTGTGAATCAAGGGAAGAGAGGTTTTGGTATGAGGAGAAGGTCTTAAAAGGCAGCCAAGACACCAGGAAAGGGCATTGAGAGAAAGGAAACATCTGGAACAACAACTTAGGTTGCAGATTTACACCCAGTGAAGATGAAGCCTCGTTACTTACACATCTTCTTTGGCAGGAAAGCAAATCTGCACAGAAACCTCCATCTGCTGCCCAGTTTCTGCAGGTCTCACACAGAACATAAAGAAACATCCCCATGTCTCCACCCCCTTTTACAATGCCCACCTACCCCAGTCCTGTCACAGCCCCAGAGGGAATTTTGTGTGGCAGCAAATAGTGTGAACAAACTCAAAAGCACAGGAGAGGTGGTAAGTGCTGAAGGAACAAAAGGAGCCCAAGGAACTGCAGCTTTGAAAAATAATGCCAAAGTCATCCTTTCGTTCAAAAAAATAAATTCAAAAAATACATATAAAAGAAGAAAATAAAAATGAGTGAGGCACTGATGTTTTAGTACTGACACTACAAGAACTCCATGTGTTTGGATCCAGCAAGCACTGAGAGTCTCACTAAGGGCAATAATGGCTCCTGTGGGACCTCAGAGCTGCCTTCACAAATTCCTTGCTTCCCCAGCTGCTGCTGTGCCCTTTGCTGGAGCAAACCCAGCAGTGAGCAGACACCTGGGGTATGTTCAGTATCAACAGCATCTCTCTAACAGGAAGCATCTACAAACCTTCATGCACAGCCTTCCAGCGCCAAACAATGTGCATGAAACTCAATAAAACTGGCAGTAAAGAGCACTCTTATTCCAGCATCAGCCCTCCAGCAATGCTCTGCTGCCTGGGAGAAGGAAAACTGCAAGGGAAGCTGGAATTCCCAGTCCTGCTCACACTCTCCAGTGTACCCTTGATTGGCCAAAGTCTCCATAATGCACAAGGAGACCCTTAAACATGTGACTGGTGTCTGAATGGGAACAGAGCCAACTGAAGCAAACAAGAAGCAGTGACCCAACTCTTGCTGACCTCAGTGTCAAACTCTCTTATCACAAACTTTGGGCCTCAAGGGAACAAATGCCAAGGACATGTGGACTTCATTAAAAAAGGGTGAGGTTAAGTAAAGCCCCAAAAGAAACCACACCAGACATTGAGGAAATAAGCTTCCAAAATAAGATCCAGGAAGTCATATACCATAGTCCTTCAGTCATCCTCAGCTCTCAGCAGCACTGAGGTCCCAAATGTGGTTCTCCCCCATGGCTGGCATAAGGGGTGTTGTGTAAGAGACTTGGTCCCACGTATCCTGCACTCAGTGAAAGCCACCTGGACTCCTCAGGCAAACTTTAAGCTGAAATCTCTGGGTGCCACCAACCAGAAATGCCTAAATCACACCCAGGAAGAAATTTTTCCTACGAGAGAAGGCTGACAAAGGACACCCAAAGCAGCTGCAGAGACAAGTCAAACTTGAGTGCTTATGTGAAACAGACTGTGAAACTTGCTCAGCCTCAGCCATCACTGTGGCTCAGTCCACAATGCTTCAACAGCTCTTTCACAAATAATGGGCTTGACAGGTCAGGCTCAGCTCCTAGAAAGCCTGAGAAACATAAAAGCTCTCAAAGCAAGATATTTCAAAGCTTTGCTAAAGGTCTAATGAAAAAGAAAAGAGCACCAGGACTTCAGCAAATAGCATGAAGAACTTAGTTTCTGCTAAAATAGATTAAGAGTTAAAAGGGATGAATATTGACACTTTGGTTCACATTAGAGTCAACACCTGGCAAATTTCCATTGTGTAACTGCAGCAGTTTGTGGCTCCTGGAAGTCAGCAGTACTTCTGCCAGGTCTGAACCTTATCTGAACTAGGAGAGAGCAGCAGATAAGGCATGACTGTACCAACTCCTCCCAAGAACAGGATCTCCTCCAACCTGCTCTCTGGGCTTGGTGAGCTGGCACTGGGACAACTCTTGAGAAGACCAGCCAAAGTGGACATGCACATGGGGAATGTTCAAGAGACCCAGCTCCTTTTTTTCTGAGGCAAATGTCTGGACACTCAAGCTTCATCTCAATCTGTTAAAAGA
The DNA here is from genome assembly GCA_035583235.1 of Hafferia zeledoni. NCBI lineage: Eukaryota > Metazoa > Chordata > Aves > Passeriformes > Thamnophilidae > Hafferia > Hafferia zeledoni. The sequence continues at coordinate 8,029,632 of JAWWEV010000049.1, read as the reverse complement.
CAGTATGAGCTCCATCAGAGGACAGCATTATAGCCAAGAACCAGTTCCACCTTAAAAAATGAAATCCAAAGACTAACAATGCTTTGAGCTTTCCATCTTTACAGAAGACATTAAATATTAAGGAGTGGGAAGGAAACAGGGTTCCATCCATGTGAACCATAAAAACAACCATAAGTAGAAAATAAGGCCACCATTGTTATTTCAATGCTCCATGGCACGAGAGTAAAGCAGCCAGATTAGGAACCAGCAAGTTACATTTTAAAAAGACTCTAAGTTTAATAACCAGAGATGGTTACAGAGATTATTACCAACAACATCTGTGACAGGTATGTCTCTCCCAATACGGGTGCAAGAATTAAATTAGAAACACAACTTACAGCCTCTTTTCATGCTCAGAGTGCCCCAACCCAGGATCTCCACATCACTGACGTGTCTGTGACACACGTATGTACCATGCCAAGGACAGCCAAATTCAACCTACCGTACAGGGCACTGTAATCACACAAAATTTGGGGGGCTCTGCATCCACATTCACAAAAGATGAAAGCTGTTTTTCTAGTCTTACTGGAGCCCAAGTCTTAGCACACTTTATTACAGTTCTTTATTACAGGGTTTGGCTAATGATCAAGATTCAGGTCACATTAGCTCTCACAAACACCTCTACAACGTGGCTGGGATAAGCAAACCCTTCAGCAGTGAAGCCCAAGCAAAGAAAGGCAGGAAGGCTGCCCAAGGCTGAACAAACAACACAACAGGACTTAAACCCACATCCAGACTCGCTGTGTTTCACTGTAAAAGCAAACACCTTCACAAGTGACTTACACCAGAATAAAAAAAAAATAAAATAACAGAACAGGTCACTGTATTCTTGGTGCAATATTGTGTTCCCCCCCAAAGCCAAGATTTTAGTGAAACTTTTACACATTGTTCACTTCAGGTGACCACCTGACAGGCAGGGCTGAACTACAGCAATTACAGCTCAGGGCAACAATCCCATTTAGGTTCCTGAGCAGTGCAGGTAGAAGCAGCATTATTGTTGAGTATGAGGTGAATTATTCAAAAATGTAAGATATAAGTGAGGAAACTTGGTGTTTTACAAGACCTTCATTACCCACATACAAAATAACCATATAGCAGTTAACAGGCTTTTGTGCACCAGGTTTTCAGAGAAGTCAAGAGACATCATGACCAAGGCTCAACTCATTCTTCATGGCTTTGTGTCTGATGGACCCATTAACTAGATAGCCAGACAGCATCCTGAGCAGTCCAAGCAGACTAAGCTCTCATCCTCCCAGGCAGGTACCTGGTCACCAGCCTTTCAGAAGGCAAAGGGTAGCAATAAATAACTTGCCTTCAATCTTGCCATGATTATCTTAGGATATCCCAAAACAGACATCAGCCAACAGCACTGCTCTGAGAGACCTGACATCTGGAGTCACCCACTCTCCATGCACCTCTTATAGCTTACAGGAAAGCCATGCAACAGGATTGCCTGAGCTTTTCCAGCCTCCAGGCACCTAGGGAGCTGGTCTGTGCCTGTGTCACTTGGATTTGCTATTTATGGAAAAGGAAAATCATCTTGTTCTAGTGGGACTACCCAGATAAACACCAGCAAGATCCAAGACACTCACTAACAGCAAAGCAGGGGTACACATATCAGGTGTGAAGCTGAAAAGAGTTACACTAAAGAAACACACCCAACAAAACAAAACCAGAATATTTTCTGCTCCAACCCTGCCATTACCTGGTGATGCCAATCAAGAAGCCACAGGAACTCTCTGAATGCCACTATTAGGCATATAACTCACCTGGAAGCCAGTGATGGGGAAACCTCTTCCTGCTTTCTCCAGAAGGATCTCCCTGTGCTGCTCAGTCCAGCACAGACCTCACTTGCTACCCAGGACTGCAACAGCAGCTCCTCTCACTGGGAACAGGCTCCAAGCCCCAACAAGCAATGAGCAGGATTTCTTCCACTCAGGCTTTCCAGCTTTACAACCCTATTGTGTTCATTAACCAGCACATTCTTTTCCTTTTAAACAGTCTTCCTGTAGGTCACAGCTTCCAGGGCCGAACAACTTGTAAATCAAAGTCATACATGGCATCCACGAAATGCACACTTACCCAGCTCCAATCTCTGTTCTCCCTTTGGTTTTCACCAAGCCCACACATGATACATTGACCATGGCAGACCTGGTGCTTAGGGCCCTTTCTGCAAACTCATCCCATCAGGTTTAGGGGCCCAGAGCGACAGGGTACCCCACTCTGACAGGGCACCAGTACTCCAGGAGCCAAAATTCCTATGAGCCAAGAGCTAGAGAAGTTAAAGGTTTAACTGAAGTTTCAGCCTGCTCACATGGCTCTCATTACCCATGTCAATGAAAGCCATGTGTCCAAAATCCCTGGAAGCACAAGGACTTCTGCAAAAAGAGCACAGACTCTTCCAGCTCTTGGAAGTGTCTGCTGTAGGAAGGGGTGAGAAGAAGCTTTGTACAGCTCAGGACCAAGAACCCTCCCTTCAAGAAAGCTCTCTCAGTTGAAGCAGGAGGAGCAGCAGGAATAACCTCCCCTGCAGGATCCTCAGTAAGATGCTCAGCCTCATGCTACGTTAGTGCCATCCACATCCACCGAATCCATACATCCCCCTACTCCCTCCACATCTTTTGACCTCCCACAGCACTCCAGTTGCTCATTTCTTATCACCAGGCAATTGAAACAAAAGGGAAAGGAAACTTGTTTCTAAAGGGGAGGAGGGAGAGGAAGAGAGGAACAGTTTAGCATAAGAAGCAGCGCACAGTGAGGGCTGCCCATGGATTTCCTACTCCCTGCAGAACCCTTTTGTAGTCCTGCTGCTCCCAAGACACATGCCAGGCACCCCAACTGCCAAAGGACTCAGAAATGCAACAGCCTGTGGGGTTGCCATGGCAATCAGGAGACAGGGAGTTAATTGATAAAATGGAGGCACATTAGAGTTAAAAGAAAGAGGGGGAGAGACAAAAAAAAAAAAAAAAAAAAGAGTGAGAGATATACCAGAGTAGCATCTCGTGCCAGGAAGGGAGGGAGAAATGAGAACACACGTGATATTTACAAAAGAGCTTTACAGTGCCCCTAAGAGAGGTCTTTTCCTTTCCTGTTTTCATTTTCAGAGGTTTTTACCTTCAAACCCTACTTCATCACAAGACAGCCTGACATGCAGCACAGAGCTACCCATCCACTAAATGACCTTCTTCTCATCCACTAACCAGCAGCAAAAGCTGCACCAGCCTGGCAGAAGTGCCACTATCACGAGACCTAAAGACATTTCACCCTTGTGTCACTGGCCCACGCCACAAATGCCACTAACCTGTGACAGGGCAGCAACCCTTGCAGCTCATGAGCGTCTCAAAGTGCAGCCCTGCAACTAAACTTGTCAAAAGGCTTTTGGTACCAGCTCTGCCCCTCCCAGCCCGGGCAGGGCTTCAGGACAGACCCGTGACCAAGGGACTGTCATGCCCATTTGAAGCCAAGACAGATTCTGTCAGCTGGAAAACCCCACTGCTGGCCACAGGAGTGCCAGCTAAAAGGAACAACATCTGGTTTTCCTGCCACAAGGGTTATGTAAGAACCCCACAGGCATGAGGGCAGCCTGGCTCGCTGCTTGGTTCAATGCTCAGATGATGAGGTGGGGATGATGCCCCTACTCAGGCTGCAGCAGATGCTCAGGGCACCAAATATTTGCGGTGGATGATACTTTCCTGACAGATCCCCACACTCCTCTCTGCAACCTGAAGGTGTAAGACCTTATAACCACATACCCATCAGCTCCTGTTGCAGTGGTTTTCACCTATTGCTTTACACTGCAATTACTATAAGCTTACCTGGGTCTGCAGTGCCATTTCATCTCCAAGCACAGCACTGCAGGAATTCACTGATGGAGAGCAGAGCTGATCAGAGCTTTCCCTCAGAGGAGGTAGGGAAGGACAGTCCAGAACATCTGCTGTGAGACACAAGCCTCAGTCCCTACTGCCCACAGCAGCTGGTCTACCAGGCAGGACAGATGAAGGCTCAACCTGCTGCACCTCCAGGAGCTGCCACCTGCACAGGGAGACTGGGATTCTTCCCTTGGCATCATCAGGAGCAGGCACACAGGTGGACAGGGCCTCTCACAGGAGACGGGCTGGTTCCTGCTGCCTCCACAATGCTCTGGGATGGTGAGGACTCACCACGTGGCATTTCTAGGCTCCCACACAGGGATTGGAGCTTCTCTAAGCAGCTTGGATTACATAAACATGATGCTGTTGGCAATCAAGTGAAAGCCAGCCCATTCTGCCATACCCAAATTCAAATTGTCGAGCATAGCAACGAAGCAGCTGTTTTCTGCAAGATTTATCACAGCCCTTTCAAGCAAAAACAGAGGGAAGAGGTGCCTGCAAGAGAAAGCGATGCTTTGCAGGCAATAGCTGAGTGCCTGGCAGCACTCTGTGGGAGGAAGGAGCCCCAGAGATTTATGGCTGACTTGGAAACAACGAGTGAAAGCTTTGCAAGTTCAAAGCCAAAAAGGTGGGGCTGTAATCTGGCATGGAGGAGAGCTCTGCATCTGGCACCCTGAGGATCTATTGCCCCTGCTGTTTCCTGGGAATAGCCCCCATGGTGTGGATATTAAGATCCAATACAGCCTCAGCATCACTGGCTTTAGCTCCTTTGAAGACAGGAGACAGTCAGAAAGACACCTGCCATGAGGAGGAGGAAAGGACAGTAAGAAGCTGAACAAGAATTACAAATGAGCGAGCAAAACCCAGTGAGAACCACTGGAAAGTTGCTTTGCACTGAACACAAGGAGATGCCCATTGAGGCCCATATTTGCCTTCAGAGGGGCAGCTGGGAAAAGCACTGAACCTCAAACAGACATCCCAAACAAAGGCTTTCTTATAAAGGTCTCATTCAAGAGGCTGACTGGTACGAAATCTGCTCTGCCACAGGCGAGACGCAATTCTTGGTGCCCACTGGAGATGGCAGGGATGGAGGACCCAGGGGTTTACCAGCTATGCTACATCAGATCCAGTGTATTTCTGAAAAGAAACAAACAGCAAAGCTATATATTTATGTGTGAGGATTTAAAGTTTTTTCAAGTAAACAGTGGTATTCAACAAAATATGCAAAGCAGATCAGTTTTGGCAGCACAGGGCACAAGGGAGGTGGGTGACTAGTAGAAAATGCACAAGGTTTCTTTCACTGAGGGATAATTAACTTCCAGCATATGGATGCATCTATTCATGTCAAGATTACAGTCTAATTTTTATACGAGTATTACTTTGAAAACCATATGTATATTCATTCAACATTCACTCTTCAATACATTATTTAGTCTTAAAATAGGGCCCATCTATCACCTCTGGAGCAGCTCGGTTTTCCCAGAAAAGAATGAAAACCAAAACGCTACAAATTTTAAGGGTGTTGCAGGTTTGACAAAAAGAATGGAGCACCTACATCTTCTTCTCCAGCTTGTGCCACCCCCTCAGATCTAGAAATAACTTACAAACACACTGGAAAAACTAGAATTAATAATCCCTAGGTTACTATGTTAAAGTAACTCAGCATGTATTACAAAATAATACAGGCTTCATTCTTCCTTAAATAAATAATAAAATCACTTCCAACAGGGAATATTCCACTCTGAAGCATTACTCACCATAGCTTATTCTAACTAGAAAACAGAGTTTTCCGTTCAAACAAGTCCTTAGCTGTAAATATTCACCACTTAGTCCTGTCCCACTGGGTTAAAGTAACCTGGGATGTGTTATGAAATAATGCAGGCTTCATTCTTCCTTAAATAAATAATAAAATCACTTCAACTAGAGACTATTCCATTGGAAACATTACTCACTTTATTCACCATAGCTTGCTCTGAATGGAAAGTTGTATTTTCTAGCTAAACAAGCCCTTAGCTGCAAGGATTCACTAAGCCCTGTCCCACCAGCCCCATATCCAAACTGGGTTACCTTGCCCAGACCACTGTGACCACCACAAGACTTAAGGACAGAAAGGAGCATTAGAGAGCAGCCTGGGGCAGCCCACGAGACAGCCCTGAGAGAAGAACACCAGCTGGGAGAGGAATACTTACAGGGAAGGCTCCTACCTGGCACAATGAGCTTCCTTCCAGCAGCCCAAGCGACGCACAACTCCCCCCGAATCACCAGCACTCACAGGCGCCCCGGCGCTCTGGCTGCAGAGTTGCAGTCCCACCATATGTTCAGCTCTCTATAAATCTAGCACAAAGCTGACTTCTTGGAGTCTTTTCTTTTCAAAGAAGCAGGGAGAAGCTCGGGAAGGAGCTCAGCCTGACTCCGCCATGCCCACAGAGCCCAGCACACACACACGTGCACAGCTGTCCGTGGTTTCTCAGGCTGTGGGAATCTAAGGCACAAGTGTGGTTTCAGGGCTGCTCTGAGCAAAGTGAGGACAGCTGCTCTCAGTGAGCTGATCCGGTGACAAAAAGAGAGAAAAGGAGGCAGACACAGGTCTTTAATGAGACATTTATAAACGATTTCCCAGGCAGAGCACTGGCACTAGCACAGAGAGAGGAGCAGTCTCCGGACACCTTCTGAATGGAGAAATTTATCTTGAGCACCAAGCACCGTAAAGAGCAGCCAAGCAAAGCACAGTGCTCTCCCACCACCAGAACAAAAATCAAAAACAATCAAGCAGCTGGGTTTTGAAATTTCACAGCCTTTTTAAGTGTTGGAATTTTGCTTGGGCATCATTCCCACGTAAAACCCACTTGGATAGACTGTGGTGCCATTCCCAACCAGCCAGAGCACCAGCTGAAGGAGATGAACATCCAAGCAGTGCATTGCTCAAGCAGGTGCACACAGAAAGGCCACTGGCTTACTCAGAAATGATGGCACAAGCTCCCTCCCAATAAAATGTGCAAGAGAAGGTACCAAAGAAAGAGCATGGTCTGGTCCAGAGAGTAATTACTGCTTTCTGATCAGACTGGAGCCAGACCAGGGGATCAACAGCTCCCAGTACAGGGAATGTGATGCAGAAGTTGCTGTGTGTGCATAACTCAGGGGACATAACCTGAGCAGCACCTCTAACAATGCATGGAAAAGGACGGTTACATGACCAGGAGAGAATGTAGATCAACTCAGACTTTGGCACAGACAGCCTGTGGGCACAGCACTGACTCCAGCTATGGAACAAGCATTATAACCCTCTCACACATCCTCCCAGTGCTCAGTGATCTGGTTACCCCACTCAAGTCAGATTAGCTCAGTGCAGTATTTCACTGCTGGGACAGGTGATGGGCTGTGCCACTCATACCTGTGCTCCTGCTGCACTCTGAGCACTTCAGAGTCACACATGCCCCCAGCTCAGCCTTAAAGCATCTTTCAGTTCAAGCCAGGGGTGCAACTGGAGGCTGCAAGCTCAGGCAGTGAGTGCTCTGCTGGCACCTGGGAATCTCCCTTGTGTGAAGGGCAGGACATGTAGCAACAGCCCACAGGAGTAAGATCTTCCCTCCTCTTTCTCTTCTGACTGATAATCACTTCTCACTTCTACCTGATGAATCACAGAAACATTTCCTAGGTGCAACCACAAGCTTTTCTCTGAGTTTCTGATATTACTTTGCTCTGCTTCCCCCTGGCAGGAGTTGGGACAATCTGCACAGCAGCTCCTCTTTGCAAGAGCCGTGAAAAGTATTTCCTAATGTCCTCATGTATTTCCCTCTGTCTGCTGCTGTACTTAAGAGAGAAAGTAAAAAAATGTAACACGTGACATGTAAAAATGAAGGAGGATGCTTGGTCAGCTCCTTATCTGAGAGGCTGGTTTGCAGTGTAACCAGGTATCCTGGGACACAGCAGTTTGAACCACTGGGATGGTACCAGCAGGCAGACAAGCACCAGGCTTTCTCCCTTGTATGTATTTTCCCCCCCCTTCAGTAGAAACATGACATCAATACAATTACACCATCCCTTTGAATCATCTCCACCCAACCTGCCTGAGAAAGGAACACTCCAGGGGCCATCTGCACTTCCCCAGGACCCCTGGGGTAAAGACCAACATCTCGTAACTGCCAAGCAAACTTGAGCAAACCCCCGGGGCTGCAGTGTGCTAAACACAGCTTTGATTCATCACCCCATCAGCCATTTCCTCCTGCAGCCATACATCCAGGCACAGAGCAGGCCATACAGCACACAATGGCCTGATTGTACACAGCCCCACGCTACGCAGAATGCACAGTTTGTTGGGCTGGTTTTGTTTTGCCTAATCTAATAAAAAGGATATTTGAGAGCAGATTAACACTGAGTCATCTACTTTATTCCAAATATCTGGCTTAAACAGCTAAGTATCCAATTCAAAAGGCAATGAGCTCGAACAGGCACCATTTGCAGAAAAGCCAAACCACCTATTTGCAGCCAATGCCTAATCTTTTTCTGATAAAAACACGACCATGATCCAGATCTGACCCTAAAAGATTTGAGCTATGACACAAACACAGAACCCCACAGCAGGTGTCCCCAAACCCAGTAGCTCTAAGTCTCAGTGATCCCCAGAACTGCTATGTTACACCATTCCAGGAGTGATGGTAGGCAAAGTGAGCAGCGCTGGTGGGTGGGAAATCCAGGATGTGAAGAAGAGATCACAGACAAAGCTGCATCAATGCCTTCTAATTTCTGGGAAGTCCTTTTTGTGCAAATACCTCCAAACATAATATTCTGTAAAAAGTATTTCTGTGAAATAAATTACACAGGAATACAAAAGTCTCCTGTCATCTTCAAGGACATGAATGCTAAATAACTGTCCAGGTTTAGGTGTGAAATAAGACAAGCATGTCCAGGACTGAGACACTTGCCCTATATGCCCAATGACTGTGCCAAATTCCAAAGGTACTAATGTTTACAGACACAGCACTTCAGCCAGTGAAAAGGACCAGGGGAAGCAGTGTCAGAGAGGAAAGGTGCTGCTCCCCTGCCAGGACCAGAAGAAAAGGCCAGAAAAACTTGCTGGCCAGGATAACTGTTCCACTTTCACCTCTGACTCACAGGATAACATGTGCAAGACCTACTTCTCTAAGTTGTCTTGTATGTAAAAGGTTGATAACACTGACCTTCCTCACAGCCTCAAGGCATCACAGGAGGTGGTGAAGCATTCAGAGACTCTGACAGAGAGGTTTCATTTGCACATAGCAGGCTTATAATTGCAGAAAGTGAGAATGACTTACAGCTCCTGCTTGGTAGGAATTCCTCAAGCAGTTTGGGAACACTCCTACTCCTGTTCCAGAATTAACTCCTGCATAACCCTGCCCTGCAATTCCAGCTCTGGCAGTGTGCTGGATCACACAAATTAACTCCTGAGTTCTTGGATAGGGTCAGTTTTTAAGAGGTGCTTGTGGTAAGTTCATCACTGCTTTCCTCTGGAACCATTTAAAACCCCGAGGCACAAACATTTCCTTTCTCACAAAGAATTCTGCAAACAAGGCCATGGAGTGAAGTGCTCTGCTACACCCTCTGGTCCATCCACAACGCAGATGTAGCACACAGGACACTCATTTACTCTGCTGGAAAACAGCATTGCCAAACAGTCACACTGTGTAGCAGAGAGACCATTAACTGTGTTCTGAATGGAGCTGCTGAAGTCACAGAGAGGCCAATTTTGACAAGTGTTATTATTTTATAGTGAGTATTGTGATACACGGTGTTTTCTTACAGACCTCTCTCCTGCATAAAAATCTATTTCTTTCTTTTGTGGCAATGGGATATTTATTTACATTTTAGCACCATCACGAAAAAGCAAATATCCGACTGAACCCAAAATAAATGGGGAAAAACATCTGTATTCCAAATATTTTAAGGCTTTTGTGGAGACCAATTCACCTATTTGAGTTCTTGCAAGGAGGATGTTCACATGCAGGGTCAATATCTGATGGTTAATTCCAACCTACAGCCAGTACTACATAGCACCAGTCTGAGCACTGTAATCCTATGGGCTTTCATCCCAAATCCATCTATGCCAAAGGGAATCTTTCCCTTGATTTCCATGAATATTGGCTCAGGCCTCTAATGATTACTTTTGCTCTCACAGGATTAGTTCAGTTGTTGGAGGTAGAAGATGCAGGAGCAGATCCTGCCCCGGAGCCACGTCCTTGCTCTGATGGGCGTAAGCACAACCACACTGATGCTGCTGCACCTCCAGCAGCCCCACTAAATAGGATTCAGTTCATTATATTCCAACCCCCGTAAGCTGAACATCTGTGGGAAGCAGATTTTCTTTCCCTGCTATTCTGTGAGGAGCTACAGACAGAGAGGGCAGGAGGGTGTCTGACCTCCATATGCCTTCGGTGTGTGCTCGTGCCTTGTTCCACAATGAGTGTGCTGAACATTAAGGATTAGCTGTATCAAATCCTTCTAAGAGCATCTAATGATTAAGACAATTAAAATCAGACTCCCAGTTGTCTCTAGATGTCACCTGTAAAGCTGATTAAATCAAGATTGATTCAATACCCTTTTTATATTGCTTGGAATGCATCAAATCACTTCTTGGGAAGGGAACGATGCCAAAGGTCCTCCCTCCCTTCAGGATGGGAACCAGAAGGGGTGGGGGAACCACCACCTCCAAAAACCCTGGTACAAAACCCATTTCAGACTGCAGGATGGCAAGCAGACAGGCTCATGAAAGGGGTGTGTGAGCTGAATACAAGCCCTGAGCAAATAGTCAAACAGTTGGTCCACAACAATGGCAGAAAACATTTGGTGTAGGATATGCAGTGAGGATTAAAGCAAACACACAGGGTCTCAGGAGAGCATCAGAGCCCATGAACAAGTGGGTTTGTATGGAGGGACATGACCCACACACAGGGCACTTCAGTCACCCCACAGCAACGATGGATGGACACGCTCAGGCTCAGGCTCCAAAGATCCCTCAGCAGAGCCGCTCCAGAGGTTGTCACAGTTCCACCCCTCGGCTGCTCTGACCACCAGCCTCCACGAGCCCCTCCCACCCTCCCTTCTCCATTCCTGGATCAGCAAACCAGCGACTCTTGTTTAGCCCTGGAAAACACTATTGTTTTCTCTCAGATACCTGATAACTCCTGGAACATTGACTGCCTGTGTGTACCTGGATACTGGAGCTCCTGCTACTAATGGAGAGATAATCTGCTGATACTGTAATAGAGGCATCTGATCTCCAAACATTCCTGTTGGCACCTCAGCCTCCCCAGTCCCCACGGAACTGAGGATGCTGTGTACACAGAGCCACTATCACAAAGCAAGGCCTAATCAGACTCCACTGACACAGATGACGCATTTCCAGCGGGATCGCTAATCCGACTCCAGGAACATCCATTCAGGCTTGAGCGTGGATTTAACTGGGGACAGAGCTCAGATGGGAGCTGACAACACACACTGCTTCATGAGGCTTGATGCAAAACAGCAACACCAAATGTTTGCTAGAAATAATAGCAGCCTCTGGTCCCACGATGTGGGGTCTTCTCTCAATCCGCCAGCACACAACACCCCAAGTTAATACTAATCAAGAGCCACAAAGCCTTTGAATAGCTAAGAATTATCTCCCTGTGTCTGTGCCAGTCAATCAGCTGCTCCGGACACCACAATCCCATTTCTTTTGTTTCAGACAAAACAGTGGTTTAGTGTCTTCCCTATTTATTTGGGAATTAGAATTAATAGATTGATACTAAACCAGACAGCCTCACCACTGTTTTGTAGCTTTATAAAAAAAGCCTGTGTTAAGACACCATCAAACCATCAATAATTACCTGAGAATAACCTCCCCAAGCTCTCTTATTACTGAAGCATAAATTCCTTATCATGGACACCTTCCTTCCTTCTGTTTTACTGAAAAATAACTCTTGAAGGAACAGAAATTGGTTCCTATTGCTATGAATCCAGGGAATTTACTTCAACAACATCCTGACAAACTGGAGGGGAGAACAGTTGATTTCCAAGTTCAATTACCAAGATGTCAATGGCAACGCTGTGGCAGGTAAATAAAAAGGAATGAAGATTTCCCACTGGGAAAGGCAAGAGCAAGGCACCAGCCCTACAGGGGAGCAATGGTGATGGGGAGATTCAGGCTCCTCCAGCAGAACTGAGGGTCATTAATGACAGGGCCTGGATGTGTGTTAAGAGACTTGGCCATACAGAATTGCTGAGTCTCAAACTAGAATCAGCCCTTGGAAAATAATCACATTTCTAGAAAACAAATCAGAAAACAAAGTTAAACCCCTTGTGCAAACTTATCCCCTCGGCACAGCAGCAACTGATCCCCAGGATGGACCAGTCTCAGCCCATCAACACCCAGAAACCAACCATGACCCAGCAGCGCTCAGCTTATCAAGCCCTCATTACAGCGTATTTAGTTTAATTACCCTATGGAGCCAGTCATCCCATGCTCTTTAATGGCCCTGGGAGCGTTCCAGTCTGCTTCACTCTCATTTTTAGTGAACAAAAGCAACTCAGTGTTTGCAGAGGCAAACACTATGCCAGCGAATATTCCTAGTTCTGTGCATTTATTCTTTATCAAAAATAATGTATTTATCCTTATAAGAAAATGAGAAGGCCTTCCCAGGCTCCCAGCAATGCTGTAGAGTTTAGCTACCAAAGCACAGTTTTTGGCACTAAAATCAGGCAGCTGCTGCAAAACAGTTTTGATAATCTTAGCCATGCCCAAATACAAAATTCACATCACAAATACTTGTACTTGCCCATTCAGAAGGACAGGATCCATCTGTAAAATCCAAGATCTAGGCTGGGTTCTGACTGGATGTATTTAGGTCTCACAGCAAATTTAATAAGTTTGGGCTTTTTAGCCTCCAGCACAGAAGTTGCCCAGCTCCATCTGCAAATAAAAATATTCCTGTTTTCTTCTCCCTTTTGTCAGAATTCTTTAACTGAACAAGAGATTTAAGAACCATAAATGAACACCAGGGCTAGCTGACAACCAAATGAAGTATGAAAGGCAAATTTCTCCTCTAACCACATTACTCCAATGCTACTCTGAGCAGATAAAACCCACACTGAAATGTGAACGCTTCCCTTCCCAGCAGCTTTCACCTGTTCCACCAGCTGGGAGGGCTGTGTGGGCTCATTCATCACGGCTTCCATCCTCTCTCCATCTTGCAACTCCAGGCAAAAACAAGCTTTTCCAGGAGGAGGGTGGGAAAGAAACCAAGATATATGAGCTTTGTAGCAACAAGAAATCCAAATGTTATACTGAGCCCTTCAGCAATGGCCCACACTACCCTTTGAGATTTTGAGATTTCTATCCTCCCCCAAGGTAGCAAATTCACAGAGATCAGTATTGCAGCTCTCTATTTTGTAACCCAAACCACACTGGTATTCTTCCATCAAGCTGTAGGGCTCAGGTGCTTCACTAAATGCCTAAGAAAGTCTCTTTTGGCTTTTCTGGCAAAAGGCAGGTAAGTGCAGAGACAACACAGGATCTTAGGGGGACGTGGGTGTACTGGATTTTTGTGGAGTCAGGAAAAGCCTGTCAGCCTCCCAGGAAGAACTCCTGGTGCACAGACACAGGTCACAGAGCTCATGCAAACATTCCAAGACAACACAGAGCTCATGGTTTCTGCAGGGCTTCTCAAACACACAGCTTTCTCCATGCAACTACAAGACCTCAAATAAAGTCTAGTACCTTTAGAGGATCTTCCCATCCCAGCAGGCACCCAATATATCACATGAAGGCACTCTCCTGGACAGTGACAGAAGAGGGAAGAAAAAGCCCTTTGCAGTATTCACAACAAATACACAAGAGGAAATTGTGTTCAGCCTCTCCATCTCTGCTATTGTCCCTCTGCCATCAGGAAGGCTCCAATGCCCTGACACTGGGGACAGCACTTGGTGCACAGTGCAGGATCCCACACCCTCAGCTGGCACAGAGCAACCTGCTCTTGGTTAGCTGAGCTCCCAGCAGTGCTGTGGTTTGGCAGCACTGATGCACTCAGAGGGCAGGGGGTGGGTGATGTAGGTTAGCAAGGCAGAACAGTGAGGGTGGGGCAGAGCTCCATCACTCTCCTGTGGCCCAGATCTGATTAACCCCAGGAAAGGTAATGAAATCCAGTCTCCATGGCCCATCCATCACCAGATCCTTTGGCTGCAGGCATCCCATCCCCAAAGCTGACGTCAGTGCCTGCTGTGGTTAGGGTTTCAGTGATGTGGATACTTGGCTCTGGAATAGAATTAAACCACTTTTGACAGGGAAAAAAAAGAGTATTTTCTCTTGGAATTTTTTCCCTGCCAACGGCTGAATCCCATGACTGGGCTGCAGCCAGAACCCACAGCCAGCACAGACGCTGCTGCTCTCAGGGAGGGGCACAGTCAACAGGATTTGGGGATGCACAATTTGCTCACCACTTCAGAATATCATTGGAAAGGAGAGGAGGAGGAGGCAGCATGAGGCTGACCACAACTTTGGAGAGATTTGCAGGAGGAGCAGGTACAGGCCATGCAGGTACAGCAGTACCTCTTGCCCAGGACAAAGAGCAAGAAGATGCCAGAGATGACACTACAAGCCCAGTCACAGCTATTCACCCAGCCCATGCTGGGTAAACAGCCCCACTGTGCTGTTCTCACCTTCCAGGTAGCAATGGCTCAGTGCTGTGACTGCTCCAGCAGCTCCACAACTCCCCAAACCCTCCTGCACCATCCTGAGAGGCAGAGGAGCAGCAGCAGAGCTCTTGCACAGCACCAACCCACCATCACGAGACTTCTCCCCTTCCCCATGCCTGCTTTTTACCAGGAATAAAGCTCACTTAGAACTTCTCAGGCAAAGGTCAGAGTGAGTTTGGTGCAGCCTCTGTGTGGCTCTTTGCTGCACATCTCTGGGTGACAGATGGCTGGGGCTGAACAAGGCACAAAGGAGCGCCAGCGAACAGGCGCCGCATTCAGCCCAAGGGCTGCCCGACCCTGCTGCTGACTGACCCTTTCATACCACAACACACACCCCAACTGTGCCTGCTGAGACACCTCTGCAAAGCCTCCAAGGGGAAGGCAGGCCTCAGGTCTTTTGCCTAATTTTTTCTTTTCAAGTGATAAAGCAACTCGTCACCACACTGCAATTATAAATCCAGCATGAGGCACCTTGAGAGAGTCACAGCTGGCAGCTGAACAGAAGTTCAGGAAACTTGAACTTCACCAGAGTTCAAGTTCATTTCTCAATCACAGCTAGGAGAAACAAGGGGGAAATTCAGAAATTCAGGGTCTGAGGAATAACTTTAAAATATACAGCCAAACCTATGAACCTTTTCCTTTGTCAATTTGCACTTCCCTCTAGCAAAGATATAAGAACACTTCAGTATCTTGGATTTGGATATAAAATTAAGAAATTAGGCTCTGATATTAAAACCCACTCAAACACAGGAAAGTGAAATTAAAAATTTTATCTCCACACCAAGGGCCAAGTCCTCATGTGGGGGACAGCAGTGTCATTCCACTCCCTACAATGCTGCATCACACCAAAGCACCTAGAATTCAACCCACCACCTCATGCAGTGACTGGCCCCTCTAACAAGACATTGCAGATGTGCAAAAAGTCAAGACAGAGCTGTGGCTTTTACAGTACTGTAAAGGGAAAGAATTTACACAGTGAGATGATACATACACTATTGGCCACTGAAAGAAGGAACAGCTCAGCTGAAGGAATCCATGAGCAAAGCAGACCAATATTATCCCCTTTATTAAAAATGCTCTCTGACAGGTACAAGG
Source organism: Hafferia zeledoni (assembly GCA_035583235.1). NCBI lineage: Eukaryota > Metazoa > Chordata > Aves > Passeriformes > Thamnophilidae > Hafferia > Hafferia zeledoni. The sequence goes on along the minus strand of JAWWEV010000049.1, from coordinate 8,013,925 downwards.
CTTTCCCAATTCTGCCAAATACTGTATATTTTTGGTACTAAAACACATAGCAAAGTAACCAGGCATGTGGGCAGTGGCCTGAATTATCGTGGGACAAGAGGCTGACAGATCTCAAGAAGCATCCAGTGACATTCTCAAATCAAAGTGTAATATACTGAAAGCACAGGCATTGATAGGATATACATTATCCTCATGTGCTTCCCCAGAAGGAAGGGGAAAGCCTTTTTTACAAAGTGAAACAAAAAACATGACAACAAAACTTGCATCTTGAATATTTACCAAATTATATGTAATAAAAAAAGCAACCCAGCAGCCAATAAGCCAGAAAAATGAGTCCTAAGCAATTTCAGCTGCTGCTGAAGTGTTAATTATGCTGCTAATGGCAATCTGTGTAGCTTATGCATATACTGAATACAGATAAAAACAGCAAGGCGTGTGTATGTATGTGGAGGTAAATCATTATTCAAATCCCAGGGCTTCGAGTGATTCTGTTTAAACAAAGGCACTAATCTGAGGTAATCAGCACAGGACAAATCACTTTAAGTGCCTGGTTCTTACTCCTACATCACCACAGGCCAGGAGCAATGGCTACAGGACAGTGTTTAAGGTCATGGATGGGGTTCCCATCTGCCTAATTACCAGCTCTGTAGTGTTAGTGCCTGTACAGGTACACACCTGCAAACAAGCAAGAGAGAGCAGGCAGCACCTCTGGCAGCCCCAAACACCAGAGGCTCCATCTGTCTTCCCACCTACTCCACAACCTGCCTGTTTTGTGCCTTACTTGGGAGGGAGGATATTTACTCACCCTATTAGACTTGTTTTGATCCCCCAGCCTGTGTACAGAGGGAGAATTTCACATCCTACTGAAAACCAGGCAATCACCTGGGTCAGCTCATGCCCTGCCAAGTGGAGCCCTTACCTTCTTTGGAGCCAGTGGGGACGGTGGCTGTGGTGGTCCCTGACGTCCGTCCCACGGGGCTGGAGTGCTTCCCAGCCCTGCCAGGGATTTTAAGTCCACTTGGCTTCAACATGTTTGCTGTCTCCTGTGGCTCAGACTCGTGTTGCCAGTGTCTCACAGGGCTGTCCTGGTGCCCCTGCTCAGGCTGCTCGCTGGTGGACCTCTTCTTCCATCGTCACACACCTGGGACAGAAGAGCACAAAGAAATCAGGAGTGGGGGAAGCATGGAACAGGCTCCCAGAAAGTAGCTCCCTCCTCACAACCCCAGCACAGTCAGAATCATTCATTTTTCTCCTGTAAAATAAAGGGGATCATTTCCCTCATCTCTCATCTTCATGTTACATTCTTTGTGCCAATCTCAGAGTCCTGGGCCAAACCTCTAAAACTGTTGAACAAGAATTTAGCTTCAATATGGCATTTGAGTGATGGAAATTGTCAACTGATTTTAAGTTCTAAAGTCCCAGTTCAGGCATCAGTAAAGCCCCAGAGCCCTGACCAAAGGCACCACCAACCCTCACCACTAAACCTTTGGTGCAGTCTCCAGTTCCACCACCTTCAGGGCAGCCCCTCCAAACTGGCAGGGGGAGGCAGGATGAGGCCACTGTCCAAAATTGGGGCTTTCAGCTCCTTTCCTTAAGGACTAAACCAAAACCTTGTCACAGAAAAAGGGTATCTGATCTCATGCCTTTACAATAAGACTGCAAAAAACCTTTCTGAAACTTAAGCATAACTCTACCACTATTCATTAGTGAAGTCACAACCCTTCCCTATGTCATTCCCTTCCCAGAAGGCAAATGCAATAAAACCTCCAAATTCCTTGCAAGGATGTTGCATCAGCAAGCACACAACTTCTCAAAGTTTTATGAGAAAAGAAAAACAGAGGAAATTACTAAGCTGCTTAAAAAAAAAAAGAAGCCAAAACATTCCTAATGGATAAAGAAAAACAATCAAAAAATTGAGTCTATCAGCCAAAAGGAAGCTGAGGCTGGGAGACAGCACGCTGGGATGGGGAGGGAAGAAAGTGGCAGCAGAGCAAGCCAAGGATAACACAGACCTAACAGCAAAGGGAATTGCAAGGAGAGCAAAGCAAGGAGCAGCCAGAACTGGGGACACCCAGGAGAGCTTCCCAGGGCAAGGAGGAAGCAGCCACTGCAGGCAGCACCCCTGAGGATCAGCCTGGCAAGGACTCCCAGATGCTGCAAGGGGGAATTGCAATAGCAGGACAGGAAGTGATTAAGGCATGAGTAAGGATTTCGACACAGGCTGGGGCAGAGCGAGCGAGGGCTGGCAGAGCTCCAGGGAACGCTGCAGGCACACACAGGGCAGGGAAAACTGCAAGAACTCCAAAACCCTATTCCTGAGGGCTCCCAAGTATCTGAGACACAAAACAGGGGTTTCAGCACTAAGTCAGTTGTCCCCCACCGAGTTGGAGAGACAAAGAAAGGAGGGATCAGCAGAGAGGGAGGCTGAATGCAAACCCAAGGGCTCGCGCCCTGTCTCTTCCCCACAAAGCTGTTCAACACCTGGGCTGGCCCCAGACACCTGCAGAGATCTACCTTACACAGGAATCAGGGCTGCTTATGAGAGGGATGCTCAGATCACACCACCAGCAGCACAATAACACATAAGAGCAAGCAGTTCTTGTTAAGGAAGAGAGAAAACAGCCTTCCCGTGACAGCCAGCAAGGAGCAGATGCTGTCAGAGCGGGACAGGAGGCAGCAGCTTCCAGCTGTTTGGCGTAAAACAGGGAGACAAGGAACCAAATCTGCAGGTGAGAAACATCAATCAGCTGGGTTCCTCCTATCTGTCAAGGCATCAGAAATGACATCTCCCACCCACTCCATCTCATAAGGCACGTTTTGCCCAGAGCTGGCTTTGATTTCACAGAACAACTTGATTTGTAGCACTTCCACCGGCAGGGGTTGTGCTCTACCAAAGATCTCACCCCATCTTCATCACCTTCAACAGGAAGGTTTGCCCTTTCCACAGCACACCCTTACACCTGGATTTACCCATCTCATCACCAGATCCTGACTTTCAGTTACAAGGTTTGATGCTGTATTTGGGATTAAGTAATCTGGGGATGCTGGAGCTTCCAGATAGTTGTTTGATTCCACATACAGGAATGTGGATGGGAGGATAAAAGGACACAGGGGAAGGATAAAACAGTAGTAGAGAAGAATTTAAGCAGGAAAGGGTGTCAGAATAAAAAGATTTTACAGTTTTTCAGGCCTCTGTTAGAGTGAGTCTCTGGATTCTTAACTTTGCAGCCAGAACCACAAACTTCAGGGAACAGTGAATTTAGTGCGTTCCTCTATTTTGCTGCTCATCTCTGAGCAGACAGGGAACTTCAGTTCATTCTCCCCCCACTGCTCATTATCCCCCAAGATGAGCTGCCCACACCAGTCACAGGATATTGTGATATTTCTGCTGCTTCTCAGGACAACTGAGTATTTTTATGCAGGGGGAGAAAGACAAGAGGAAGTGCATTCCCACTGCATAAAGACTTCTGGCAGAAACCTTAACACAAACACATTTGCTTTCAACACAGTAAGGAACAAATGAACTCCACAGGCTGCTAATTACACTCCCCTCAGAACAGACAGCTGCTTTTAACCTGGAATACCACAACCAGTTCATGGCCACACTCACTGGGGTCACATCCAGCAGAGTCAGAAACTCCTCAGGCACCACAGCAGATCCCCTGCCCAGCCGTGCCCACCACATGTCAGCCCACAGGGGGGTCTGGCAGGGGCAGACTCACCTAAGGTGACATTGTCACCTCCATGAGCTGCAGACAGACCAGAGCCAGGAGTCAGGGATGGCTGACTGAGCACATCCCTGCACACTCATCATCACGCAGGGAAATGAGGATGAACTTCAGCAGATTTTACTCTCAGTGCAATCAGTCAGTAAGACACAGATTCAAAACACCCCAGACACTTATTTTTCAGAAGTCTGAGCCTGCTGCTAGGGACAGATACTCCTTCTCTGTCACTGGTTTCTCCCCCCAGTATAAAAACACAAGCAGGTTTTTAGGAAGCTCTGAAAGCTGAGCAGGGAGCTCTTCCAAATGACACCATCAGGTCATCTTCACCACCCAGAGCAACCCTGCCTGAGCCATCCAAGTCCCACATTAGCTCCCGACTGAGTGATGCAACTTTTGTGCTGCAGAAATATCCCTGGCCTGGGACAGGGGCCAGCATCTCCACAGGGCACTGCCCTGCTCCATTAGAGATAACAACGTGCCCTGAGCTCCTGTACCAAACCCTCAGCTTCCCAACGGGCTCTATTAGCAGAGCCCGTCTGAAAAATCTGTTTCCAGCCCTTCTGAAAAATCTGTTTCCAGCAGTGGAGGCTGAATTGAATGCAGTATGTGGTGTAAGAAACACATGAACCATTTCTCTTCTCCACTCCCTGTATTACCTGCACAAGCTGAAAGCTTTGCTTTCCCATGGAACTTCAAGGAAATGTGACTTTCTCCACACACACTGTAAATAAAGCCCCATGTGCTCCTGTGGATGCTCTGGGGCCACCAGCTCTGTTTGTTTTGTTTTTCTTCCTTTTCCAAGATAACAGAGATGACCAGTATTTTCTGGATCCCCACAAGATTCTTCCTGCAATCTTTTCATACTGGAATGAATAGATCTGTCTGTTCCCACAACCAAGAAAAGCATCCCAGGAATGCACAATACGAAAGCCTGGTTCAAATGACCAAAATACTCTGTTCTCCATCTTTCCATCAGAAAAGGGAACAGCTGGATCTGAGTCACCTGGGCTCAGATTCAAAAAGGGGAACAGTTCTCAACTAAGTACAGATGTACAGCCAAAAAATACCTTTCACTAGGAGCAATATATCTGGATATTCCTGGCCAGCATCATGGATAATTGCATCAGAGTAGCATACATTGAAAACTGAGAAACAATTGGAGGTGCTTAGAGTCAATTATTTCATAAATGGGGCAGATAAATAACACAAACCAAGGGTTGGAAGGAAAAGCCTTTGTCAGTCTTGGCAATACCAGCTTATCTGCAAGTTGCTCTGCTTCACCCATCACTTCTGCTCTCAACAAGGTACACAAATATCTGCCTGCCATGTGGAAAACATCCCATTCAAACGGGCAGAAGCAAGGGAGCATGTAACTAGGGGAGACGGGTTTTTGTCCTGAAGTGACGGTTCCACAAGAATTAGCAGCAACAGGCAACTTTATTCATACGCACAGAAACTTATGTACAACTTTAAGACAGTATCTCTCCGCAGGTGAGGACACTTTGGCACTGATTATTGGCTAACAATGTTGTTTACATTACAAGGCTTCTTCTAATTGGCTAATTATGTGCATCTGCTGAGAAAGTCAGGAGCAGCCATTTCTGATTTCATTAATTAGCTCTTAAAGCTACATTACACTAATTTACATAGGCAGTTCAGCATATAGCTTGCTTTTTAGGTGAAATACCATATGAAATTCCAACAGGAGCAGACTCCCAGAGCCAGCACAGCCCCCAGAGCAAAGGCCCCATGGGTGTACACAAAATAAGGATCTGTTCACCTCGACATTCTGAGTGCAACAACAGCAAGACACAAGAACAGGTTTCCAGACACCAGATTGAGCTGGCCTGAATCCCATCCTGTGCCTGGTGCTTCCTCCTGGCTGGATCTGGATGTGAGGAGTGTTTCCCCACCACGACACCCTGGGCAAGGCACAGGGATTTCACTCTGAGAGCAGCCCCAGGTGCAACTCCAACCAGCTGTGTCTGAACTCTGCTGTAACAGTTGGGTCCACCCAACAGCTCGTGGGGAAAGGAGTCCTTAGGTCTTAATATTAAATATACAACAAAAAATTGAGTACCAAAATTTAGGTTTCTAATTTTCTAAATTTGGAAATCCACATTTAAGGAATTGAATTTGAAGTTTTCAGTCAGCACACACCTTTCTAGGACAGGGACCCCTTAAAAAAAGGGTTAAGAACAGTATTTAATTATCAGACTGAAGGAAATCAAGGTTATCATGCTGTCCAAAAGGTTAATGATAAACAAAAACACTGCAGAGAAGCAGTAAACACTTCTCTCTTTTTTTAAAACAATATTGACTCCTGCAAATAATCGATGACTTCAAAGACAACCATTTGGATGGGGAAAAACTTGCACAATAAAGTCTTTTTGTGCTTACCTACTCCCATCTCAGATGATCGTTTGAGAAGCAATTGCTTGTGCCATTATTTAAAACACTGATCCATCTTTCCTTATGTTCATGCCAGGGATGAGGAGTGCCAGGGCTTGGGGTGCAGCCCTGTGGCAGCACATCTGCAAGGGCAGCTTCAGCCACGTCCAGGGCTATCACAAGATAGGGCTGAGCATCACTAATGCAGAGTCTTGGTGCAAAGACACAGCCTGGGAAGAGCAGGAATTCTGTGTGCAGCTGCTCTGACAGTGCCAGAACAGCAACTGCACGTGGAGTAAAGCAAAGTGCATTTTCCACCTGCAGGGCACGTCCCCATCCTCCCCAGGGAACAGCCCCACATGCTGCCACCCAACCTGCAGCTGGGCACAGGCCAACAGCACTGGGGGTTTGACACACCCTTTGCATGCATGTTCAGCACAGGCAGGCAGAGCAGCAGGAATTTAATTCTCAACTTGTGTTCTGACTGCATTTCAGAAAGTACAGAGCCTGTAAGAGGCTTCTGGGTTTGGTCCCCTGAGCTCTGCCACTCGAGAATCTCTGGGACTCTGGACAAGAGTGAACCTACCAGAGCATGGCCTGAGAACCACCCTCTGAAAACAGCATTACTGGGGGCAGAGACCTTCAGCATCAGGCACTGTAAACGCTGAAAACAATATCTGAAGCTCAACATCTCCCTGAAAACAAGCTGCTAGAGAAGAACTGGTGCACTGATCGCTGGAGGAGCTCTGCACTCACCTCCATAAGCACAGAGAATAAAGGCAAAAAGCTTTCAGTGCCAGCTCTAAATTCCTTTATTAGGCCTTATATAAAACCTTTACTGGCCTAAATACACTGGGGATTTTTTTTTAACAAAAGTTATGTAAAATTATTTCATTTCTTGTTTCCCAGCATTTGGTTGCAACCACTCCACATTTTCAAGCTTTTCTGCACCTTCCCCATGCTCAAGGAAATGAGATTTTTCAGGCAGTAAAGCCCCATCTCCTGCAGTGGATACATCACTGCCAAGTGTCCCATGCCAGGGGCAAGGGCAGGGAAAGATTTGGTGCCCCAGGACCCAACACAGGCCACGGTGAAGAAAGGTTAGGGATTTCAGGAACAGAATTTTGCTTTGAGATCCAAATCCAAAGGCCAGACTCAAACCCCTCAATCTTGTGTGAAAGGGCCAGGAAATGAATCCGATCAGAGACAGGATCTGATAACGCCAAACTGCAGCTTTACTAATAGAGACAGAGATTATGCTGAGAAGAAAAGGCAATTTTATCTGTTAATTCCTTAAGATGCTCCATCCGACCCACAGTAATCATTCCATTGCCTTCTCACTTCTCTGATTAGTTCCTCCTTCCAACAACCACTAGAAACCCATTTCTGAGGCACAGGGCAGATTAGCAGTAAATCCTTGCACTTAATTGAAGTATAGAGGAAATAAGAGACACTCATTTTTAATTAAGGTCAGACTCCTCTCCCAAGAAAACCTTTCCTTCTCCCACAGAGAGAATGAAAAAAGGGAGTGTACTGCCTTAAGCTACACACAAGGAAAACCAGGGAATGCTGGTACCCTCTGTCAGCCATCAGGGGTTTTTCTCTCTCTTGGAGCTGGATTCACCCAGGTTTTCAGCCCTAAAGCTCTGTTGTTACTACACAGTTTCCCTAATAACTCTGAAAGGTTGTTAACCTCTAGAAAAGCCTCTGTTTAGTCTTCCTTTTTACTCAAGTTTTGTCATAATTACCACAGAATGCCGGGAGAAAGCCTAGAGGCCTTTTATTTAAAAACTCAGGTATTTCATAAAGTTCTAACCTCTACAATAGACTAAACATCCTGTGATTTACTTGTAAAACAAGGGGTTTTAAAGGAAGAATGTGCAAAACCATCATATTGCACCCTAAAAACCACAATGCAAATCCTGAGGGCGAAGTGGGTGGAAAAAATTCAAAGTGCACTCAAGGAAGTCATCACAGAAACTGAGGGACTTACGGGTTTGCTGATGAGCTTGTGCTCCCCATACTGGCAAAATGCCTGCTGAAGGCTGGCCCAGTAAACAGCCACAATTTTTCACTAATTGCAGAGAAAAACTATCTCTAATTTGTATGGAAAAAACCTGAGGATGGTCTTGGATGTACATGAGTTTCTGGTGCCTGGAGTTCAGCCCTGGGGGCAGGGACAGTGTCCCTGCAGGGATAGAGAGAGGCATGACACCAAAATTGCAGGCTCACATGGGAAGGGAACAGAATGTCCACAGAGGTTCCACAACCTCCTCCAGGTCAATTCACACTCCACTCAGTGGCCACTCAATCCACAAACAGTTTCTCTACAATTCATGGAGCTTTGATAAAATCCAAGTTTCCTATTCTTATTTGTCACAAAAAGCATCTGGAAGAGAAACACGAGGAGAGCAGGCAGAGTGCAGGAAACACAATGATACATGACAAACATATTCCATTATAATAGCTTGGTATTTTACTACTGGAGAAACAATTTCTTTAATTAAATATGAGCTCTACAACAACCCAGCCATGCAGCACACGCTCTGCAGAGCTGCAGAAGGATCTATGCTCTTGGAATTTCCTGCCTTTTGACTGCTTGATTTACTGTAACACTGAAGTTCAGCCTGGCACTTAATCTGTTACTCAGTGGAGCTCAGGTTAACAAGTAGATTTTGATTTGTGCATTTCTATCATCTAACCTCTCCCCTGGATTCTGATTTGTGCATTTCTATCATCTAACCTCTCCCCTGGATTCAGTTACAAAACAAAAGGAGGACCAGGGGCCCTTCTGCCCTCACTTTCCCCGTTTTTTAGAACCCACCAGTTGCCAGTCCAGATTTATCCCAGCCAGCCTTCTGCCCATGTACCTACTCTGCCCCTTGCACAGCTCTGACACCCTCCCATTGTGCCCAACCCCCAGGAGAGAGCTTTGCCCTTTCTCTGCCTTCTCTGTGCCATTCTGAACAAACAATGCTGTCCTGAGATACGAGACTCAACATTTCCTGAGTCATCTCAGCTGACCTTCTTTAAACCTCCATCAAATGAATTCAGTTCATTTTAGAGATGGGCAACCCAGAATTCATGCTGCATCCCAGGCAATGTCTCACCAAGCCTGGGAAAAACTCTATACCAAACACTTAGGAACTAATATCATCTTATTCCTTCAAACAAAGCAACTGTTCCAAAAGTTTAAAGAATAACTAACCCACCTTTGTGCTCTGGCTGTTATGATACAACAGGAGGGAACTTGAAAAGCAAATACAGACCATCACAGAACCAGCTGGTCTGGAAGGGACCTTTAAAGGTCATCTAATCCAATCTCTGAACATCTCACAGTTGAGATACAGCAGTGACAGCCAGACTCCCTGCTTCCTTCTTCCACGGTGGGCACTAATCTCCTTGCCACAAAAAGAGGGATGGCAACAGTAGCAATCAGTGAACAGAGGTGGGTGGCAGACCAGGAGGTTACACCACTGCTCCCTACAGAAAGATCTGAGGTGACCAAACCCAAGACGCTATGAAGGAGCAAACCCACTCTCCCTTCAGACCAGCAAGGCTTTGTGTAAATCCCATCCCCTCAACCCACACAGGCATCCATTGCTTCCTGTTGCTCCACTGGCAGCAGCAGGGCCGTGCTGGATGGGTTGTTCCCTGGAGCCCCTTCCTCCTCCTCCCTGCTGATTCACCAGCCTGGACTGAGCCTCCCACTGGAGCAGCAACCTCTGGGCTACGAGCACTAATTGCTGCTTCCTCCTGGGTCTCTCTGCAGACTCTGCCATCTCCCAGACCTCATTCACACTGACATATCCACACAGCTCCCACCACAACCAGGGCTGGAGACAGGAAGGCCACTAATCCAGAGTTCTCTTTCAGTGTGTGTTAATCATGGAGTTTCCCAATTTACCACCTGCAACCCCAGTCACAGCCAGGAGCTTGGATAGCTCACAAACATTACAGTACAAGAAGGAACATGTCTCTTAATCAAAGAACATCCCTACCAATGACCAAAATCATAATCATTTTGGCAAGTCATGTCAAACTGGATCTTACCTGTCAACATGGTTACATTATCCCCTCCTGCCCCACAGTTCCTTTTTCCCACACCTCACACTCTGCCTTCCAGAAGCCAACATGTACTTTGGATTGCACCACATGGAGAGAGGCAAGAGCCCAGCTCAAAGCCTCTGGGCACTAATCCACACCAGCACATGGGATGGCTCCCTGCTGTGGGACACCAGAGGTTGGGACTGTAGTTACAGAGAGTGAGAAAAGCAAACACCACCCTACCCAGTCAGACTGCACAGCAGGTGTGGAGACAGAACATGCCCACTCCAGCAGGACCTGCTGGGCTGGCAGGAACAGGAGAGGCTGCCACACCTGGGCCAGGCTGGCAATCCCAGCCTCCTCCCACAGCAGCAGAGACCCTGCACAAGCTGTGCTGCTCCACAGCCTGGTTTCAATCAGCATCTCTATCCACACACTGCCGTGTCACTGGGAAGCACACACAGAGCAATGTGTGATGGACAGATGCCAGCAGCCAAAAGGAAAGGGTCTGGAGAGATGGATCAGTGCTAAACCCCAGGATTTAATGTTTCATATCTCAGGAGGTGAGAGTGATGCTGATGGGTGCAAGCAGGTAGGCAGGACAGATGGCCCTGTCCCCATACTGCTGGAGTACCACAGCACTGCACGTTCCTGGGGAGCTTCACAGAGTCCCCACGTGCCCCTGGGCTGCTCCTTCACTTGTCACAGAAACAGCCTCTTTGCACACCACGAATGAAGGCAAGACCACAATCATGATTTTGTAAGAGATCAAGATATAATCTCATCTAGCCAAGTACAGCACGATTACAGGCAGCAGCCTGAGCACATCACAAGGCAAAGCACTGGCACAACATCTCTAACACAAACTGGACCTGTTTCAAACAAAAAGGAGAAGCAAAAACCAAGCTGACACTTCTAACACTGACAATCAATATTGCTGGCACCCTAAGGCAGAGTATATCATAGCACTCCATAAACCTGAACCATATGAGCATCCAAAAGCACCATTTGACTTTGACATTTCCACATCAGTGTGCTGGAAGGGCTCTGACACCTTCCCAGCATTTAGCCAATGTGCTTTGGGGGGATTCAGAGATAAAAAGGTCAAAACTGCTTGCAGATGCTTCAGAGACATCAAGATTAAGCTTGCAGGAGGCATTACTATTGCCAGTATCATTTACTAGAAATAGATTATTATAAATATACATACACATACAAACATTTTTACGATGGATGAAATTTAGCAAGTTCAAAAAGGTACTTTATAGACCCCAGTAAAAGCCTACATAAACAGACACATAGAAGATTAACAGTGAAAGGCAAAACATCCTCTGCCTCTGCCTCAGCAGCATATTTCATATAAGCCTTATTTTTTGTGCCATATTGCCCATCATTAAATCTCCATTAGGGATGCCTGGATGGATTGGTCATCATCTAAACATGCCAAACTTACCAGCTGGGAAACAAAAGTCCAGAGGAAAAAAAAAAAGGCATTTATTCAAGGTTGCAGACTGACCTGCTCCAGTTTGCATAGTAAGGATTTCAGTTATAAAACAAATAGCTAAATGCTAAATATAGCCAAGGAGGAGGCTTTAATCACCAGGGCAGGCTTCATGCTGAGAGAAGCCACCGAGGTAGCACAGCCCACGATGTATGACAGCCAAATACGAGGCTAAAAAGCCCATTAAACACATAAGGGAGAGGTCTCTTCTTCGAGGGAGGTTGTTACCCAGCCAGGACAGCCCCTGCACCCAGGGGAGGCACTTGCAGCTCACCAGTGGGAGTGTTTGCAAGGGATGGGAAAGGGCTATTTGTTTCAACAAGCAGCTGCTTTCTGTGCCTGTCAGGACCACTGAAGAGTTTCCAGCACTAATTAGAGGACACAGAAGTTTTCAGAGCATGATGCAACAGATAAAGAGAGGAGAGGAATATGCCAAAGGAAGAAAAAGAGCAGAGCAGGCAGAGGAAGCCTTTGTCACTGGCTGTGCCACAAGCTGGTGCCTCAGGCTGGAAGGCTCCTCTGACCCGCTGCAGGATGTGCTGCAAAAGAAGCCGTGCTGGTTTTTGTCAGTCAAACAAACACCTTTGTGCCTGTCCTTTGTACAGAAACAGGCAGATACACAGTGACAATGACAGCAACAAAACAAAGGGGAGGACACACAGCACAGCAGAGTCCAAAGCCAGCCAGGCTGCCCACAGAGGCTGCAGAAACTCCCTCATTACTTCACTGTTCTTTAAAAAATAAACAAAAATATTCAAACCTCTGTCTTGAATGAGAGATGAAGACAGACCTAACCCGAACAGGCAGATGGATCAGATGATTTCTTGACGTTTCTGTGAAGCCATTCCAGTGTAACCAACATCCACATGTTCTTTACTACACTATGCAAGTTATTCACTAAAATAAAATAGAATTAATTTTTACAAATAGCTCTGGCACAAGCAATGCAATTTTATTTGCGTTACCTTTATAAAGGAAGAGTGTGTGAAAGCACAGGAGATTTAAAAGCACCAAAAAGGGATTTCAGAGTTCCAAGGTCCACATATCCAATATCCCCAGAACATTTAATTCACAAGCCTCAAAGGAGCTCAGAACAGCAACACCTGTTTTGTACCCGGGAGAAAAAGATACAGAGAAGGAAAAGATTTTTCCCAAGACTATTGAAAAAAAACCAGTGGCAGAGATAGCACTGCTATGTCCCTGAACATCTGACCCACCAAAGGGCACGGGAAGGCCGCCTGAAGTGTTTACTTTATAGATACAGAGTATAAATATTTTCAAAAATAATCATTTGGCTTTCCCAGGCACAAACTGAGTTATCAAGGGAGTCAGCAGCAGAGTTCAGAACATTAACTCTGAAAATAAGCCAAACAAAGTTCAGATTCCCTTTGTGCTCTGGGATTTGGGAGACTGAGACTTCATGGCTGGCTCAGAATCCACAACACGGAATTTCACCAGTGTGTGCCACGTTTCTCTACAACTATGCAGGTGGGTAAACATTAGCTCAATAAAAATAAATCATTGAAAGCAAACTGCAACTTAATTTCAGAGCCAATTCAAGTCATCATCATGTTTTATTCCATTATTCTGAAGTAAAAAAGTGTAAACTGTGACAGCAAACACAAAGCTTGGTTTTATTCCTTCACACACCTTTCTTTGCTTGTGCTGCATCTGAACCAACCGTGGCTGTTTTACAGACATGGTCTCACTCATTTAGAATGGGGTAATAAAAATTGTACCATTGCACAGGAACGATTTCCAAAAAGTCTGATGCAAAAATATTGTGGGTTTGTTGTGGGGTTTATTTAAATGGGGTTTAGATGGGATTTTTTTCTTCAGGAATGGCAGAAAGTATCAAGTGTAAGGTGCCAGACTCAGTCACATGCAATGAAGTGATTTTTCCACAGCAAGAGCTACAGCACAATCACAGAGGAGGAAGAAATTAAATCCAGCTATGAGGAAAGTGCATTTGCTTCATCCTGTTTAGCATCAGAATACAAAGAGACAAAGCACGTGTGGTGCTCTCAGAGGGCAGGAGAAAGGCTCTGAGATCCTGGTGCTACTGCAGAGAGAGACCTGGTACAGAGATGCTGAGAGTTGTGTGTGTCTCTGACAGTGCCAGCCACACAGACAAGAGGGACAGACACACGGAGAAGGCAGGATTAGGGTAGGACTCCAGAAGAACGAGCCCAATTCCTTTCTCTAACCTGGGCTTCTGGAGTGACCTTTATTTATTTGCTTTACTACTTGCTTTATTCAGCAACTTAATGTGGTTGTTTTAGAAAACTGACCAGTACAACAAAGCCCAAGTCTTGCTGTGGGCCAACATCACCAGTGCTATCAGCCAAGGTGCTCTCCCTGGCTAACAGGACCTGAATGCTACAATAAACATCACAAGAACAGTGATAAAAGAACAACAGCCAGACATAATTGACTGTTTACCTCAGCAACAGAGCAGCAGGTAAAAAAATAATCTTGTGCTTAGATGCCTTGGGAGATGGAGGGGAAAACGGGTCACAAGGTAATAGTAAAAGATATTTATGAAAAAATAGATCTCTCTATAAATAACTATAGATATCCCTATAAATAAGTGCCCATCAGAGTCCAATGTAGGTTAGCAACAAGTCACAGTGCTACCTGGACCTAAGCTTTCCCAGAGTTCTAAAAGTATCTAAGCCTTGCCATGCATTGTGCACACTCCAAAAAGCAACACCACATACCTGGGGGATGGAACTTACTTTGTACATTGTGTCTTGTCCTTACCAGAATTATGACACCCTCTCCAAAAAGAAAAAAAAAATGCTAATTTCCCCAAGTTTCATGGACAGGGACAGCATTTTCATAATAAAACCAACAACCTCAATCAGGAAGTAGAATCTGTGCCCTGACCTATTTTAACCCCTCAGTAAGACCAGAACTGGCATGTGTGCAGTCAGAGAGCCACATCCCTTGGCACCAGACAATTCCCCTTTGGGTTCTTCATCAATTCTTCTGCCAGAGCAAAAGCACGAATGGAGAGAAAGAAACACCAAGAACTGCTGCTTGCTGGAGTAAATTATGGCAACCTCCAAGGCTAGAGAGGCACATACCAACCCTTGGCTTCAGCAGATAAGCCCATCCACCCCCATCCTCAGAGCATCTCCTGAAGCACACAGGTTTTCCTTTAATTGAAGGCAGCCCCACACGTGTGGGATGACAGAGTAGGCTCCAGCACAGCTTCTCCCTGCAGTGGCTGCTGCTGTTTCCATTTGTGCCATGTCTCAGAGCTGAGCCTTTGAAGTCCTGTACTCACAGGGATTTCTGGCAGGCAGTGACAACTTTCTTGAGAGCACAGCTGTTTGATGCAGCCTCCCTCCTTCCTAATCCCTGGCAGGCTGTAACAGCAGGCAGGTAACTTCTTAAAATGCCAGATCTCGGGCCCAACTTTAAGATCAGGCGGCTGCACCGTGTTTAAAGCATCATCACCACCCCAGCAAGGATGGATCTGTGCTGATTAAAAGGGCTCTCTTGGAGCACTGCTGGGGAGAGGAATGCTGCTAATAGGCAGCTGGGCAGAGGCTGAGGCCAACAAGCCTGGCCAGGCACACCAAATATTTATCTCAGTCCACACACAGACCAATTCTTGAGTTGCAAGTCACCCTCAAGGAAATACGTCTAGTCAGCAGTAACGGATGGGCTGGTGAAACTTGACATCCATTCCAGCACGATGAGTTTGTGAGACAAGGTTTGCAGGCCTATGAGACTGATGCTCACCAGAGCAGCAAATAACACTCGGTGCTGACATAGTGCTTTGTCTCCCAGCACTTCCAAAACGCTGCTGCAGCCTGCCTGGATACTGTGGAGATAACAACTTGTGCCTCTGCCTGCATCCCTGGATGCTGCCCCAACCAGCCCCTTTGCTGTTTTGTGTCAGGAGATGTCAGGGGCAGAGCCCTGCTCCCTCTGCTTACAATCTGAGCGCTGGGCCAATGCCAGCAGCCCGACCTGGGCCTTCCTCGGAATCACATCTCCTTGCAACAAAAACCCACATCAGATTCTGCAAGATGTAGTTAATGTCGATATCTCGATCGCTAAACAAGAAAAAAACAGCGAAGGGACACCGAGCTCAGCTTTCCAGGGACAAAAGGCGATCTTCCTCCCGTTTCAAACCCAGAACTCGCCCGGCATCGACCCACGGGTGCTGCCACCCACTCTCACCTCCATCTCGGAAGCATCAGGCGCTGCCTCCCGAGCCGCTCCCCCCGCGCCTGGCGGCCACCCCGCACCCTGCCTGCGGGTGCAGGTGGGTGCGCACCCCCGAGCCCCTCCCGCCGCCGGTGGGTGCCGGTGCCGCCCAGCCGAGGATGCCGCCGGGATGCCGGGCCCGCCGAGGATGCTCCGTGCCTTTCCCACCCCAAGGACAATGCGCGCGGCGGCCGAGCCTCCCGCCGGTACCGAGCGGCGCATCCCCGCGCTCCTCCCGCACCCTCTCCATTCATCCTTCCTTTATTGCGGGCTGGCCGGGCGCTCCCGCCCCTCATGCCGTGCTCCTTACCCTGGGGCTGCCCGCCGGAGCGGGCCGGGGGGCTCGGGACCATCGCACGATGCAGCCCCTGCGGCCGTGCTGCCACTCCCTGCGCGGCCGCGGCGGGGCCGAGCCGGGAGGAGGGACCGGGAGGAGGGAGCTGGGCGGCGGCTCGGAGCGGCGGGGGCGGGGGAGGATGCGGGGCCGGGGAAGGATGCGGGACTAGGGGAAGGATGCGGGACTAGGGGAAGGATGCGGGACCGGGGGAGGATGCGAGGCCGGGGGAGGATGCGGGGCCGGCACCGCCGCTCCCTCCCTCCCTCCGTCCCTCCTGGCGCTCGCCGGGCCCGCTCTAACAAAGGGGCCGGTCCGAGCGCCGAAATCCTCCTGGTTGCCGAGCCCCGGCGCCGCCCGGAACCGGGTGGGCGGGAGGGTGGAAAGGCAGCGCGGAGGCTCCTGCTGGCTGCCCGCAGCCCCGAGCCTGCCGGCCTTAAACCCCCTCATCATCCGAAGTTCACCTTTGGCTCGCTGCGGCCGCCGGGACTGGGAATGAGGAGCGCCCCAAGCACACCTGAATTTAGGTGGCAGAGGGTTTGACTGATACAAGAAGGGCAGGCGGAGCTGGCGGTGCCTCCCGGAAAAAAAAAGAAGAGCCCTAATTACCGCGATTTATTGGGGAAGGCAGCAAAGAAAAAGCATCTGCAGCCTCGGAAACTCCTTCATTCAAAGTCAGGAGGGGCGCGTGGGGGTGATGATCATCACTTGGCCCTCTAAGACCATCGATTCCAGCCGTTCCCCCAGCACTGCTAAGGCCACCACTAACCCATGTCCCCAAGTGCCACATCTACATGGCTGTTATACCCCTCCAGGGATGTGTCTCCACTGCTGCCCTGGGCAGTTGTGCCAGGGCTGGACAAGCCTTTTAGTGAAGATTGCTCCCTAATATCCAACCTAAACCTTTCCCGTGTAACTTGAGGCCGTTTCCTCTTGTCCTGCCCCTTGTTCCCTGGGAGCAGAGCCCCCCCCCGCCCCCCACCGGGTACACCCTCCTGGCAAGGAGTTGCAGAGAGTGAGAAAGTCCCCCCTGAGCCTCCTTTTCTCCAGGCTAAGCCCCACCAACTCCCTCAGCTGCTCCTCATCAGGCTTGTGCTCCAGCCCCTTCCCCAGCTCTGTTCCCTTCTCTGGACATGCTCCAGCCCCTGTCTAGTGCCAGTGCCCTGAAATTGCATCCCTAATTTGGACTGGAGTGGAAGTGCTTTCACAAAGGCCATAGCTCTACTCAGTGTACTTTACTACCTCTACAAACACCCCACATCATCCAAGGGGCAGCCCAGGAGATTTTCCACATCAAATAGTACAGTGGAAGGCCCCAGGCCATGCAGAAAGAGAGGAAGGTCCCACCTAGCAGTGATCCCAAAATTTATTGCTGTGACTCTACTCTCTACCCACCATGTGGGCCCTAGAAAGCAGAAGGGAGATACAAGTGAAGGAGATGCACTCAACAAAGCAGAAAAGAACGGAGCTGAGGTCAACTGAGCATCATCCAGAATATGAGATTTGTCAGCCCTGGCCTTAGCAAGATGATCCAGCCCCAGGAGGCAGCCATAGGCATTCTCATTTTCCATCTTGCAGAGAGGAAGCCAAAGTAAAGAGAAGTGAAATGGCTGGTCCAAGCCAAAAATAGAACCTGAAGCACCTGACTCCAACGCCTCTGCTTCAACTGCTAGTTCAGTGTCTTTCCCTGGCATTTTCCTACATCCAAGCTCAAGTCATTGCTTTGTGGTTCTGGATACAAGAATTTTTGCCTCCTCTCTAAACTGTAGTTGCCTAGGGAGACAGTATGTCACCAGGAGAAGTGCTAGATGAGAAGGTGCCTAGTGAATCAGGCTTGGACTCCCAACAGGACCTCTCTCTTCTCCATCCAGCTCCACCCATGGTTTGCCAGCTCAGCCAGTTCCTATCCTTAGGTCCAAGTCTCTTTCCTTATCCAAATGGTGGTGGAGCAACGATGGTGACCTCCCTTTGCAACTTCCAGAGAGACTAAGGAGAAATGTTACATCTAGGCATGCATTTGGTAAGAAGGAAAAATGAAAATTTAAAGCAGTTTTGGGGAAAAAACTTGTTCTTTAGTATTTTCAGGTGCTTCGGAGCAGGATTTCAAATCAGGGATTGCTTAGAAGTTAAACCTCATTTTTGCATGATTTTATGCTGTATCTTATATTCACTAATTTGTTCTTAGTATAAAAACTTCCACTTAAATGTTTAAATTACAGCCCTGTGTCTAAATTACAACAAAGGAGGTCAGCAAGTCTGGGGTTGTACTTTGCCTGCCAACAGTCTGTGGTACCCACAGCGGCTCCGAGAGGAGAATCGAGCCCACTGGCTTTAGTAAGATGAAGCTGGGAAAAATTTCACAGCTCTTAAGTCATTTCCTTGAATCATTTTGACAAATCTGCCTCTCTGACTAAACTTTCTCAGGGGAATTTCCACGGAGAGAAAGAAAGATCATCCAGGGCCAGAGCTCTGGCAGTGATGTGGCTGAAGTGCCCGTAGACTTGAATTTGTGTCTTTGCTGTCAAGTGCTCTCCTACAAAGCTTTGTTGTACCTGCTTGTCACAAAGGATGACTAGAAATGTTGAAATCCCATCATCCTACACAGTGGTGCTGCTGTTTCCCAATAACCATTTCTTTATTCATAGGGGCTGTGTGCAGGCAAACACTGATGTCCCAGGCCTGGGGGAGCACAGGAGACACTGAAGTTCCAGCCTATGAAGGTGTGAGGACTTGTTAAATTTACACAGGTGGGCAGCTAATGAGTTTAGTTACACCATTACAAGTAAAGAGCTGGAATGTGATCTCTGACATCTCTGGGCTATCGCATTTTCCTGACAGTACTCTCTACTACCCTCCTATTTTATGTGATATGATATTTATCTTGTTTTGAAAAGTGGTTTCTCACAGATAGTCGAAACTGTCTCCACTTGACTGATCCATTATTGTGGCTTGATGAGTATTTGCATTAGCTTTTGGGATCTCTAAAAAGCTTCACTGCTGTTTTCTTTAAATTATCCTGACAAACTGAAGCATTACACAGACAACATAGCATATAAATCAAGGGAGTACTCATGCCTCCCTCTGAGGAAACAAAAAACCAAACTTTTTGTGTTTTGGTGTTATCTGTATTGTTTGAATACAGATAAAATGTTCAAGTACCTTTCCATTTTATTCACCAGCAGCAGGAGATGAAGCACCTCTGCAAAGAGCTGATGAGACACTGGATTTGTGATGTACCAATAGTTTATGTTTCCTAAAGCCTCAATTCTGCACTTGTTCCCCAAATGCAGCAACGCTTAAAAGGTGACAGAGACAACATACAGACCATGTGAAGTGGTGACATCAGGACTCCAGATGTCAACAAAGAGTGCAGAGTTGAGTCCTTTCTGTCTTTTCCTACCATATTCCTAGTAATCCCTGCCAAGTAAATCCCCTTGCCCTGCCTATGTCCTGCAGGAACTGAGTGGTGGCAGGAACAGCTACATTTGAAAATATTGTGCAACTTTATTGCTGTCAACTTTCGGTTCTGTGATTTGCAGCATCTCAAAGATGCAGCCACAATGAGAGTATAAGTTCTCACTGTTCATTCAAGCTGCCACTATAAATAGTGCTGCATTTGGGGGCAGAGCATGAAATTCCAGCATTGGTGGGAGGAACAAGATTAAAGCACTGATCTAAAGAAAAGCTGTTTTTTCCTTTGATTACAGAGCTGCTGAAGGACCTTCTTATCTTGAGGATCAGAGGTTACTTCAGGCCTTACCCATTCTAGGCCAAGACTAAAGCTCAGAAACTTCTTGTAAATGGTAGTTAAATTAAAATTAAGATCTTGCACAGTTGCAGCAATTCAGCCAATGTTTTCAGGCATTTGTTATCCAACTCAACACCACTGTAAAGCCTCTAATATCCAGCAGATTCTGCTCTATCTCCTTAGGTGAGAGAAACCTCTCATCTTCAGACATTATATCCAAGCCAACTGTCTAGACTTCCTGTATAATGAGCACAGAGGAACAGGCACTGGGATGGAATTCCCTTTATCATACTGCAGACATCAAAAATGGATTAATTGCTCTCTAACAATGCTCAATTCCATCCATGAATTACAGGGGTAGTCAAAAATCAGCCAAATGAGAGGTTTAAAGTTCAGTGATACAAATCCCACTCATCTTCCTTTCACAGCAGAAGATGCTTGTTTGAGTGCACATAGCTCAGACATGCATGTTGGGTATGTGTCTGAAAGCCTGACTTAGTTGTGTTCACTGAAAGAAATGAGACTGCTGGCCAAGATTCAAGATCTGGCTCCAAGACCCTTCAGGGGAGCACACGTGGCTTGTGCAGTGTGATGGAAAGTGCTCTGGAAAAGGCTTTTTAACAGGCTGAATGCTGAGAGTTCCTACATACTTCTCAACATAAAAGAAAGTGTGGGTAGAAATATGTTGAAGGATTATGGCAGTGCTCATTAATTATGAAGATCAAGAGGAGCTCTTACTGCTTTTTTAGTGTATTTCCTATACTGAAATTAGTGCTTAAACTTCAACCATCAGTATAATTTAATCATTAGCACAGTCTGGTTTCTGTTGTTCTACATTTACCTTGTTGCAATAACATTCTAAGGAATGTGGGACAGCACTCCAAAGAAAGACAAAACAACAAAATGGACCACATTGCATGATCAAAGAAATAGTGTCATTTTCATCACAAAGGCTGTTTCCTGTCCACGAACCCAAAGGCAAGTGGATTTGCAGAGAAATTCAGCATCCATTAAGGGGAGGCCTTCTGAAATGTTTGACCAAATGGCCTACACAAGATCACACTGTCAGTGGAGAATGTGGAATAGCTCTTTCATTAAGTCAGTAGATTATCACCAGTCTTGCATCTGAAGGTGAAGCTCCTCTTTACAGATGAAGCAAATGACTCATGGAAAGAAAAAATAACGTATCTGTGATCATCCAGCTGAAACAGAAGTCTGTTGGTTGACATCTGCGTTTCAGAGTCAAACATCTACAACCAAGCATGACTCAAAACAAAAAAAAGGTAATACAGGAGGATCAGAGCGTGGCAAAACTGCAGGGAGATTTGGAAGTAATGAGCATAACATCTTATTCATGGTGGAGGGGAACAACACAGCAGAAAAACAGAGGCTAAGGAGTGGATAAACCATTCCAGCACAGTACCATGTATTTATTTTCATTGTTATTGCCCTAAAGCTTGTTGCTTATCTAAACTGAGACTAAAGATCAGGCTGTCCTTTGTTAAGCCACTTTTAAAGATCAGGACACCTGCCAGTTGTACTTAGCCAGGCTGGCACAAATAAAGTGACTTTTAAGCCTCCTGACCTCAAAGGTGAGCAAACATGTTCTATATATTGTAGACTTGAAACCAAATTTGAGAGGGATTAGTTTGTGTTCCCAAGGCCCCCTCTAGTCCAAGTTGGCCAGAGACTGGGCATTATCATGTTCTTCACTCAGGTCATAGATTTCTTTTTATCACATCCAAGCCAGAGAAGAAAGCCACCCTTGGATCTCCTGGCATGGTGCCCTACACTCTCTTCATTAGGTGAAGCTTCAGCTTTCTTTTATAAAGCCTCTGGTAATTCTCTGTATAGCTCCATGTATCCTCCAAAAACTACAGGGAGACAAAGATCACTCATAATGGGGCAACTCCATGTTCTTCCACTTGCCAAAGCATCATGTCCACCAGCACCAATCTCTGTTTCTGTGCATTGCAAATCAAAATTCCTTCTGGATCACTATTTCTCATTGGATGTCAAAAAATTATTCCCCTCTTCTGCTGCTGCTCTAAGTATGTGCCACCTTCCTCAGACCTTCCTCGTTGTTACCAGGAGTGTGAAGATTTATTGTGCTCTCTGACCTGGTCAAACCGGTTCTGTAACAAATCGGAGCCAGCCTGTACTTTATGGGAAAAAAAAAACCCTCATTTATTTCCCTGTTGTTTGGACCTTGCCACAGAGACTGTTTTAGATCCAACAGAAGCACCAGATGTTTTCTACCAGAGCTACAGAATGTGCTGTGAGAGGCAAGAGAGTCCCATTTCCTTTGCATGAACTGGAGTGTGTTAGGAGATCAAAGCTGAGGGACAGGAGCCAGGATGAAAAGGTTTCCTATCTGAGCAGATGATTTCAAAAAATATTTCAGTACCTGCAAACCAAGCTGTGTTTAATGGGAAAGGGGAGGGAAATAAGCTCCAATTTTGACACTAGAGAAAAGCCAGGCTTTTGAAATGTCTTCAGCAGGCAGTGCATGGAGGTGGATTGGACTGCTGATGTGGCTCTGGGCACTGACCACTGAACGGCCAGTCCTGCCACTTTGGTTTCTCAGCCTTTAATTCTCCAGAAAAACAAAACTATGCCCAAAAAGGCACTAACACTGTAATTTAACACGGGCCACACTTTCCCAGAAGATCCCAAGAACACAAGAAACACAGGGTCACCTACAGTCCACTGATCTTCTGGTCACTAAAGCAGCTGATGAGCCTGTTGGTCCCACACTGCTTTGTGCAGTGGGTGAGATGTAAGTCACAGACTTGGACAGTTTAGAATCCTTGTCTTAAATGGCTTCAGGAAAGGATCTAGAGATTCACAGAATTGCAGACTATTCTGAGTTGGAAGAGACCCACAAAAGGATCATTGAGTCCAACTCTCAAGTCAATGGCCCACACAGGGGATTGAACCCAGGACCTTGGCATTATTACAACCAAGTTTTAACCAACTGAACTAATCTCAGGGTCCCCAGTGCTGAGCTCTGCCAGAGCTCTGCTGCTCCATAGGAAGGTGTGGAATAGTAGCAATTTTCCTGTGTGAGGCAGAAGGAGTATGGAAAAGGTAGGAAGCCATCAACAGTACAACTAACTGCCCTCTGCTTCCTGCCAACTTATCTATGTTTTTAGTTGAGAAAAGGTTTCAACCAAATCCCCTGCCTGGCCTAACTTAAATACCACAGCAGTGGGCAGAACAATAATAAATACACAGCTCAACCCCCTCAGCACATCATGTTTCATGCAGGGGAATGGGCTGTTATCCTCTCTCTGGGACAGCCCTGGGGAAACATCCACTGATCCCTGCTGTCATTTCTCAGCAAGATGTTAAAAGGTTTAAAGAACTGGTGTGATGTCTTTATAAAAAGGAGATTATTTCTTTATGCAGAATTAATATTTCCTCTGACAGGAGAGCAGCAAGGATTCCCCCAATGACCTCTGGATATTGCTGCAGTGATTGCCAGGTGGGAAGGGTAGCTGTGACTCCCAGAAATCCCAGCCTTTTAAAAATGGATATAGAAAGGTTGGGAAAGCTTGATCCTTTGCCAGGTGTTCATATTTATTTTAGAATATTTGCTGCAGAAAATCCTTTATAAAATGGATTTTGGCTGTCAACTGCCATGATATAACCCAGATCCAGGAACTTACACTTCTTCAGTTTTTTGTCAATTTAGTTTTATTAATTGCACTACATAAATTGTATTCTATGTTCCAGTAAGGAAAAATCACTGTGAGAATTCTGCCAGTGTGGTTTCTATAGAGCACTGTGCAGGGAATGTGGGAATTGGACTCTAGTCTAGTTTCTGGTTTTACTGCTGGTGTAAAATGGAAATTCCCTCCATCTCAACAGCTGCTTTCACTAACAGTGAAAGAGGAACAATGATACCAACCTGGTCTGTAAAGTGCTTTGAGCTGCCCAGACTAAATGTGGAAGGTACACATTAAAATAGCTCATGCTGCCTGCTCTGACTCAGTCCTAAGTACTGACAGACAAGCTCAATATAATATACAACAAATACAAAGTTAACAAGTGGGAAAAACCCCAAATATGAAGTTAACAAGTGGAAAAGTACAATTAAGTTAAATTAACCTGTGGAATTCATTGCCAGAGTATGTTAGAGGTGATTAAGATAATTATATTGCAGGAGTAGTTATGTTAATTCTAATTGGAATTTAAAAGTACAAGACAAACCTTAACTCTTGGAAAAAAGTAAACTTCTCTGAGCAGATCCTGTGATTGTTTGGTATCACATTTAATGTTTTCCTCTCTGTTTTCTTTAAGCCTGTGATAACAGTCAGCTTTGCAGAGGGAAAGTTGCTTGAACAGGCTCCTGGTCTGTTCCAGTAGGTAATCAACCTGTACCTTTCATTTCCCATTCTTTGCAATACATCTAAGAATGTCTGTGGCAACAGAATAGAAATAGCAGGTTACTATCTGAGATAATGTATTGAAGAAAGGAAATAAGTAATTAATATAGTAATTTTTTTTTTGTTTGCAAAACACTTAAAAATAGGAATTAAGCTGTCACACACATCTAGCATTCTAAGAAAAGAGATGAAAATACTTACAAACTGGGCTTAAAATGTCATGGAAACAGCTGCCCTCCCAACAGACTGAAACTCATTTCCTTGTTGTATCCAGGCAAGTTTGGCAGAGAAACCCACTGCAACCATACCTATATATCACACCAAAAGCTGTGATATTTAAGCAGATGATAAATACCAATCCAAAAACCCTAAGAAATTATCATATTTTGCTGGGCTTTTTTTGTTTGCAAATGGGCTTGTTTTAAGAGACTATTAATGCTTTGTGACATCAAGGTCATAAAACAAAGCCATATTGCAATTCCAGAGAAAACAGCCTGAACAATGACATACTGCAGTGTCCTTCAGGTCCCCACAGTCAAGGAGTTAAACTTGGACAATTTCCCCATTTGGAATCCCCAAGTTGTGTGGATGCCCCTTCACAGGATGATGTGACCGATGTGGGGAAGAACAGCTGAGGAGGTTTGTCATGCAAGGCTCTGCCCTGCAGCTGTTTCCATGGAAAATAAAGAGGATGTTAGAACTAAGCCCTGTAAACAGCCCTTCAAACTTGCAAAAGAACCATATCACTGTATTTAAAGACCAGCTTGTGTCCCTGGTAGATCTAGAAGCACATAAGCAGGTCAATCTGGGCAGGAGAAGAAAAGAAACAGAATCTTGTTGGATTCATTCCATCATCACTGCCTTAGGACTGGGCTGTTTTGAGAGGTGTGGAGTGCATAAAAATTACTGTAAGCCTGTATCCCAGAAGCAAACAGAAGGGTGAAATACTCCTCCATACCAGTGTGGGCTTCCAGCAGGTGGGTGTCATTCCCAACACAAGACCTGTGCCACAACAATCCTGGATTTGCTTTCACAGGAACTGTGCCTGCACACTGCCAAAGCCAGGGGCTCAGCAAGCACATGCTGCCATCCAGCTCTGCTGGCAGCAGGCTCTGGTCTCTGCAGCAGCAGGGAATTTCCAATCATTTCCCACCTGCACAACTTCTGGCCCACCAGTTGCCTCTGCGAGTGTCTCAGTGAGATGGTTCGTCCCCCGTTCCAATGAAACCTCATCCAAGCTCCTGTTGTGCTCCCAGTCTGCTGATTTCAACAGGGAACCGAGGCCCAGATTTAGCAAAAGTCACAAGTGCAGGTTTAACTTTGTGTACAGGAGCAATCTCCGTGCAATTAATGAGATTAGACACATCAGGAAAGTCAGCTCCACACCAAGGGTGCACTTGCAGGTGCACAGCCCCCTAATCAGTATCAAGCCTTTCCATGTGTTACATTTTTTTGAGATGCAGTAGAATGCCATTAGAGACAGCACAAGCTTTTAGTTTGTAAATCCCTTATTTCTTCAGGTAAGATCCACTTTGCTGCAGCATATGATTTTCTAATTATATTCCTGCCTTCTACCCCATTTTCCATCTGCATAAGGAAGTCAAATGCCTTGCTCAAGGTTACACTGACTGATGTACCAGGGAAATAAAGTCTATTTCTGGCAGCTGAGATGTGTTTTCAATCATTCATTTCCACAAAATTCCAGTTCTAATAAATGGATTTATAACCTACAATCTAGACCAGATGAGGTGTGTGAGGTGCATCTGTGCACCTTGCACTCAACATGCTTGTGTGTGCACACAACAGGCTGTAGCACTGCACCTGAAGTTATTTTTAATAAGTAATAATAATATTTCCATTCTGAGATGAGATTTACTAAGCACAGTCGTGATTATTACAATGCACTGAGACAAGGGATGATCACAAACGGCACTTTGCTGTATGCTGGTTCTGTGGGGTCAAAGCATCCACTCACAGCTAAGCCCAGTGAAACATCTGACTGACAGACTGTACAATCAATCCCAATTGTACAGCTGCTATAGATCCATTGTGCAACAAATATGGTGTGTGCAGCTCTGTCTTGCTCTATTCCACTCCAACACGACTCTTGCACTGAAGGACCTCAGTGCAGGAGGTGTTTGTATTGCAGTATCACCTGTGTGTAGGAGATGAACCACTGAAAGGCAGAGAAGGCAACAGCTCAAGCCCAGCTCACCCCAAGGACAGTATGTAACATTTTTTTGTCCTTTCAGTACCTTTATCACATGGTGACACATGCATTTCAGGAGGTTTTTTTAATAGGAATTCACTGATCAGACCAACTTCTTGAAAGAAGGTATTACAAAGTGATCTGTTCCCCAGTATTGGCTCCAGGCAGCACAACTGACACTGCAGTCACTACACTTAAGTCCTAGAGCCTTTCCTCTCTCTGCCTGTGAGGGAGGAGGCATCAGCAACCACAGCAATAAAAAGCAGTGGCCACACCAGCTGGCAGTGGTTTCCTCCCTTCGTGGCTCCAAGAGAGCAGCTCATATTTTATTCATGAAAAACGAGGCCTCTGGAGGTCTAACGAAAAAGAACAGGAAGTAAATATTTCTTGGGCACGCTGGGTCACAGGCTGGTGAGTGTCCAGGACATGGAGAAGGAGGGGCGGGTGTGCAGGATGGAGGCGTGAAAGTTCCCTTCCTTGCAGCCTTCCTGCCACGGTAGGAAGAAGGATCACAAAGTGCAAAGTGTCCTGGAATGTCCTGCGTGGTGACCCAGTGCAGCAGGGAACAAACTGAGCTGGGGTCCTGCAGTGGGGTCCTGCAGGGAGTCACTGCATGGCTGGGGAATGGGTGCTGGGTGGGCAGCACGGATGCACACCTGGATGGGGTCCCTCCAGGCTTTGGTTGGGGCAGGCTATTTACCCCAGCAACTGGCATCAACTTGTACTTTGAGTTCTCTGGGTAATCTCTCTCCCCACTTTAGAATCACAGACTCATAGAATATGCTGGGTTGGAAGGGACCCATCAGGATTATAAGTCCAACTCCTGGGCTGTGCAGGACACTCCAAGACTCCCACCATGTGCCTGAGAGCATTGCCCAAACACTCCCTGAACACTGTCAGGCTTGGTGCTGTGACCACTGCCCCCAGGAGCCTGTTCATCACCCGACCACCCTCTGGGTGAAAAACTTTTTCCTGACGTCCAACCTAAACCTCCCCTGACTCAGCTCCAGCCCTTTCCTCGAGTCCTGTCACTGGTCATGAGAATGAAGAGATGGTACCTGCCCATCCACTACCACTTGTGAGGATGTTGAAGACCACAATGAGATCTCCCCTCTACTCACACTCATGTCCCAAAACTACATCACCCTAAGGCTGTTTTGCAAGTGCCTGTAAAATAAGAGCATGCCTGATCCCAGAATAAGAGCTAATGCTCTTTGCAGCATCCAGATAGGGCAACAGTTGCTTTCTTTGCTTCGTCAGCGAAAAGGAGGAGTCCAAATCCTTCCTGGAGCCAAACAGAACCCTGCTAGAGTCACTAATAGTGACACGAGATCCTGACGTGGAGGAGAAAAGGTGCTGCTCCACACCAGCCGCGGCTGCAGGTGCAAACAGCCAAGTGGCCACAGGGAGACTGCACAAGGAGAGCAAGGACAAAGGATCATTCCCCCCTCCTACACTTCCAGCTTTAGCAACAGCCTTAGGAGCCAACACTGCCTTTTGGCATCTAGGAAAGTGTATGCACAGGGAACTTACCAGGTTTTGCAGACAAAGAGGAATTCTAGGAGAAAGTCAATTCCCTTGGCTGGCACGGGTGACCCTGCGTGGCTTTAAACCAGGTGTCCGCACTCCCTCTACTGACTGAAGCTGTAACCGCGCCGCTGGGCTTGGGCTGGACACTCGTCGCTCTCCATTATGTGCTTAAACAGAAAAAAGAAAGGAAATTTCAGTCATATTTTCAGTCTGAAGCATCCAAAGGCTGGGAGAGTGTGGCAATTTCCCCGCACGTGCCCAGAACGACTGAGCTTTGCGCCAAGATAAAAGGTGGCAGCCTTGGGCTCTCAGGTGCCAATGATGTGGCTCCATCAACACTAGAAAAGCAGCAACCCCTTTGTGTCCTGGCACCTTTTCTAGTGTTAATCGGACCACATCATTGGCACCTGAGAGCCCAAGGCTGACACCTTTTGGCGCAAAGCTCAATCGTTCTGGGCTCGTGCGGGGCTGGGAAATTGCCATTTTTCAGCCCAGAATTGAAGACGGACGAAGATTCCTCCCAGGGAGAAGGTGCCAGGACACAAAGGGATTGCTGCTTTTCTAGTGTTAATGGGGCCGCACCATTGGCACCTGAGAGCCCAAGGCTGCCACCTTTTCTCTTGGCGCAAAGCTCAAGCGTTCCAAGTTCCTGCCTCACGCCAATCTTAAATTAGAAACACTTCCCAAGGAATCGGAGCCCAGACTGAAGGACAGATGCTTTGCTCACTGAGCCAACACAAATGTCATTAGCTATGTGGAGCATAAGCAGAGCTGAAGGATGTGCCAAGGCCCCAGTTAGCGAGGTTGAAATAAGTGATGATACCCAAATCCTAACGCTATGGATGCCACAACCCAGTTCTCTGTTCAGGGCTGGTACTATGCAGATACACCAGTGATCCCACATACCATGACACAGTATCTATCCTCAGCATCATGATACATCATCAAAATTACCAATTAGGACAAAAATCACTGGTCTTGATTCAGGTCCCTTTTCTTAACCCAGAGCAAAACATGTAGAATCAGAGAATCCAGAACAGATGGGCTGGAAGGGACCTTAAAGCTTATCTCGTTCCACCCCCTGCCATGAGCAGGGACACTTCCACTAGCCCAGGTTGCTCCCACCTGGCCTTGGACACTTCAGGGATGGGGCAGCCACAGATTCTCCGGGCAACCTTCATACATTTTATGTGTTCAATAAATAGCACCAGATCCACTACCCCCCATTACAGCACAACTAACAGTGGAACACTATTTTGCGATGCACCTTTTATTGTTTTCATTTTATAAGGAGAAATTGAGATAGCCAGAAGAAACAAAGGTTTAGTAGACGCCTGAAATGCAAACATATTACTGTTTTTATTGCCTTAACCACTCAGCAGGGCAGGCAGGGGAACCAGACACCAACCGAGCACAAACCTGCCCAGCCCTGCTGCGAGGAGCCCTCCTTCCCCGCGGAGCAGCCAAGGCCGTCCTGCCGTGCTGCAGCGGCCCGCAGTGCCCACCCCGCCACCGCTTCGTCCCGCCCTAGAGGAGGACCCGGACCGCCCCTCACGGCGGCGGCGGCAGCGCGGAGACGGGCCGGGCGCGCCAGCCGCGCCGCCATGGAGGTGGATGTGGCGGAGGAGGAGAAAGCTGGGGCCTCGGCAGGCGACAAACAGGGACCCACCGACCCCGCGGGGGCCGCGCCCGGCGGCGGCAGCGGCCACTACGAGCTGCCCTGGTGAGCGGGCCCGGGGCGGCGCGGCCGCCATGAGCGCCGCCATGAGCGCCCGCCCGGGCAGCGGGGGGCGGGACGAGGGCCGGCAGCGCGCCGTGATTGGTGCAGAGCGGGGTGGGAGGCGGGGCCTGGGGCGGCGGAGCCAATGGTGTGAGGGCGGGGCGGGGCGCCCTGTTGGCGGGAAGGCGCTGCCGCTGAGGGGACCGGGCTGGGCTGAGGGGACCGGGCTGGGCTGAGGGGACCGGGCTGGGCTGAGGGGACTCGGCTCGGCTGAGGGGACCGTGAGGGCCGCGCCGGCCGCGGCCAGGCCCGGGTGCTTAAGACCGTTGTCCTGTGCCCGCCGTGGGGCAGGAGCTCGGTCTGGCTCAGAAATGGGGGCTCTGTTACCTGCCCGATCGGTGACCAGGAATAGGAAGAAAGGAATCACAGAATCATGGAATAGTTTGGGTTGGAATGGACCTTAAAGCTCATCTCGTTCCAACCCCCCGCCATGGGCAGGAACACTTTCTACTAAACCTTCCACTAGACCAGGTTGTTCCAAGCCCCGGCCAACCTGCCTTTGGACACTTCCAGAATCAATAGTGAACAAAATCCCGTGTAGCCCAGAGAAAACCCTGCCCTGTGTTCCTCATGTGGGAACCCTCCCCTCAGCCTCGTGTCAGGCCAAAGCACCAAACTCCTGCCCGAATTGAGCGAGTTTTTTGTGTCTTTTCCTGCTTTATACTGATGGAAGTAAAAACTTTGAGGGTGGGCAGGCCCTGGCACAGGTTGGGCAGAGAAGCTGTGGCTGCCCCATCCCTGGAAGTGTCCAAGGCCAGGCTGGACAGGGCTTGGAGCAGCCTGGGATAGTGAAAGGTGTCCCTGCTCCTGGCAGGGATGGGACTGGATGATCTTTAAGATCCCTTCCAACCCAAACCATTCTGGACTCTCTGTGATTAGTGTTGTGGAATGGTGTGTTTAGCAGTGAGGGGGAACCTGCAGAGCTTGCACTAAAGATACACCAAGTCATCCTGTCCTGTCTTAGCATAATCCTCCTTTTCTGGCAGTGTAAAGCACTATTAAAGCATTATTAGATGTTTTGAAGTGTGTGTGGTTTTACTTTTGCAGGGTGGAAAAATACAGACCCATGAAACTGTCCGAAATAGTTGGAAATGAAGATACTGTGAGCAGGCTGGAGGTGTGTGGCTGTCACTCTGTCTTTTTACAGGTTATCTCAAAAAAACTTATTTCAGCATAGATCCACAGGCCAGTAAAAACACTATTGTATTTTTACATTCATACTTGGAAGAAAGCTGCCTGATTTAGTTAAAGAATTACAAGTTTAGGACATATTTGAGTGGTGTCTAAGGAAATACATCTTCCTCAATTGGGATGTTTATAGAGTAGCCATTTTAATACAGGTTAGAGAATTTGTAGCTGTTATAATAATAGTGTTTCAGTGAATAAATATAATATATATAATAACAGAGAGAAACATAATGTTTTTTTGGAAGAGAAATGTTTTCCACATGGTGTTCAAGGCCAGGTTGGACAGGGCTTGGAGCAACCTGGTCTAGTGGAAAGTGTCCCTGCCCATGGCAGGGGGTTGGAAGGAGATGGGCTCTCAGGTCCCTTCCAACACAAACCATTCCAGGATTCTATAAAACTATGAAAAATCAGTCTGCAAACACAGTATTTGTTAACAGAAAGATTATACCACCAAGTATATAATTAAAACAGCTGCAAAGGAAAGGCAAGAGTATTAAGGACCTGTGGGATTAAGTGCTTTTAAAAACAGTTCAGTTAAAACACTCCAAACATATAAAAGCATCAAGGTTCAAAAAATGAAAGCAGGAGGGTAAAAAAGAAGCATGTTTCTGATGCTTGAAATAGAAGAGAATTGAAAGTGTTCATTCCTTTTATTTTCTTCTGTAATATCCTATTATCATTCTTTCTTAGGTCTTTGCAAAAGAGGGGAATGTGCCAAATATTATCATTGCTGTGAGTATTGCTGTGTTTTGCTGTATTTCACTGTGTTGGTCCTGGATTGGGAATCAAGCCAGGAGGGCCCTCCAGTACAGACTGGCTTTGTGCTTGAATGTACTGGTAAGGGAGATGTGGAGAGAGTAGAAAATGGCATTAAACTTATCAGAAATTGCTGCACTGTCGCATTTTTAGGGCCCCCCAGGAACAGGTAAAACCACCAGTATTCTCTGCTTGGCTCGTGCTCTGCTTGGTCCTGCACTTAAGGATGCTGTTCTGGAGCTGAATGCCTCAAATGACAGGTGAGAATGAATAACCTTATCCAACTTTTCTTGAAGAAACAAGGAGCTTTCTTAATTCTTAAACCAGGCCAATTTGATAGGCTTAGTGCTATACTATGGTCTCTAAGACAGATTTTAATGCACTTTTTCCACCAAAAAGTTAGTCAGTTTTTGATGTCCACCTATCAATACAGGTATTATTTCTTGATGTTTTATGAACTTTACAGATACTTTCATAAACCAAAATACAAACAAGTGGAGTGTAAAATCCATAATGGTACTGGTTATCAAATTTACTTTAAAGAGTTAAGCTTCCTCCTGTGTTCATGAGGATCCTCCTAAGAGTGAGAAGGGAACAGGTTGTTTATACTGACACTCTTTGGTGCTTAAAATGAGAGAAATTAGGGCTATAAGGGCAGTTGGGGATTAAAATACAGGATCAGGGTGTTAGGTTTGTGGAGGACACTGACCTCATCACTGTCTATAACTCCCTGAAGGGAAGTTCCAGCCAGGTGGGGGTTGATCTCTTCTCCCAGGCACTCAGCAATAGGACAAGGGGGCACGATGGGCTCAAGCTCTGCCAGGGGAAA
>JAWWEV010000049.1:7960294-7981169 GCA_035583235.1 Hafferia zeledoni | reverse complement strand
ATCTGGTAAAGGGACTGGAGTTGGACCAAGGGTTGGACTTGATGATCTCGGGGGTCTTTTCCAACCCAATCCATTCTATGACTGTACTCCAAGGGTCAGGCACTAAGGGCTGCTTATATTTCCCAAGTTCTGTTCAGACCCATCCTGAAGTATTCTGAGGACATTTCATGGAGTGTTGCCTTAGTACAATATACTTTACCTACCTCTGTTAATATCTATTATAAAAGAGCTATAGAATCACAACATTCTTTTTCTAAATGGGAAAAAAAAAGTAAAGTCTTTTCTTTATAAAAGTTAAGTCTTTGCAGGGACTCTGCCTAGGGAGGTGTCCATGTTGTGCTGATATGTTGCAGTCTGTCCAGCTGGTTTTCTTGAACTCTTCTGAGCTACACCTGAGGCTGTGGATTAAGGTGTGGGAAGGACTGACAGAGCAATCTTAAGTGGTTCTGCCTTTGATAAATTTGCCTTTGGCAAACATAAATAATTTTGTGGCAGTACTGCCATTAAGGTTACTGATTATATAAATTCTTTTTGTCAAACCCTCCAAAATTCAAGATTATTGGTGTTTAAGTCTGGATCAGTTAGACAGTCTGGTTTACAGGATGGTTCCACAGCAGCTGTACTGGCACAGTTGGAGGACCAGCAGCAAACACTGGGAGGATCAGGAGTGCTTTAGATACTGTGGCTTCTGAATGAAATCTGTTCTGTAATTTCACCCATCTGATCATGAAACGCTTGAATTGCTGTTCCAGAGGCATTGATGTTGTGAGAAACAAAATCAAAATGTTTGCCCAGCAAAAGGTGACACTTCCAAAAGGTCGGCATAAAATAATCATCCTGGATGAAGCAGACAGGTATGCTGGGATTTCTGGGCCTCCACTGATGTGTGAAATGTGCTGCCTCTCTCCTGGCTGCAGAGCTGCAGTCTGGGACAGGACTGACTGTTTCTATCAGGCTATTCAAAATAATTTGATAGTAAATGAATGTGCATTGAACAGTGATTGCTGAGGGTACTCACAGCAAGCAGAGATCATTTTTTCAAAGGAGATGCTGAATACTGAGGTATGAAACAGCATATTCCACTTCCACTGGAAAGAGGTCCCATCCCTGGAAGTGTTCAAGGCCAGGTTGGATGGGGCTCTGAACAGCCTGGTTGGTCTAGGGGGTTGGAACAAGATAAGCATTAAGGTCCCTTCTAACTCAAACCATTCCAGAATTCTGTGATTATTTCTCTTTGGAAAGAGTCTGGCTCATGTAGAGAATTTCACTGCATGAGAATGGGACATTCTCCTCTACTTACATGAAGTATCCTTAGAAGTGTTCTGCAGGGTATTAGTGATTTAATTTTGCATGTGAGTGGTGAGTGTAATGGGGGTCTTGGTGACTTACCTACCCTGTGGGGTGGTTTGCTCAGACTAGAAAAAAGCTGTTTAGTTTATCAAGCCAGAATATCAATTAATTTACAAAGCTTGTATAAAAATAGTTATTAGGCTGCACCTGTGAGTCAGTGAAGGGCAAAATGCATCCTAACTCCTTTTCTCCCCCAGCATGACAGATGGAGCACAGCAAGCCTTGAGAAGAACAATGGAAATTTATTCCAAAACGACGCGCTTCGCGCTGGCGTGCAACGCCTCGGACAAAATCATAGGTGAGGTGCTGCTGCTCCCTGGCTGTGCCTGTCATATGCTCTCCATGCTGCTGGCTGCCTTCCCAGGCAGCTTCCAGACAAACCTGGGACCTGCTTGTTGCAAGAAACGGTGGCATTTCTGCAAAATCAAACCACCTGTGCATCAGGCCATAAAAGAGTTGATTTGTGTAGCCAGGGAACCCTCTGAGCAGCTGTTTGGGTGGACAGTGCCAGACCTGACTGCAGAGGCAGATTCTCATCTCCATCCAACTCTGCTACAGTTTAAGATGTTTGATATATTGTTTCGTGGTGTTGAACACTTTTGTTGTCCTTTCTGAAACACAATATGAAGTTTGGCTATAGGTGAACATATTGTAGACCTTTAGACTTGTTAAAATAACATGATAAACACATTCAGAAATCAAGAACAGAGGAAGCTGAGCTTTGTATATATTTGGGAAAACTCAAGTAGCACATTCAGGCTCAAGGGAAGGATTGTAAAAATTGTATGTGCTTAAGGAGATGCCGTATTCTCTTTGGAGCTGACAAATTCTCTTTGTTTAAAAGAAGACAGAGTAATTGATGGAAGTCAAGTAGCTTTTTCTGAGATTAAAATAAACATTTGGTTGGGGTTTTTTTGAGAAAAGAGGGAAATGCTGATCAGCCATCTCTGTCCTCAGAACCCATCCAGTCCCGGTGTGCAGTGCTGCGTTACACCAAGCTCACAGATGCACAAATCCTTGCCAGGCTGCTGAAAATTGTTGAGAAAGAGGATGTGCCATATACAGATGATGGACTAGAAGCCATTATCTTCACAGCCCAAGGAGATATGAGACAGGTAAAAAGAGAAAGGCAGTGAACAGGCCTCTGTTTAAAGCAAAAAACCTTTGAATTGTGGCTCTCAGGGATTTATCTCTGGAGAGGTAAAGCAAAGGGGATGTGATTTGGAACTAAACTATTTGGTTTTCTGAGGTTTAAAAAAAAGGGGTCTTAAAATGATTTGGTGGGAACTGGATACCAAATTTGTGGGAGGAAACACAGTCTGCATAAATTTGTGATTTATTCTCTTGTTTAATTGAAAACTGCTTATTTGGCATCATTTTCTGAGGTGTATTTTATCCTGAGGAGGGGAGCAACAAGCAGAGCACTTCAGAAAATAAGTGAACTCTTATTTTTTCGTTTCACAGGCATTAAACAACTTACAGTCCACACACTCTGGATTTGGTTTTATAAACAGTGAAAATGTCTTTAAGGTCAGTAATAGCTGAGAACAGTGATGCCAGTTTGGCCCCTACACCTGTGTGAGATCTTCCATGGGATATAGAAGCCTTAGAAAGTGCTTTGCCAGTTTGCAGACAGCCCTGTGTATGCAGCAATTACAACATTAGGCCATCAAAAAGTCCATGTGCTGTTTGAAAAGTTGTCCCTAATGGCATTTCTGAGACTTTGTGGCTTTGCAGCTCTCTCAAAGCACACAAATCATGTAACTGCTGGGCAATTTCACACGGATAACTTGGGAATCTATTGGGAGTCCTCATTTCATGCTATTGAGCCTGCTATGGCAGAACAGCTGAAAAGTCATATTATTTAAAATTTATTCTGTATCACAGAATGTGTCTGATTAAGTACTTCAACTGTATAGAAGCTTGGTGAAAATACCAGAGGTTTAATGCAGAGCCTTGTCATATTTTAAGTGTAATATTTCTCTTTGATACAGGTATGTGATGAGCCTCATCCTCTGCTTGTGAAAGAAATGATACAACACTGCATAAATGCAAATATTGATGAAGCATACAAGGTTGGTTTTCATGTGTTGTGTTGGCATAGACAGACACTTTCTACAGAATTCTTGTTTTCTTTGTAGAATTCACAGTGTGTGTTGTTTTTTTAAGATAAGGGCATTACCATGTAGACAAGTTGATGTAGGTGAGTTGAGTTTGTGCAGGGGTTTGTTCAGATAAAAAACAAGCAAAAAACACAAGTTGCATTAAAATTGCTTGCTAAACATTTGAGGTTAAATCAGCTGATAAATACTACATGCAGTTCCAGCAGTTACATACAGCTGTTGGAAAAGTGAATATCCTTGACTCACCTGACAAGTTTTGCAGATAAATAAGGGATTCTTCTTGCCTGCACAGATTCTTGCCCACCTGTGGCGTCTTGGATACTCTCCAGAAGATGTTATTGGCAACATATTCCGGGTGTGTAAAACCTTTCCAATGCCAGAATATCTGAAGCTGGAATTTATCAAGGTTGGTACTAACCCAGTTCCTTTGGGGCCTTTTCAAGAAGAGGATCTGCCTGGGGGCAGCCTCGGGGGTTGCTGTTTGAGATTTGCACAAAGAAAGCATTTCTATAGTTTTTGCTGCTTTCTTGCCCAATCTGCATCAATTTGTCATCAAGAATGGTCACTTGAAGTTTAACAAGTCATCAGTCACCCACAGACATGCCAAAAGTCACTTTAGTGATCAGCTAGAATAGCAGATGTATTGCTGAATTTATTATTTACATCAAAGCCTCAAATAACACCTTGACAATGTTCTTCAAGGGCACACTTGATTCTAGTCTAATAGGTACTAAAATTATATTAACAGACAGTTGAGAAATGGTAAAGTGGTGATATGGAACCACTCCTCACATCTGAAACCTGTCCTCAGATGTGGGCACCTTCCTTCTTGTAAAGGAAGTGGAGAAATACAGGCTTTGACTTTAAAAGGCATTCTAGTTGGTTTATAGGAGTAGATAGATTGAAGTTTGAGTGACTCCAAGCTGGTCTCTTAGCAGTAAGGGATATGTGCTGTTTGGTCATTAGTTAAAATATACACAGACTGGGGGAGAAACCAGAAGGTTTGACAGTGTCTCTGCCCCCAGGAGATCGGGTACACTCACATGAAGATTGCAGAAGGTGTGAACTCCCTCTTACAGATGGCTGGGCTGCTGGCCCGGCTGTGTCAGAAAACCGCAGCCCCTGCAGCCAGCTGAGCCCTCCCTGAGCCCAACCCAGCAGGCCCATGGGTGTCCTGTTCCCTGGTTCTGCTAAATCACAGAAAGATAACCAGTTCTATTGTAAAAATGTTTTGTACTTTTTTATTTAGACCAATAAAGCTTTAAAATTTACTTTAACCCAAGAACTTGTGCATGTCATACAACCACGGTGGAAAAGGGGACTGACAGACCAGAGCAACAGGGTCAGTCCAAGTCCAATGCACTCAGCAGAACTGCCTATGTCTGTGGTACTGAGACCTACCAGCAGCAGAAACAAAGATGGAATCCTGTTGCTAGGGATTACACTTTAAGCCTGGTCTTATGAAATCCAAGAAGGAAAATTTTTTGCCCCAAATAGAGCATTTAATGAATTTATAATTGAGACACACTGAGCAAGTGCCACTCCTGGATCCTGTGAGTAGGGAAGGTATTTTCACCAAACACACAGGAGAAATATTACACCTTTATGGCAACAACTATGTATTTTGGATATTTAATTTGTAATATTTAAAAAAAAACTTTACCAGATTATGGGATGCTCTGCATTTGAGTTCCCTTTTCTGTTCTTGCTTGTCAGGTTATGCAGTGTCATTTTACTATAGTTTCAGCCTGCCAAAAAGCTACACCATCACGTTTTCCTGTCTCTTCTATTTTGGAAACCAACTTGCCAATGCAGACGAGCAATAAAGTGTGAAATGCAGAGAGAAAGCAAATACAAACTGAACTTGACCACCTCCCTATAAGATCCGTGTCTCCAAGCAGAGCCATGTTATTATAGTTAAGCCTGTTCTGGTTACAGCAGCCACACAAAAGTTGCTGGTGCCTGCACTTCACCCTGCACATACTGTTGATTTCCACCCCAAATGTTCAGTTCCCCACTGCAGTTGTCTCAGTGCCAAATGGATCATAAAGCAGCAAACACTGTACTTGGGAGGACCCAAGGTAGGTCCTTACCCTGTGGGATGTACCTGCCTGGGATGTTGGAGCCAGGGGAAGGATGGGGAACACAGTCACAGTTCTGTTCCTACCAGGTTTCAGTTGGTTTCTCAACTGTATTAAGTAGCTGTGTTTCATTTCACAGCTCCAGTTTGGAACAGACTCTCCTCTGGGCTAATCCTTTCCAGTTCTGGGGGAACATAATCACACCTTTCCTGAGAAGAGGAATAGGATCAGTCCCAGTGGCCACCAACACACTGCTCTCCAAAGGTGTTTGCTCCCCCTCTGAGTGCAGAGCTGATGCTTCCTGGGACTAGCACAGGCTCCCCAGCTCTGTTTGAGAGCTGCACCAGCAGTGCCAAAACAGCTTTTCTCATGCATCTTACATTGAAAACAGGAAGTGAATTGCTCACTTGGCTGCCTACCTAATGTGAGGAAAGAGAGAGGTGGACCCAGGGGAGATACCGTTTCTCCCTGCATTATGTTCAGACAACACAGGATCTGGCAGTTTTGGTTGAGCACCAGAAACCCTTGCACACCTAAAGCCAGTTCTGAAAGGACAGTGTGTCAGTGACCACTCACATGGACATACCCATTGCAAGGGAAAACTGAGGTGGTTCAGAGCAAGACTAACAATATCGATGAGAGTTCTCAAAGCAGTCCCTGGATACCTTCCAGTGTAATGAGATGACTGGCTGAGAAGTGCTCCAGGAGCTTTTCACAGCTAAGGATGGTCACCCCTCACTACAGCTGACTGCTCTGGAGACCTGCAAGGGGGCATTTGCTCAGACCCTCAGTAAGAGAAAGGAAAACATCCCACATCCAGCTCCTGCCCTGAACACTTTTAAACTTAGAGTTTGGTAATGGAGGAACGTTGTACCAGGAAAGGTAGTTGGTGTAACCCACCTCCCTGCTTAGTGATGAGCAGCAAATCTTGTATTTTCAAGTTTTGGCCATGCACTCACCTAACACCTTGAAGTCTCTGGGAGCTCTCCAGCTGGTTCTGTTGCTGTGAGCCGAGGATCTTTCAGTGCTGCTAATCTCTTAATCAGGAATGGCTCTCTCAACTGGGAGATGAATCACCAGCGGGTGTCACATCACCACACATCACTGGGAATGAGCTCCCCCTTCCCCTGCAGTGAACAATCTGCAGCACTTTGAGGAAAGTGGGAGCTTCTTTGGGTGCCGAGTTAGTCACCAAGGATGCACCCAGGGTAAGAGTTTCTCAGCTCTGTCAGGGCCAGGCACAGTTGCAGTCACAAAGGCACCTCCTTGTTCCCTTACCTGCCCTGCAGAGCCAGCCCAGGCTGTGGCTGTCAGTGCGTCTGCTCCAGGCTCACGGGGTCCCTGGTGTCACCCACCTGTGCAGCCTTTTTGCAGAGCACTTACCCATCAGGAAACCTGAGGGTGTGAGCAGAAGCTGGGCCAGGGCGAGCAGAAAGCCAGGCTGGGGCTCCCTGCCTGTGCATCCCTGAAGCACACCAGATTTTCTCTGTTGTAAAAGTCCTGTGGAAACTTCTAGCCTTTGTAGGAGCTACAAGTAAACCTTCTCCTAAGCTAATTCCAACCCCTCCTCTGTTTTAGCTACACCAACGGTGGGCACCTGTGGTCTTGTCAACTGCTAAAAATAGAGCCAAGGCATTTGCAGCAGGAAGCACCTGACGTCCCTTCTCCTGGCTCCAGGGCTTGCTCCCCTTGTCTGTTCACTCTTACTGTCCCAAAGTGGGCTGTGTCCTTTCTTGAAGCACAGTTTTCTGAACCAATTCTGATGAAAAAAGATTTTAAGAGCAACATTTTCTCCCCATGAGATTCTACACATCACTCCGTGTCACCTCACACACTCCCACTGCGGTGTCACCCAACTGTGCAGACAACATCTGCATCACAGCAAACCATAACAAAACACCACATTTTCTTTGGAAGCTTTTCAATTTTAATAAATAAGTGGTCCAAAAGTGCCAGATCTGTGCATCAGGGCTCAGGAGACTGGGGTTCTCTTTCAGGGCTGATGTTCCTGCAGCCCTGCCCAGGGACTGGTGCAGTTCCTGAGGCTGCTGGCTGTGCATCTGAGCCTCTCAGTTGTTGCTGGTTCTTTGTATCTTTATAAAACAGATACTGAAACATGAGGAAAACTGCCACAGATGGACACTGAATCACAAGCTGTGGATAAGGCAGGGATTCAATCCTCTTTAGCTTTTGTGAACAGGTTGGTATGTCATTCAGCTCCAGAGAACTAGTGCTGTTGTAAATACAACCTCTGCCTTGCCAATTCCTCTCTTGTAGGAAACTGCTTCTATAGGAGAGCACAGGAACTAAATCAGAACATAATCCCTATGACTTAATACCATCATGCATGAGTCACCCTGACAAATTAAGTAACTGGCTGCATTACTGCT
Organism: Hafferia zeledoni; assembly: GCA_035583235.1. Taxonomy (NCBI): domain Eukaryota; kingdom Metazoa; phylum Chordata; class Aves; order Passeriformes; family Thamnophilidae; genus Hafferia; species Hafferia zeledoni. The sequence goes on along the minus strand of JAWWEV010000049.1, from coordinate 7,973,225 downwards.
CAGCAATTTATGGATTCATTTCATGCTTGAGAGGAGGAACCATTGCACAGACTGGCCACCCTCCCTCGAGTGGAGTGCAGGGAAATGAGATGGGCTGATGAGGTGGGGCTTGCCTGTGGTCAGTGTGGGCAGAGCTCTTCCTCCAGTTGCAGATTTGCAGTTGGACTTCTGTGGGCCTTCAGGCAGAGCATTTCTTCCTTTCAGTAACACCCCTTCTATGTGATTGTGGGCACAATTTGGAGAAGAGATTTCACTGAGGGATGGAAATCTCCCCTCTGCCCTTGTGCACACTCACCAGGTGTGCTCCCACAGCTCAGCAAAGGATTTCTTCAGACTTTATGCAGAATACTTGAAATAAGAGGGGAAAAACCTGTGAGTTTACTGACTTTTAAACTCTGATTTCAATTTAACACTGCTGCCTGTTACATTTTCTTTCCAGGGATAAGTAGTGAAGTACCCTACAAAACATCCATGTCTAAGCAAAAGCCTCAGTCCTGCTCCCAGAGGATGATCCCTGAGCAGAACAAGGGGCACAGAGGTGTCAGAAGCCCATTTCTGAATTCAGTTTCCCTCAGTGGAGAACTGCTGGCATTTGTTGGTTGAACACAGGGATTTTACAGCTTTACTCTGCTAGCAAAGGCTACAACAGAGGCACCCCTTGGACTGCTCAGCCTCCAGGGGGACTGCACAGGCCATGAGAGTTTTGGGGGCTCCTGTTCACAGCACGTGGCAACATCATCTCAGGCTGCTCCAGAGCAGCTCAGAGTTCCCATGCCTGTTGGAGGAGGGCAGTGCTGGAGCTGGGACATGGATTTGACCAATCTGTCTCCTTGGTCAGAATTAGCTTGGCATCAGCCAGAGATGTGGCAGAGCACAGGGTGGGCTCCTCATGCTCCCCCACTGCCCACATGGGCTGCTGTGCATCAGCTGGCACTGCCAGCAAGGGCAGAGCTCCCACTGAGTCCCTTTAACACAAACCCAATCCTCCCATCCCTAAATAAACATCCTAAAAACAAATCCTCCCACCCTTGCATAAACACATCAACCATTTGCTGTTATTACCTTTGCTTTGACAGCAGGGCAGGGACTGATGCAGGAGCTGTGTTGATGTAGTCTGGCTCCTCATCTGGGCTCTCTGCAGGGTTGGGGTGAGGATGGGAAACACTGATCAGTGAGTGGGTTGATGGAAAAACACACACACCCCACAGACACTCTGTGTGTCCTGCCAATATTTAGCCTTTGGTGCTGACATGTTTTTGTGCCTGGGCTAAGAAACCTCAGATGAGTGTCAAGGTCTCCTTGAAGAGGCTTCAAAATGGTCAAGCAAATTTGTAAATACTCTGGAAGCAGCGAGCCTGGACAGCTCTTCAGAGCCTAAAGAAATGGACTTAGATTTAATCTAGAGAGTGTGCAAACAGGGTAACAAGATCAGTTGGCTTAGGCAGCTCTCACACCAGAGACTGAAAGCTCTCAAATGTGTATGTGTGCATTCACCACTGTCCCCCAGGCCAGGCTACCCCCCTGCCTCACAGGAAGCCACACGTTAGATTAAACTGTGGTTAAAAGCTCAGCTTGAGAAATAGGCAGCCCCAATTACAGCAGGGGAGTCACAGGCTGCCCCACTGGTGTGTGCTTTCACAGGACAACTTAAAACACAGGAGGATGTAAAATATGAAAAGCAACACTACTCTGTAACATCCCATGGTCAGGGTTTAGGCACAGGCACCTACATGGTGGCCCTGTGAGTGTGAGAAACACCACGTCCCATCACAGCAGCATCAGATACAAGAGTGTAGCAATTTACACATTGCCTTGGATTTTCATCACGGAGAGTCAGGGAAAAAAAATCACTCAAGACAAGGTGATGCATTGCCCTGGCATGGTCTATATGGTTCCAGTGCACCAGGCACCTGCCCACAAACCCCGTCCCCAAGCAGCAAACAACTGCTGAGCACGTACCTTCCTCTTGCTGCAGTCTCCACGTGTGTATGGCCGCGCTGTTCTCGTAGTCTGCAGCCTCATCTGTGACTAAGAAGAGTTTGGAGAGAATGATGCTCAACAGCAAGTGGACTAAAAATGGACCTTTGTGAAACCCCCTCCTGTTCCCAGCCAGTGCTGCCACAGATCTGCTGATGCTGCCTCATCTCTTTCCAGGCCTGGCCACGTGCGCGGGTGACTGCAGGCACGGAAGGGGATCAGACGGGTCCCTGCTGCTCCTGCCTCCTCTCATCGCCCTATCCACAGCCAGGCAGGAGCGGGGCAAGCTTTGGCTGTGCACAAAGCGTGTGTTAATTCGCTGAAGGAAACCAAACTGACTTCCTATTTTGATTGCAACATCCCAGGACTGACGCTGGAAGCCCTGAAGCAGACACTGTGGTCCAGCATCATCCTCCAGCAGCTTCCTGGCTTCAGCCTTCTTGGGCTGGATATGGTGAGAAGCCTGAGCTGGGGGCTAGAGCCAAGATCAGCCTGGTGGTAACAACACTAAAAATCCAGAGATGCAGATGCCAAAGCCCCTGAATTGCTGCAGAAACCTGAAGTTAAAGGGATCAGCTTGGAGGTATCACAACACATTTTCTTGCGGAAAGGGGAAATGCTCTGCCTGCAGCAGCCCTGGCGCCCTGACTCCACAGCACAGAGCTCATAGGAAGAGCTGAGCCTGAAAACAACAGGATTTCCCTCAACTGAGCAGGTTCCCATCCCTCTCTGCACTTCCAGATATGTTTGTGTGACACATGAACCATGACAGCAACACACCTACCCAGATCAGAGCCATGAGACACTCCAATGATGACATTTTCATAGGAATAGGAATCCTCCTCTTTCTCTGGTGGAGGAAAGAAAGAGGGGAGACAAGTGTAAGTGACTGGGAAAGTTCCCTCAGCACCTGCAGGAGGGATTGTGCTTCCCACAATGAAACACACATTAGCTAAAGTGTCATTAGTCTTTGTGATGGCCTGTGCTGACCCAGGCATGGGGTATCTGTGCACACATGAACTGGGCGGTCGCTGTTTCACGGGAGCACCTTGAGGCTTGGACATCCCTCAAGCCCCAGGGCTCTGCTACACCCTTTAATGAATGCATCTCCTGGACCTGCACTTGCTTCAGTGATGCACAGACCTGGGCAAGAACAGTGTCACAAGCTCCCTGGAGCTGTGGGACAGCTGGGCTGGAGAAAAACCCACCTCACTCACCTGGAAACCTACCCCGGGGTCGAGTGAAGAACCTGGCACTGTTGTTGTAATCCAGAGAAATGGGCTCCCTGTGGGAAGAGCAGCACTGTCAGCTCCTCCCACCCAGGGCCCCACAGGCTTCCCAGGCCAAGCTATGGCAGCACCAGGACAGCACTGGGACCAGTATGGCTCCACTCAGTTGTGCTGGTGGGCAGCACCAGGTACTTACACGTAGATAGAGTTCTCTTGCAGGTAGTCCTCTGCAAAACAAGGGTTTGGTGTCAGCACCCCACACCAGGGAATCAGCCCAAACCACCATCCCTGAGCACAGCTGGACAAGCCCCTCAAGCACAGCCATGCCACGTGTCCCCAGCAGCCACAAAGCCCTGGGACAGCCCCGAGCCCAACCACAGCAGAGCTGTGAGGTGGCTGGAGCAGGGGGAGACAGCTCCAATCCAACCTCGGCCCTGAGAAAACCCCAGCTCACCACTTCTCATGGACACATCCTGTCAGCTAGCAGGGAGAACAGGAACATCCTCCCCAGCTTGGGAAAGGAGAGAACAGCCCCACATCCCAATAATCCTCTTAGGGCAAGCACCAGCTCACACTGCCCTGGCAGGGAGTGAGGGGCTCGGGAACATCTGTCCCCCTCTGCTCTGCCCAGTAATCAGATCAGTGTGTCTTACAGAGCAATCTCTGACCAAGCAGCAGCTCTGCCAGCTGCAGTGCTGGCTGTCTGTGTGCTCCCTGCTGGCTCCCATTCCCAGGAAGCTCCTATCCCCTCAGGAGCCTTCCCTCCCAACTCCAAAATGTGTGGCTGCAGCATTTACCTGTCAGGAAATTCTGGTACCTGGACTCGTCCCTGCTCCCTGGGGACAAGAGAGGGGCATGTTACACTTGAGTGATGGGAGATCTTCAATGATGAAGCAACTGAACGATTCAGCCCCAGCAGCTCTGCCCTCACTCAGCTCTGAGCTCAGGGGACATGGCTGAAAGGTTGGACACTCCAGGGTAGGGGTGCTGGGACAGCCAGGGTGGGTATTTAAATAATCTCTCCCTGTGGGTCTAACCAGGACTAGTCAGGCATAGCAGGATGAGCATTAGATTTTAAACTTGGACCCAGGCTAGACCCAGATCATCCAGCCCAGGACTCCCAACAGAGAATGGATGTGGACCTGTTGGAGCAAGTCCAGAGGAGGGCACAAAGATGCTACAAGGGCTGGATTCCCCCCTCTGCTGTGAAGACAGGCTCAGAGAGCTGGGGTTGTGCAGCCTGGAGAAGAGAAGGCTCCAGGGAGACCTTAGAGCCCTTTCCAATGCCTAAAGGGGCTCCAAGAAAACTGGAGAGGGACTTTGGACAACAGCCTGGAGGGACAGGACAAAAGGGAATGGCATTCCACTGCCAGAGGGCAGGGTTAGATGAGACATTGGGAAGAAATTCTTCCCTATGAGGGTGGTGAGCCCCTGGCACAGGTTGCCCATGGAAGCTGTGGCTGCCCCATCCCTGGAAGTGTCCTACGCCAGGTGGGAGCAACCTGGGCTAGTAGAAGGTGTCCCTGCCCATGGCAGGGGGTGGGACAAGATGATTAATTTGAAAGGTCCCTTCCAACCCAAACCATTCATGACTGTGATTCACTGAACCTGGGCCTGTCCCAGGGACACACTCACCATATCCAGAGCGGTGGGAAGCACTGAGCTTCTTCTCTGTGGTTTTCCTGAAAGAGAGAAAAGAGACCTAAAATCCCAGGTCTGAGCAAACCCTACCAGGGGTTACAAACCACCAGAGGCTCCATCCACAAAACCTCCCTGCAAGGTTATCACAGCATATACATGGAGCAATGGAAGATGAAGGAATTTGAGGCCAAATCCCCAAATGGGATAACTGCCTGAACACTGCAGCAGAGTTATTGTGACCATGTGGTTCTTGGGGGTTGTAGTGATGGGGAGAAGGAGATTTATCACATCAAATTGTTTTTAAGCAAAGAATGGCCATTTCTTCTCTGTGATGTACCTACTACGTGCAACCACAGCTTGTTTCCTTGGGTTTGGTTTAGTGGGTTGCCAGAGGAATGCAGTCAGTCTGAAGGAAGTCCAGAAAAACTCTAAAGCTACTATTGACCATCAATAAATTAAGAAAGCTGATTGAGTTGAAGATGTCCCTGCTCCTTGTAGGGGGACTGGACTTGATGGCCTTTAAAGGTCCCTTCCAACCCAAAGCATTCTTTAGTTCTAAGCACAGCCCAAGCCAAATGCCAAATCCCAACCATGAATGTACCTTGTGTGAACTTCATCCAACTTGGGCTCTACAGCTATTTTGTTTGGTTCTTTTACCTACCTTGCTACTGATAAGCTTTCAGGTCCCTCAGTTTTTTCCACCCTTTGGGTTACACCTGGCACCAAGAACAAAACAGGAGTTAATTGTTACAACAGCAGCAGATACTGCAAAGAGCATCCACCAGTGAGGATTCCCTGGAAGTGACAAGCATTTTCCTAAAGTAGCTTCAAAATCATTCCTTGAACATTTATAAATGGTGAAAACAGGAAACAACTTAGAGGAAAAGGTGCTGTCTGGGGGGTCCTAGGGCTCCAGCCCAGCAGGGTCCAGGCCAGGGCAGAGCCAATTGCAGGCAGTGACATCTCATGCAGACCCAGCAGCAGCTCATTGTGATAGAAAACTCAAAAGGTCAGCGCCAAACCCAACCTGGTGCAGGGAGCTGCGAGGGGGGGATGATGAATGAGTCACTCCTATCACTTCAGGCTCACCCACACCTTCATTTTCACAGGGTGCTCAGCATGGTTTGAAGATCCCCACTTATTGAGTGTCGCTTTTCAACGACATCGCTTTAGTGAATTATCTTCAACGCAAAGGGAAATTTTTTCCTAGAGCTTAGAATTTGCATCCCTAGAAGCACCTAAGGTGGCTTTGATAAGCCAGATCTCATCATTTCACTGCCTGGTGTCAAGGTGAGCCTTTGAATTTTACTTTCCCCCTGTAGTGTGCACGCAGGACCCCCCACCCCACAAGGCAGGGACCCCGTGCGATGCTGATACTCACTGAAATGGGAGCGAATCACCTCAAAATTCTGCTGGCTTTCAAGCCTGGAAAAATAGCAGTACAACCTCAGCTGAATTTTGGGGTTCATGACAAGGAAAAGAGATGCAAGAGAACTCCAGCACCAGCCAAGGGCAGGGGCTTCTTTGTGGAGTTACCAATTTCTCTGCCACATCTCAGGCCATGACAAGGACTTGCCCTTCTCTCCCAGGCCTTTTTCCTACTAGTTAACAACACACTGGCATCACAGTCAGAGCTTCAGTTTCATTTTGGATTATTCTTTTTAAAGGCATTACCCCTTTAGGAGCACCCTGAGCTGAGACACATTGCCCTGCATGCCCCATCCTGGCATGATTTTATTTTATTTTATATAAATCTGGATTTCAGCTTGGGTCTGGCTCTGGCCAGGGTCACACCCTGGATGAGCTTTCTGGGGGAGAAACACGACTGTGAAAGGCAACTTACTGGCTCCTGTGCTCCCTCAGCTGCATCTCCCTCTTGGCAGCTGGAAGACAAGGGAACAAAAAGCTCTTAGAAAGCAGGTTTGGGAGTTAGAGATCAGAAAGACCAATAAAACACATTCACAAAACTCCTTCGACACAACAGGACAGCAGGGGCACTGAGGAGCAGCTGCAATAAGGCTTTGATTCATTTTCTTGGAACCATGTTTAAATTCTGGGGTTTGCCTCAGACCCCCCAAAGCAAGGCAGCCATTCCTGTCCCCAAACCCCAAACTGCAGCCTCCCTTCCCTGCTAAAACCCACCCAGTGCTCAGGGAGGGGCCTGAACCCCCACTGGGTGCTCACCCCACTCTCTGTATGAATTTATCCTCCAGACTCCCCACCTTGCCTGCCCCAGACCCTCTGCAGGATTTGTGCATCTGGAGCTGGTCCTCCTGGGTGGGGTGTCCCAAAGCCACCACCACGATGCCCATGGAGAGGGCTCTGCAGCCCCGTGTCCCACCCACCCCAGGGAAGGGGTGCTGCACTTTTGGGTGGTCCTTCCCCGCCAGCAGAGCCCATTCCCACTCAGGCTGTTGGGAGCATCCCTGCAAGGGCAAAGCTCCCGAGCTGGCACATGGCTGAGCACAACCAAACCCACCCCGAGGGGATTTGCCAAGAGGAAATGCCATGCCAGGGGTGGGCAGGACTCACCAGAGAGCTGGCACTTGACACAGAGACTGATGGCAGCCCCGAGCAGCATCAGCACGGCGGCCGCACCGAGCAGCTCCGGCTGCACCATGGCCTGGCCACGTCCAGCCTGCAACAAACACAGCAGTGAGGGCAGCCCATGGGCATTGTGGGCACAGGGGGATGCCAGGCCATTGCTGGGAAAGATCAACCCCCAAACAGCCACCTCCTGTTTGCCCTCGCACCCCACAGAGCCAGGGGGGTGCTGAGGATGCAGAAGGGGCTTTCAGAGGCACTGCCCTTTCCCCAGGCTGCTCCCATTCACTCATTGCTCCCATTCACTCATTCCCAATCCCCAAACCCACAGACGTTGTCAGCAGACACTCATTTTAAAGTATCTCAACAACGGGGCAAAGAGGGAGGCACTTGGCAATATTCAAACTGCACATCGTGCTTTGGCTGTTTCCTGCAGCTCAGAGTGACTTTCAGTATTAAATTCCCCACTTTTCTCTGTGTTGAGCTGGCTCAGCCACCAGCTCTTCCCCTGCTTTCCATGACAGGCTCTTCCACAAACAGCAGCTAACATTTTGTAATAATCAGCACGATTTGGCTTCAACTTCTTCCTTAAAAACACAAAACATCCTATAAATATCACAGCAAACAGCCTGCTGGCACTGAGATGGATCCTTTAGCCCATTCCTATTCCCCAGGGCCAGATTTTCTTTAGTTACAGATTATTTTAATTTATTTTTGTTTTTAATAAACTTCTTTTTTCCCTAGGGATGGAGACACTTCGACTTGCCAAAGGCCAATATGTCATTCCTCCTGGCAGGAAGTTTTCCTGCTGCCAACCTTCAACCTGCCTTTTTACAGTTTCAGCCTGGATTGTGTTGGCACAGACACTGTGGATGGGAGAGGAAAGATACATGTAAGAACTAATAATTAAAATGATTCGAAATAAACAGCAATAATAGACAATAGAAAGCAGCAATATAATTCTGGCCTGCTCTGAACCTTCTGCATCTGCTTGTGTAAAGTGGAATAAATCGACCCTGAGATCAGCTCAGTTGGTTAAAACTTGGTTGTAATAATGCCAAGGTCATGGGTTCAATCCCCTGGATGGGCCATTGACTTGAGAGCTGGACTCAATGATCCTTTTGTAGGTCCCTTCCCACTCAGAATAGTCTGTGATTCTGTGAAATCACATTTGTCTGCCCAAAACATTCCACTCACATAAAACAAAACCCAAAGCCCCCTGTGGCAGCTGAGCCTGTGGGAGCTCAGCAATATCCTCCCGTCCCTGCTGGGTGCTTGGCACAGCAGCTGAGCATGTTGGGGAGAGGTTTGTGGTCTTTGGCTTTGGAGTCCCAGTCCCATGTCAGAGTCCTAATTACCAGGGCACGGTGTAAATAAATGTGGTGTGGCTTGGGGCAGGGAGAGTGAAGAAAGACCCTCATTTTGACTCTAGACAGCCCCTGGAGGAAAGCAGAGAATGACGGCCAAAGGGGTTTGGTGTCAGCATCCTCTAAATGTTCCCAAACACAGTCTGGCTGCCCCAAAGGGACCCCAACTCAGCTTTGAGACCACCCTCTGCTTGGGAGCAAACTGGGTTTGTTCCTACTCCCTTCAAGGTTGCCTGGGCCTCCCAGGACCTGGCAGCTCCTGGCATTTGCTCCACCAGGGCTTTGCTCCTTACAGACCCCCGGGGCCTGCAGAGTTTCCTGCAGCACTTTCAGAAACAGATGGTTCCAAACTAACAACATGCCCAGACCCCCATGGAGCCACCCCAGAAGTGCAGAACCAGCACTCTCAGCCACAGCAGGGACATCAGGGACAGAGCCTGCTCAAAACCATGTGATTTCTCACATCAGTTTTCCTTGGCTCAGCATCTCCCACGGAAACCATGAGCTGTGGATCATCTCTGAAGCATCTGCAAGAGGCAGCTGAGGGAAGTTGACTCAGTGCTGGTCACCAAAACACAAAGGGCTGCAATGCTGCTGCTTTCTTTGTGGGTTTTGGGGCTTTGCTTTTTTTTTTTCTCCTTTTGTTTAAAGTGATGGCACAGCAGGGCTGAAGGCCCCTGGCAACACTGATCTAGTGTGTCCCATTGCATGACAGGCCATCATCTCCCTTTTAGAGCCAGTTTTCTTTCTTCTGCAGGCAGTGAGGCAGTTCCTGAGCCCTCCACTCACCAGGAACACCAAAGGTGGCCACTGAGGGGCTGCCAAGCAGGGCACAGTGTGTCCCACCCCATCACAGCATCCCCTCAGAGAAAGCTCCCAAGCACACAACGAGGGGTCATTTGTGCTTCCCAAACACCCAAGTCCATGGAAATCCTTTCTTTTGGAACAAACCCTGCCCTGGTAAGGAGGGGACAGAAGGAGGTGATGAACAGATTTATGACAAGCAGAAGGCTGGAAGCACTTACTCATGGCTGGCAGGATATAAATAAAATATTTGGAAGGCTGAACGTGCTTCCCTGTGCTCTGCCTTGGGGAGATGGAGAGAATAAATAGACTGGAGCCACTGAGGTCTCAGCACAGTGTGGAGTTCATGGCTGGCCAGCCTTGCTCTCAAGATGCTAAATCCAATCCCAGGGAGCAAACACATTCCCATGTTGTTTAGTAGTGACATTTGGATTGTGTCACAGTGTCCTGTGCTGTTCACACACTTCCCTCTTCTCCTTTGGCCCGTTTTAACCCTTTTTGTGCCGGCAGAAGTTTCTCCCTGCACAAGAAGCAGGTGGGGCTGTGGCACCCACTGGCAGAGCAGGGAGCACAGCCTGACCAGCACAGCCCCAAAAATCCCCTGGGAACAGCTGCTCCAGACAAGCAACTCCCAGGAGAGCACCACACTGGAGCCTGGCACCTCTTCCCAGAGGGAGAAGCCTCCCCAAACAGGAGCTGCTCCTTCCACGGCCTCAGATGTTTTTAGCAATAAAGGAGACAGGCTTTTATTTTTTTAAAAAGTGGGAAGATTAACAAACTTGCAAAAGTTCATTCTCTCTGTGCCAGCTCTCTCAGCCTGGCTGCTGGTAGGGAAGGTTTCTAGTCCTAAATTAAGGATTCACCCCAGTAACAGGGCTCATTCTGGAGAGCCAAGGGAAGGAGAGGTGGTTTAATCCAGCAAGAGCAAAAGGGTTTTTAAATCCACTAAAGTGGAGAGTGAAAGGAAATGGTCACTCATGCCCAAGGGTGACACACCAAAGTGAGAAAAGCTGCTTGAATTGAAATAAGACAATTCTGGCTTATAAAATGAGTGGGGATAAACTCAATATGCAGAGGCTGGAAATAAAATTCCTAATGGATGGAATATCTGTGAGAACTTTCCAACATCAGCAGAAGAGGCACAAAACTCACCAAAAAACCCCCTGCAAGAACACTTAAAATGAACTTAAACTTTTTGCTGAGAAACCAGGAGAGTGAGGAATGTGTTGATGTGGCCTCAGCAATGTCTGGGTTTCCATAAGATAATTTCTCATGAAGATATTTTAGTCCCTTTGCAAGTGTCAAGTTCACATTGTAAGATAACGACACAAATTGCAGGTTTATGTCATGAATTTAAACTATTTATCCAAAAATACCCAAAAGGCAAATATAAGCCAGTCACCTGCCCTCCCCTCCAGAAAGTTTTGAGCTTTGCACCAGTTTGCAGTAAATTAATTCTAATTCAGGCTGGTGGGATGAGTCACTGGTATGAAATATGAAGTGGAGAGCGTATTTAAAGCCTCACCATATGAAATTCAGCACATTGACTTGTTGAACAGATGCAAAATTCAGCTTGACTCAATGTCTCTAACATGTCTAAGAAAAGCAACTCTACTTTCTGTTTGCCTGTGTGGCACAGATTGCCCACAGAAACTCCCATCAATTCAGAAATTAAAGTCTCAGAGCAAGGAAGCTCCTGTGGCTGGAACCCCTCAATGACCAGGGCTGAGCCTCCAGAAAAGCTGCTTTCCAGAGGCTGCACATCCCATTTATGCCAGTGTGAGGTTTCTTAGGGAAGCTGCTGCCATAGAGCTTAAAAGTCTGTTTTTTCACAGCTATTCAGGCAGATCAGGGTTTATTTTATGCCAGGGGAGATGCATTTCAGTAGAACACAGGACAAGAGGGGGAAATTGGAATTGATAAACCAACTTTCACATGGATTATCACTTTGGAAAACGCTTTTAAGAAACCTCAGGTGGAAAATAGAGTGCAAACCCCATATCACAACACACATGCCAGCACAAGGAGAAAATGCAGAGAAATATCTTGTGTTTGTGACCTCCCCTGTTCCAGGCGGCATCAAAGCCACACAACATCCTTCACCTCCACTGTGAGCCCCGGGGATGCCACGTTAGCAACACAGGCAACCCCCATGCAGGCAACTGCACACCCCAGAGCCATCAAAATGAGCCAACCTCACACAAGACCATCCCAAAATTATCCTCTTCTGCTCAAGTACCTGCCTCGTGGCCCATGTTACACTGAACATTGATCACAAGAGAAAACTGATGGGAAGACAAAGCTCTTTCCATCTCAGATTAGCAATTTCAAGCACTCACAGGCAGTAAAATAAATACAATCATATCCACGATGCCACTCAGCCCTGAAACCCATGGAAACCCCGGGAAGCACCCTTGGAATGGGCTGTTTCAGAGGATTGGGCTTTGGGAGGGGGAGCCGCAGTCCCAGAAGGTACAGGCAGAGCCAAAAGCAGGACCGAGCGGATTTGGGATGAGGAGAGCTCAGCACGGACTGAATCTTCCAGAATATTTTAGTAGATGTGAATGCAGAAATAATGTAATTAAAACCCTGCCATGCTGCCATCAGCAGTGAAGAACAGTAGTGGAACCCAGGTGGGACAGACCCATCCCAGCTGCAGGGGGTGAAATCCTGCTGAAAGCTGGTCCTTTCCTACCTCGGAGCCTCGCAGGGGATGGGCAGGAAGAGCGGCGAGAGGAGCAACCAGCACGGCGCTTCTCAGAAAGGTTTCACGGGGCTGACCTTGAACCCTCTGTGAAGGCTCAGGAAGGTGCTGCCCAGGCTCTCTGAGCTCGGGGGACACCCCACTGCCCTCGCAGCCCCAGGGGCCTTCCCTTCCCCTCCCCATCGGTCCCTCGCCCACCTCACCCGCAGCCTCAGCCGCTCTGCCCGCGCTGTCCCATCCCCTCCGGCCGCCGCTCCAGCCGGTTCCTCTGGGGCTCCTCACCCGCTGCTGGTTTCCTGTCCCCACGTGAATCACCAGCCCCAACATCCGCCGCTCCAGCCCCTCGTGGGCTCCCCAGAGCCTGCACAAACCCCGCGGGCAGCCCCTCGTGGGCTCCTCAGGCACAAACCCACCCAAGCAGCCCCTCATGGACTCCTCAGGCACAAACCCACCCAAGCAGCCCCTCATGGGCTCCTCAGGCACAAACCCACCCAAGCAGCCCCTCATGGGCTCCTCAGGCACAAACCCACCCAAGCAGCCCCTCATGGGCTCCTCAGGCACAAACCCACCCAAGCAGCCCCTCATGGGCTCCTCAGGCACAAACCCACCCAAGCAGCCCCTCATGGGCTCCTCAGGCACAAACCCACCCAAGCAGCCCCTCATGG
>JAWWEV010000049.1:7941581-7960194 GCA_035583235.1 Hafferia zeledoni | reverse complement strand
AGGCAGCCCCTCATGGGCTCCCCAGAGTTGGCACAAACCCACCCGTTCAAGCCCCTCATGGGCTTCTCAGGATGGTGTTTGCACAAACCCACCCGGTCAGCCCCTCGTGGGCTCCTCAGGCACAAACCCACCCGGTCAGCCCTTCGTGGGGTCCCCAGGAAGGAGTTTGCACAAACAGGTGCCCCCCAGGGGCACTTTGGTTTGTGGGGAGAGGAAGAGGCTCAGATGGGCATTGTTACCAAACAAGTTAAATCTCTTCAAAAAGGAGCCCGTGCAGCAGTGGGGGGAGAATGTTGGGAGATTTAATCTCTAAAAAAGAGTGGTTGGTGGGCAAGCTTTGAGGCATGTCTGGGTGTTAAAGAAGTAAATTAAACTTTCAGGCTTGATGTGCTTCAGTGCTCTCAGACCTGGGGGAGGACGTTAACGTGGCTTGGGAAGAGGGATGTGCCACTGGGAATGGCAGGAGTTGTGGAGCACAGGGACATTTGGCAGGAGTTCCAAGATCGGGGGCAGTAACAGTGCTGGGATCAGCTCCAGAGGTGATTCTGGTGGGGACATCTGTGAGCACCAACCCCAAAAAGCCCCAACCCAACAGAAGAGACAAACTGAGCATGTGGATAAATCAGCATGAGAAGTGAGAGAATCATTAACTAATCGAAGTTAGAGTATAATTAATAAGAGAATTATGAAACTTGCAGCCAATATACACGAATTCCTGTGGCTGCTAAAATGTGGTAGAGTTTTGATGACTGATGTGCACGTTCTGTGGACTGACCCCCATGTACCTTCAGTGCTGAATATCAACTTTCTAACCTAACAAACTGGTTAGAGAGTTTATTTCCCAGTTTTCAGTGACAGTGTGGAACCACACCCAGTACTGAGGTCACCTCCCAACCAGCCCTGGACCTTCAGATGGGGTTGGTGCCCCAAAATAGCTCAAGTTTCCTTCTCAGGATTTAATATCACTCACTGGAAGCAGCAGATGCTGCCTGGAAACACTCATAGCAGACACAGCACTCTGCAAATCCTCTCTTAGTTTTTACAGAAAAGATGATACCAAGTGTCAAAGGCAGCAAATAACCCAGGGTCACCCCTGCTAATGGCCAAACCTGGAGCTGTAAGAATGAAAGCATTTCTTATGTTAGCAGTTTGCAGCCACAATTTCACTGCACACCTAAAAGAATAAATTAAAAAAATTCCTTAAATTTTTTGGGGTGTCTAAATAGTAAAAGGAGTGTTTATGAATAATGTGGAGCTTGTATACTTAGAGCTCTGTCCCAGACCATGAAATGCAGATGCTGCTCCAGCACTAGGAATGTCTGCACACACACATAACTGTGTAGTTGTAGCTCCTCAGTGCATCACCCCCAGGGCACACCAACAGAACACCTCGTGCTGCTCTCACCAAGGCTCTACAAAGCAAAGCCCCTCTTACACACAGGCATGTAAATTATTCAGTAAAGGGAAATTTCGTTATATTTAAATTAGGGCATTCAGAAGCTGCCACAACCAGCCACCTACACCCAGCTCCCTGGGAGGGAAGGGGACTCTTCTCTCACCAAAAGGATTAAGTAGCCAAGTGGTTACAACTTTTGCAATTCTGGGATGAAACTTGGCCATCAAGCTTGCAGAGGAAATGTTGCCTTGATAAGATAATTAACAACTGTAAGTGCAAATAGACTTTCTCTCTTTCAATTCTAACCTGAGATGCAAAAAATAACGTTTTGATGCATCTCCCAGAGCTGTTCCCAGGCAAAATCCGGGTGCAGAAGCCTATCTTAAAATCAGTAGCTGTAATGTGAAGCAAAGATTGGAAGGGGCAGACCCAGGTTTGAATTGCTTGCATGGTTTCTGGCTGGTCTGTCTGTGAAGGACAGCACAAAACATGAAATGCTTTTCTGCCTGCCAAAACAGTTGCTACAAAATTGGCATCTCCAACAGAGGTCTTAGCCATGAAGTAGCTTATTAGCAGGTTTCTAGCAGGGCTTTTTATATGTTCAAACATCAGGTGACAATAGAAGTTTTGCAGGAGTTCTTTGCAGCAGAACTGATACTCTGAATATGCTGGAGATATTCACGGTTCATCTTTCGCATCAGAAATGGATTTCATCAGGAACAGCCACTGCTAAAAAGGTGCCACATATTTGCTTACAGGTTCTGTGGTGGCTCCCACAGCTCCAGGGATGACTCAGTGCTGTGGCACAGACGTTACCACAGTTGGCAGGGGCTGCCCCTCCCGTGAGTCCCCAGCCTGTGTCCTGCTTGGCCACTCAGCTTCTCCAGAGCTGACGCTGCTGCTGCACCCTGATAGAACAGCTCGTGGGCAGGGTGATGACCTCCAGAGATATCAGCCCCCTCAAGAGGCCAAACCACCTTGGTTGGAGGGGAATTACTGCACGAACAAAATACTGTACAAATTTTGTCTCCCTTCTTCCCACTGCCCCTGAGCTGGGCTGGGTGTGAGGCTTTAGGATGAGCCTGCACACCAAGAACCTCCAACCACAGCCACAGGCTCTGCTCTATGTGAGGCCACACCAGGCTCCTCCAACACACACAGAACAACCCCTCAGACACCAAACACAGCCTGGGATACCAGGCTCTCCCCTGTGTCTGTCCCTCCCTGCTGGAACCCCTCTGCCTCATCCAGACCTGCTGCTAGAAACCGCTTCTGGTCAGAAAAAAGCTCACAGACCCAGGAGTGCCACGTTTTTATCTACTACCATCAGCTACAGAAAACACCGTGATACAATTTCACCTTTCATGTCCTTTTCAAAGCTCACTCATTTCAGCTCAGGTTTGTTTCCCCCTCCTCTTAACAAGCACGTTGTTTCGAATCCTTCAGGCAGTTTCCCCAGCAAACCAAACCACCTTTTTCATCTTTTACTATAAAGCTGATCAGGTGCAGAGAGATCTATTAATCCAGAGAGGTCAGAAGAACCTTCTCCCCCTGCCCAGCTTACCTGGGGTCTGGGAGGCCAAATGCCCTGTGGGGCTTTACATCCTTTCAGATAAAGGTGGGGGCTGCTCTGAGCCCAGCTGGCCTTGCTTGACCCAGGTGTTGTGACTAACACTGATCAGAAATTAGCAGTGAAACAAGGACTGGAAAACAGCACATCACCCAAACCAAACACACTCAGTGCTGGAAGGTTTGAGGAAGCTCCAAGTTTTCCAACCTCCAACAGGCTCTTCCTCCTCAAGCTCACAAGGTTTGCAAGGCGAGTGCTGCCTGTTGTGGAGGAGACCAGGATCCAAACGCCCTGTGCTTTGGGGCAGAAGGAGCACGTGTGTCATCCCAAACACTAATTACTCATTTTGCCAAATTTTCACGGCTGCTTTAAGGCAAGCCACGCCTTAGAGGGAATTTTCTGGCGTGCTGAAGCAGTGCTGGGTATTTTTGTATACACCAAGAACCAGCTTTTCTCTTGGCTGGAGGGGAATGGGCCTTTCCCCAGGCAAAGGGGAAGTGCCACCTCCTCCCCTGCCCCAGATGCGCTGTCGGATCTCCCCGAGCTGAAACCGAAAGCAGCTCCGTTCCTGCTGCAGGAAGGTAAATGCTGCTACCACCCAGTGGAAAGTCAGCTCACAGCCCCGCATGCTTCATAAAACTGCCCAAACAAAGTTTGCAAAGACTAATCCTGAACATACCTACGGAGCCACAAAGCTTCTTCCCATTCTCGGTTCATCCTGGTAGACACAATAATTCTGAAATTGGAACACAAAAACCTAGAAGGTTCGAATGCTTTTATTTGAATTTTTATACAGCGATACAAATTATACAGATTTGTTACAGTACAGGTTTTGCAAGGGGTTTATAGAGGTACTTTGTGAGTTTTTGGTTTATTTAAAAGAAAGAGGCAGATCTCAGGAGCTCGGTGACATGAACAAAACAACCTCATGGTAGGAAGCAAATCCCTACCATGGGGAACACTAACCTGGCTGAAACCTACTGGGCAGAAAGGTGGTGGCAGCGTTCCCAGCAATAACATCCCCAAAACATCAACCCTGGGATACTCTGGAGCTTTGTACAGGAATTGGTGAGTGTACAGGTAAGGGGGTTTTCCTGTAACAGCACTGAAAGTCCTCACAGCCCTTGGATGCACTTTGCTGCAGAGGGGACAGAAATGAGGGAAGCTGAGCAGATGTCACAGAACAGTCACTGCCACGATGGAAAAGGAAACCATAAAATGCTTCAGATTTAGTCACTCAAACAGGTACACTAAGACGAGGAATGTGATCTCAGATTGACACTGTGCACACTGTGACACCGCAGGTGCCACCAGGCCCTGACTGCCCCTTTCCTGTGCCCATCTCAGTGCTGGGCACTGAAGGGATGGGACACAGGAGGCACAGCAGAGCTCCCCTGCAGTCCCTGGCACACAGGACAGGTGCCAGCCACACGCCCAGAGCTTGGGAGTGTTTCTCCAGTTAGTCCAGAACACAGATGTCATCAAGACATTTCCTAACGTGCATCAGGCTTGAAAGTCTTGTCTGGCCATGAAGAATCAAAGCCTTTCAGAAAGCAGGGGCAAAAATACAATTAGACCATCCTAAATGCTTCTATCCAGTTTGGTTTAATACTGCTATAGCAAGTGGTATCATGAACAACAGCATAAATTACACATTAGAGAGAGAAAAAGTATGCACCAAATAAAAGATGGCTCTCTGCCACTCCCAATACACTTCGTTCCTGCAGCGGGTCAGTGGCATTTGAGAGGAGGGAGTCGCTTTCCAGATGAGAAAATTCCAGCCTCAGCTGGAAATCAAATTCCTCTTCAGCCACAGAAACTCCCCTTTCTAAAAATTTCGAAAAAGCAGCATGTACTAAATTTCATCCTGAGAGCCCGTCCCAGAGAAGCCCTTGAGAACTACCCAGGTAAGTGATTCTAGGCTGGGATATGCCAGGATAGAGGAGCAACCTCGTTCTTTCAGAGCCTTTGTGCTCATCTGGTAGTGAAACACAGAAACCATCGGAATGCAAAACATAAACTTAACACGGATTTCAGGATGCTCAACATTAACAGCTCATCGCCCTCGTCCCTGCTGTGAGTGTGAACAACCAGGAGACCTGTGGGGAAGGAACGAGGTCGGGACAGACAACCAGTGAGTGGAGCCGGCCTGGCACAAAACAGGGGGGACAAGGGGATTCCTGCTGGAATCACTCCAAGCAGCCTTGCCCAAAGCAGGCAGTGGGACACGGGCTGCTCTGGAAGCTGTGACACGCCAGTGCTCTGGTGAAGGGGTTGCACATGCATTCCAAGATTTGCTGGCCTTAGTATTAAATCTTTCCTACAAAGGGAGGGAGTACAATATCACAGGATTTGCTCTAAAACTTTCACTATTTTATCATCTTTCCTGAAGACAAATCAGCAGCCAGTACTACAGGTGGCCAATGCTCCTACTAGAATATGTGCCAAAGTCAGGGTTGAAGCTATCATAATATTTATAAGACAAGTGAAAAACATCAGAATCATCCAAAACTGCCCTGGGATGGCGAGGGTTGGTCACAATCCCCATCACCCCCAGCCCTGGGACACTGGCAGCACATCAGGAATTCATGGCAGCACTGGAGACTTTCAGCAGTGCCAGCACATCTCAGGAGCAGGTGAACAAGCTGTTGCTGCTTTAGGAAGGCCAAGAAAGCCACACTCCAGGTGCCTCTATCATCACCAGCCCATAATTGGAGTGTGTGAACACAACTCCACCTCTTTCTTCAGCCATCAGAGCAACCTTAATGGCCACAAGCACAAAGAGCCTCCTCAGGAACTGCTCCAGGCTGGCACAGCCCAGCGAGTTGGCAACACCCCCATGCCAGCACTGGGTGCTGCCCTGAGGACTGGGATGAGCTCTCCCAGGGACATTTCTGGGCTTGGGAGCTCAGTGGAGTTTAATTTCAGGTGGTTGCCAGAGAGTTTTGCAGCACATCAGATGCTGCTGTTCACTCCTGGAGTGTCCCACAGCATTTCCAGACACCCACCTTCCCCACCTGCAGCTCAGCTGGAGAAACACACCAAGGCACTTCCTGCAGTAGCAAACCAAAATTCCAATTCCAAAAACTGCTTGCTGCCTTCCTGCCTTCAGTTTTGTTTGTTTTTCTAAGTTTTAAGCTCCAAGAAAGCTCTGCACAGCTACTAGAAATAACTCAAACATGAATAGCCACAGAGTGAATGATCCATTTGCTACATTGCTGGTACCTCCTTGGTCTGGGCTTTGCCATGCCAGGCTTAGCTTTAAGCTGCAGGTAAAGTTAAGCATTACAGGTTAAACCTCAACTGCTTTTTGCTGGTGGGATGGGAAGAAAATAATCTTGCTTCCTCCTACAAAACCTAAATACCACATCCATATATTAAATATAGTTGTGTCAACTGTTGACACAAGCTGGTTTGATGGGCTTCTGGATAGGAAACTGTTCATCCATTAAAATTTGGAAGGAGAGAAAGAAAAAGGACTGGAGGAGTCTGACCCTGACCCATGGGAAGCAGCATGTGGGATGCTCCAAAGAAACCAGGCAACCCATGAATGTTTGCACATGAAGAACTACATGAAGGAAAACAAAGGTACTAAATGATGTTGGGATCAGGCTGCATTCACTGGTGGAAAACCCTTGACCAAACCAATATTGGCAGATAGAGAAAAAGATTTCTAGAACTAACATGAGCCATTTGCCATCTCTCACAGATCAGGGTTCCTTCCCTCCATGCAGTGGTGCAATCGCTGCTGCCACCAGGGGGTCTGAGAGAGCAGGACAGCAGCTCTCCCAGCCAGCCCTGCCCTTCCACACACACCTCAGGGTCAGGGAGGACACCCAGGTGCTCCACCAGGGCCGGGACTCTGCTCGAGCTGTGCTAAGAGCAGATTTTAAGAGAAGGTGGACTGAGTAGCCAGAGGAAGGAACTTCCCATCCTTTCAGGCCGTGGAAAGCAGTAAAACCAGCAGGGAGGTCAGAGCTCATTTCCACAATAAAAACATGGCTCTGCCTCTTTTAAATTACTCTGCAACAAGCATGTATTTCAAAGCCACAAGGCAACTGTCACATCTAGTGGGAAACAGGTCAGCTGGAAAAGTTGGGAGAAACCCAGTTTGTGGGACACAGCACGAGGAGCTGCAGCACTCCCAAATCCCACCTGGCAGCCTCAGCAATGGCACTGAAGTGACCCTGAAACCACAGGGTGAAGAACTTGGGCTCATTTCCACCCATAAACAATTTTTACTTCACTGTTCCAGCACTGCTTAGATTAGATTCCTCCCCTTTATCTTTTCCTCTTCCCCCCTTATTTTGTATCAGAATGGCTCTGGTACAAATTAACACAATATTTGAAAACTGAGGGGGGGGAAAACATGCTAGAGCAGACTCAAATAAAGACCAATGTTAAATATTACTTAATGTTTTCTTTTATTTAAAAGATCATTCACAAAATACCATATCCATAAATTTATTTTGTTATGAAGCAGAATGTGTTAAGTGTTTGGAATTTTTTTCTTCTTTTTGTTTTTTTGTCTTTGTTTTTACATTTAGAAGTCAAACTGTTTTGACTAGAGTTGAGTTTTTATATGGGAATTTGTTCTTAAAATCTTTTCCACATTTAAGATGTAAATAGATCAATTATTGGTTTGGAATACAACCACACAAATGCATGTCTGTCTTAAATTAAGTATTAGTGTTAGACAAATGGTTCTTATCTCAGAAGCAGAGTAAGTGAAAGGCAGAAGGAAGGAAAGAGTAGTTCTGTAAATTGCTGGGACTCTGACTTACAATAGGAACTTTAGGGAAGAAATTCATCACTAGCAGTGGTGCTGGTAGTGGGGCAGCCATGCTTCCAAACTCCTCCTGCAAGTACTCTGGGGTGCTGGCTGTTCTGTCTGAAGGCTCTCAGCACGGGGTCCAAGCCTTTCCCCGTGCACTGGACACATTCACACCTCAGTGTGGCAGAGCCAGGTTTTGGCTTTCAACATCAATGATCTCTCCTTTTGCTCCAGCCTCCCCTCCCTCCTCCCACACAACACTGGCAAGAGACATTTCCAAGTGAAGAGAGGTGCAGCAACACCAGATGCTTTTTACCCAAATTTCTACATCAGGATCTAAAGCAGAAGGATTTCTAATCTGCCCATTTTCAAGGCATTCAAAAAGCTGAGGTCCTAAAACTTTACCCCACTGGGCAAAGAAATACAGGGGATAGTGGCGATCAAATACTGTATGGCAAAGTATACACTCCTTCAACAAAAATTAAAAAGTCAATTTTATTTGTAGAAATTTCATTTAAAAATTTACTAAACATGTAAAACCCAAAAAAGTAAGCAGAAAGAGCCAGTGAGCAGTGGTGCTCAAACAGGCACGTTTTTGCAGCACTAACCTTGAGCTCAGAGGTGTAGTAGTATCGTACCATTTGGAAGTCAACAGCCAGCAGGAAGAGGCTGCTGGCAGAGGCTTTATCTATACTGATTCCATCAGCTATTCCCAAGGCCTGTCAGGCAAGGCATCCATTGAAATGATCCTTCCTGGCAACCCCCGTGACAGGGCAGCTGCCCCTCTTAGGGGCTCTGCTGTGAACAGTAACTATCACCAATTCAGAAATGGTATTTCATTGCTCAGTTAGAACTGTAAATTTCTGTTCAACTCATCTGGACTCTTCAGTTTTCCTCTTCAGAGCCACAGCAATACAGAACCAGACATGCAGGTCAGAAGAGGAGCACTGAGAAGTAAAAGGAAATGATATAGGGAAATAACTAAGTCTAACCTGTGCTTCTAAAGTAAAACAAACCCAGAAAGGAAGAAGTGAAGCAGCACCTTTGTCCAGAGATCTCCACGCTCGTGGAAGCAGCCACACTGCCTTTTCTACTGGCAACTGTGCTGCTTGGAAGGAAACAGAAGAGGGAAACTCAGCACAAAGCAGGCACTAGATACAGCAAAGCCAAGAACGTACTAAAAACCACTTGTTAACAGCTGACATGCATTCACAAGCTCTGTGTTTTCGGTTTCAAAGAGGACAAATACCAGATGGCAGGAATGGTAAACTGCAGGGTTGACATTCCAGCAGAGCTAGTCACTCTGTACTGTCTTGCTTTTCCTCCCGCCTCCCCATTCCCCCTCAACCCCAGGCTCAGTCGTGCTCTTTTACTACTTCCTCCCGGGGCTTGGCTCCGCCGAAGATCGCAGAGTTGGGGTTGGCTACTTGATTGAGGGGAGTATCGACCGTCCGAGGTTTGAGCTGCAGTCGGGGTCGCTGTGCTCTTTCCTCTGGAAGAGAAAACATCCCTGTCAGGTGGCTGCCAAGGGCAGGAGCTCCACGCTGACCAAGGAACCAGGGGTGTCCTTCACCAGGGAAGGCTGAATTGCAGGAGATGAAAGGACTTTACCTTCTGTTGGCTCTCTGAAGTCCATGGAAGACCCACGAAGGGGAGGCCCATCTCTGAAGCGGCCGGTGCCGCCGCTTCCCATGGAGGCACCCGGTGGTCGCCTGTCTCCAGGGCGGGTTCCTCTACCCCGACCTCCCAAGAAGTCATCGTCCTTGAATCCTGAAGATGGAAGACAGTCAATTTAAAGAGCACATTTTGCAAAGCGTTTTTAATCTAGATTTTTATCTGGATGACTGGAAAACCTCTCCAAGTCACTGCTGTCAGTCCAAAGTGGTGCACTGAGCATTTGTCTGCAGACAGATTTGCTTCACAGAGGTCTAACATGTTCTGGAAGAGTCATTCAGATTCCATTATTTGAAACCAAGTATACTATGCCAAGTTCAGAAAGTGCTTTATCCACTTAGAGGCTTATTGGAGCGTTGGAGAGTGGGTCAAGTGAGCCTAAAATATGAGCTTCAGCTGCAACTTCAGATTGTTAACACCATTAGCTGACTTCAGAGACAACACTACAAGTACTCAGAGTACTTCCATAGCCAGAAGATCACACTGGCTGCAGCCTTAGCATGAAATCTGTGGGAGCAGAGCAAGTGGGAACATAGCAAAGGAGTAGTGAAATACACCATCCTTACAGAACAGAGCAAAACCCCAAGGTTTTTTAGTTTACTATAAACTGACAAGGCATTTACTAGACTGATTAAAGGGCTGAGGAAAAAAAAAAGAAATTCAGACTTTAAATGAACTGTATTTCTTCAGTTTATGTATCAAAAAATGAAGTACTGTCTGTCACTGAGCAGAGTCCCAGTCTGTACCAGTGACTACGCTGGAGTATCTCCCCAAGCCTCCACTGCCTGCATTGAACTGGAGGAGGATACTTCAGGTTAACAGCACACAAAAGGGAATATGCTCAGATTTTCAGAAGCTGCCTGGAAGAGAAAGTTTTTTGGTTTCTAACTGAGATTTTCCTTCCCACTTCAGTATTAGGCAGAGTTGTAGAGCTGTCTCTTACTTACTTCAGTGCCAAACAAACCATCCTTAAAGACTTGATCCAGAGCAAGGCTGTACAACCTGAGAAGAAAAGCTTCTGCAGCAACTAAGATTTAAATACTAAACTTTTGGCTCACAAATCACTGGTCCAGCATTTAACAGGCTGAAATGCATCCACATTTGGAGAAGCTGCCAAGGAATTATGAAGCTGTGGCACCAGAATGCTTAGCTCCAAAGGCAGGTTAAGCACAGTGCTGTAAGCAAGCTCCTCTCTCCAGCATCGCACTTCCAGTCCATGCTGGTGGCAAGGGCACACTTTGGCACCGCTCCTACATCGTCCATTCCACTCACGCAGAGAGAGCAGACACTGCAAAGTTGCACTTGCCAACATCTCCCCATCAGAAAATGGACCAAACCCACAAGTTCAGAGGACAAAGCAATTCTGTTAATGCCACCCTGGATTCCAATAGGTAGGAACTGACTGGAAGGCAAGAGCAAACCCGGTGGCTCTGTTACTGCCTTGCACTCAGCAAGCTCAGTCACTTGCTGCATTACTGTGACAGGTCTAAAAGTTCAGGAATACACATAAAATGTAACATCTCCTTAAAAAGGTGAAAGCCTCTGCTCTGAAAGAGTATCAGCTTTTCCACATGATCTGTCTGTTTCTGCTACTATTGAGAAATTTACTTAGCCATGTGTTGGAGAAATGCTTAAAACAGACAGCATAGGCTACATCTGGACAAGTATTCTGTCACTTTGGGTTTCACAGAATTTCCAGTCAAGGCTCTCTCCTCTATTACAAGGCAATGGAAGATTCCCCCTGAGGAATCCCACAGCTGCAGGATGCCCAAAGTTGGCACACACAGTAGATTCAAAGCAGTAATGGGAACAAATGAAAATGAGAACATTTCGGTGCCTTTTAGGCTTCCTCTCTGTATAAGTGTGAATACTGATACCAGAATTGAAGTCATCTCTGGAATCCCATCCACCTCCTCTGGATTCTCGGGAACCTCCTCCCATTCCTAGGAAAAAAGCCACAATTGTGTTCAGATCTGAAGCTGTTTGAAAGACTGAGCAAGGGGATACCCAACCAATGTTTCAGTCCTTCAATGTCCAAAGTCATGCTGCTGGAAAATCCTTTCCTTTTGGTATTACCAAGTTCCATTGCACAGGAACAGTCAGTTTGAATTAACCAAGAATAAATGGTCAGAAAAGTTTCTCCAGTGGAAACCTTTAGTGAGTCTGGTTCAACCAAACTTTAACTGCAGCCAAGCCTCTTTTCACACTGGAACTGGAGACACGGTCCAAAATAAGTATTCGTCTACTTGTGCTTACTCACTTTTCTTACATCATTATAAAATAGTAGCAGATCAGACTGTTGGGCTTATGATTGTCCTCTGCAAGACACAGCACATTGTAAGGGGTATTGGTCTCACTTCCTGGGCTAGGAGTGACAACACATCCAGCCTTTGGACACAAAGCACAGCTAAATTCCAGACACCTCAGGAGCAGCAGCAGCAGCTGGTTAGAAACGTGTATATGCAATATTTCTTTGCAATATAACTTCATGTTCACTTGCATGCCTTGTCTTAGCATTAGCCAGCACCAGACACAACTACAAGCACTATATTTAAGAGGCTACTTAGAAAAAGGGAAATCACCTCTGTCATCAGGCCCGCCACCTTTTCTGAAGCCAAAGCCACCTTTGTCCTGTTTCCTGCCTTCTGCTATGTCCACTCGGAGTGATCGGTCACCCAACAGCTGTTAAACCAAGGGGAGAGTCTGTTCAGGATCTATCACATGGGCTGCCAAGGAGTTTGAGACTTATGCTGATCTCTGATTTCACAAATGAATTGCCAAGGGTACTTACTGCACCATCGTATGTGAGAGCTTCCTTGAGTGACTCCACCTCATCGAACTCTACGTAACAAAATCCTGTAAGAAACAAATCTCAAGTTAACAGCATTCTAAAAGGCCTTTGTAAGAAGCTGCTACTCTTCCTGCATGTCTGCTAATAGCCTCTCTTCTCTCAACCATGAGCTGTGCTAAGAGCAAGATGCACTAACACTGAATGCATTTATCTGTGCCTGTTAACGATGGGGCAAATCCTGGAACAGAACTCTGGGCACCATGGGAATGCCAAGACCTTAATGCACTTTTCCACAGAGGTCTCATTACAGATCAGATCTGATCTACACCTTCAGACAATTGTTTAGCTGAATATTGACACTTTTCTTAATATTTTTAAACAGGAAGTTGAGATACCTGCTTAGCCAGCAGTCTGGTTTTGTGCCATCACATTATTTAGTGGATTTATTACTTTTCCAAAAGACCCTCTCCAAGTTAAACCTTGTCCGCCTCTGAGAAATATAGTTCCTTTCCACTGGCCAATTCCCAGGGAAATTAGATTTGTACCCTCTAAAACAGTTGCCTGAATGGCTTATCTACTTGCTTTTTCTCCCTATCCAACAAAAAAGGACAGAGCTGAAGCAATGGTTGTCTTCTGAAGTACAGAAAGATTGTGTAAGTACTCAATGCTTAAGGTCACGGGTTGTAAGTGGGTCAGACACTTCAGCTCTGGTAGAATTCATACAAGACAAGCAAGGTTTGAGAAAGTCACACAGAATCACAGACTATTCTGAGTTGGAAGGGACCCACAAGGATCATCGAGTCCAACTCTTAAGTCAATGGCCCACGGAGGGGATTGAACCCATGACCTTGGCATTATTACAGCCAAGTTTTCACCAACTGAGCTAATTTCAGGGTCCTTTCATGGCAGGGCAAATATTGACTCCTGTCACTCAGGTGTTATGGGTTTAGCACATCAGGTGTATCTTAAGATGATGGAAGTGAATCTCATTCAAATGAGACAAATGAGACATCTGCATAATTCAACATAAAAAGCACAGATCAACTGGGCTTTAGACTGAAATTCCCCATCAAAGTGTCTTTATTTTCTCCTTCCACTTATCCATCTGCAGCCAAACCAGCTGGGAACACTGACCTTTGAATTTGTCTGTCTCCTTATCCCTGACTAGCCGCACGCTCCTGATGCTGAGATCCTTGAAGATGGCATCTATGTCTCCCTGGACAGTGTTGAAGGGCAGATTCCCCACATATGCTGTGAAAGGGGGTTCTGTTGGCAGCTCTTTGTTTCTGCGGGAGCCAAGGCCGCCACCACGAGACCTGTGGGAAAAAGCAGAGTGCCCTGGAACTGAGTCCCAGCACAGCCTCCATGCAGCTCGTGGCTCTGCTCAGTGCTGGGCCTGCCTGCAGGGGGATCCTCACACAGCTCTGGGCGGTTTGTCCATCCCTTTGCCTGCACCTGCCACCTTCACTGCTGTCAGCTCCTTTCCAGTATTACCTGATGCAGCACTTCCATGGAAAAACCAAATGAACAATGTAATTAAATGCATTAGAGGAACTCAGTAACAAAGCAATGAATTAACTTCTTTCTCATCCCACAATTCATTAAGAAAACCTTACATTGCCTGTCTCTACTGCCCCCTGCTCAAAAACATTCCCTCTCCAAAACCACATCCTAGACTAGAGTTTAAGAATAATTTAGAGCAAGGAAGAAATACTTGTATAGCACAGCTTTGTCCATTTATCCTGACATTAAGCTGGATCAAATGCTTTTAACTAAACAGTGTATTATCAGCACTCACCACAGCCATCTAAATTATTTCAGCAGCATTTATCTGAACAGAAACACCTTCTCCTAAGTTTGAAGTTGTTGCCTGTCTGATACCAGGGCTGGAATGCTTTGAATCAAACACACAATAAAAAACTTGGTTGAGCAAGGCAATCCAAGGCAGAGAAACCAATTTCAGTGCTGTCTGGAGGTTTAATTCTTCCTTTGTGTCATGAATTACAGACTGAGGTAAAGTAGGGGGTCTTCTCCTGTCTTGTCCCTCAGCCTCAGTTAAGCTCTTGGCACCGGGTGCTGAGGACCTGCACTGCCCCAGCTGAACTCTTTACTGTACCAGTGTAACACATCTGGGTGTGAACTTCCTGCACAGCCTCATCTTCTAAAGCCAGTGTGGATCTCCCATAGAGAGAGCATGGTATGTACAAGGCAACCTGAAGTTAAAGCTCCTGGACCTGCAGACTTTGGGATGCCACTGGTTCCAACACCATTTCACTCCACGAGCCATCTCTGACCCTCACCTGGGATGCCTCCCCACTCCTGGCTCCATCCTCCCCTGACCACCTTCCTTTTCCCTTTCCCAGAGGCTCCCTGTGCCTTTCAGAGCACAGTGGAACACAAGCAGATCTGCCAACGTGACATGGACCAATGAGATTGCTGCAGAGTCCTACCTAAAATCTAGAAGGTCAAAGAACTGTTCCTGCCTTTTATTCTGGCTGGTTGAATGCAGCCAGAAAATCCACTGGGCAAGCAAGGTACTTGTCAGTATTTTTCTTCATTCCAGAATAAATATTTTATTACTAATGAATCAGATAATGCATTAAGCTTGACTAAGATTCCTTAGCTTTTCCTAGGTGAGCCTGTCATTTGTGCCTTTTTATGGCAGCAGCTCCGTGCAGGAATCATTTGTCACCAACATTATCAACATGCTGCTAAACATACTTGAATCACAACCTACATATCTTTAATTAGTGTCCACCCAGGTTTGGATTTTAGCATTTTTGACAATATTCCTCATCTGCCTTTGTCTCATTAACAAGTCAAAAACATCCTGGGTTCTGTGAATGTAGAGCAGAATTAACTTCAGTCACAAGGCCAAGTTTTAAGGAGGAACTCCAAGGAAACTGAGTTGCTCTTCTAAACAATTCCATAATATGTAGGATCAGTTCAGTGTCTTTGTCCTTAATTCACATCTATTAAAACATACATTTAATTTGCAGAAAGAAAAAAAAAAGAAGAAAATCAGTGTTTATGCTGTAAAGGAACATCAGAATTGCCCCAGCTGGGTTTCCAAGGGGCATCTCCTCCCCGTGCACACTCTCAGCATGTTCCCTGAGCTGCCAATCACACCCTTGCTGAGCTGATTCACCCAAAAACCTGCCCTGGAGTCGAATCCTCAGCCAGATCAACAAGGTGATCTGGACAGCTGCAAAGAGCACCGTGCCAAGATGGGAAGGAGAAGAAGAACAAGTGCTGGAACTCCAGCTTTCCTCAGCAACCTCCACTAAGCCCCACTTGAGCTGCTTCGGGAACCACACCCACAATCCCCAGAAGGATTCTCTGTGCTGCAGACAAACCCCGTTCCTACCACAGCACACCAGAACTTCCCAGGGTGCCTGTGTGCAAATCCATGCCCTGTTGTGCAATCTGACTGATTTCAAGTCAGAAAATATTCTTTTTGAATTTGGTATCAAGGTTATCAGATATACAACCATGTATTTGGTATTTCAGTTTCTATTTGAAGAACAGGAATGGTCAATAACAAAGTTCCAAACTGTTTCCTACTGAATCCAGGGTATGGAAACAAAAAGAAAGTGGTTTTGTACTTCCCTACATTTTTCCACTACTGAAACAGTGAAATAAATTTTAAAAAAAGGGCTGACTTCAGTAACCAAACAATGAGATTGGAAGAAGATTCTCTCATTTGCAACACAATAGGACAAAAGTCAAAAAATAATTGAAAACATCTCTGAACCAAGTGAACTGGGTCACACCACAGTGTGAATGAGCATTTCCCACTCAGTGTAACTCGCTCAGACACAATTAGGTAGCAATTATGTCATCTTAATGTGGGAATCTGAAAGACATGATTTAATTTCCTTTCCAGAAAACCAAAGCAGAGACTGAAGAGGAAAACTTGCTTTGAGCCAACACCCCTGTAACTGAGCTCACCTTTTGGCCATACTGAGGTGAAAGAACAACTCAACTATGATTTTGAAGCTACTCTTGGAAAGTTTAGTTGTGTCTCTAGAAAACAAGATCAAACAAAGGGTATTCTGAAAGGCAGTATTTGAGTGGAACTGCCCTTCCCTGATCAGAGCTCGGGATTTACCAGAGACAAGAGCCCAGCTGGGTTCCAGCACTGAGGCTTTACTGGGGCAGGGTGAGGACCAGCAGGATGCAAGTTCTGTCAGGAGCCTCCAAGAGCACAACTCTAAATCCTTACCCAATTTATTCAAGCTACCACATCAGAGATCTTCAACAAAAAGCTTGCCCAAGGCTAAAAATGAGGAGGCATCTACTGACATCAGATGGGTGAGACACAGGACCCAAAGTGCCAGCAGGGTAAGGACAAGCTCTCCATTCTCCCTGACCTGGGCAGCATTTTAGCAGGGAAACCTTAACCTTTAGTGGAGTGCCCAGTGCCCCCAGCCACACCTGAACAAACAGCCCAGCAGCGAGTCAGGAGTGATAAACAGTTTCTTTCAGCTCTGCAGATGTCCAGAGTTTCAACCAGGCCTCAGTATCAATAATTACAGGGGTTTGTGTCAAACTCTGGGCTGCAAAACACTTTCCAGAAAGCCTTTATGATGAGCCTTTTGTCATCAATGTCAGCAGCAAATTCTGCAGCTGGAATAAAGTGAGTTCTGCACCCCCCAATGTTGTGCTGCAGCTCTGAACCCCCCCAGACACCTGAGGGGCAGCAAAATCCTGTCCCATCACACCATGGGCACATTGTGGTGCTCTTACACCAGAATTTTGAAGATCATGAGAAAGAGGCAGCTCTCACATGTGTTGGAACCTGTTGGGCACTGATTTCCCACCTGTCACACTGAAACCTCACCCTCCATGCACACCAAAGGTTATGAAAAATGCTACTCTTACAAAAACTACCACGTCTCAACTGAGTTTACACTATTTTTACAGTCCCAGAGCACCTAAAAATGAGTAGGAGCCACTTTCAAATTAACACAGGATTCTTTAATCAGAACCTTCAAGAACAATCATGTTTCTATTACACTTGACATATTACAGGGCTATATACAGAGACTGAAGTTGTAAATTAACTGTTAGTACCTTATTAGTAATATGTTAAATAATATGCAAGGACAAGTTGCTCTCTAATATTAGTAGTGTCTGTGGCTTAAAACTGCAACTAAATCAGAATATGTACATTTCTCATCTGTAAATGCATCTACTCATTTGCAGGATGCCTTTAGTTCCCCAAACAAGGATCCAGATCAAACTGAAATTCCCTGTTACAGAAATCTGACTACGAAATAACATTTTAACTATAAATTTATTACTTCATAGAATGTCCCTACACTGACTAAGATACACTGTGCAACAACATCTGAATTTATTTTGTGTCAAGTGCCACTTCAGGCCATTGGCAAAGTTATTTTGTTACAGAATTTTAAAAGAACCAAAACAGAAGTGTAAGTGGCGACATCATCTGTTTGCCCTGGGACATCTCTGGATTAGACACGAAGGGAAACTGTGCATGAAAATGAGCTTTAAAAGCTTAAGGGTCAGAGCTTAATGGCACTTTCAAAGCCAAGAAAACTTACTGCTGTTCTAACCCCAGCAGCAGCTCCTCCCTGCTGCCCAAAGAGCCTGAAACGAAACCAAGTTATTCCTCTAAGAGCAGGAAAGGACATGAACACTGTTGGGCAGGAAACACACCTTGGGAGATTAGATAATACAATAACACCCATGCGGAGATTTGCTCACCAGGAAGTTTATTGCACAGTTCCAGTCCTGCTGTTCATTTTGGTGCACAAAGAGACAACAGCACCAGCCTCCAAAAAAGCCCATTGTTCGACTGCACCTCCCTAACCTCATTCAAGACAAACTTCTAATTGCTGGTTATTGTCTCTGTAGCTCCTCCTCTACACGCGCTCTCCAGCGAGGAGCCAGGGACGAGCCCTGTTCCCAAGGATCGGGATCTGGAGTCGCACCCGGGGCCGCGGATAACGCAGCCCGGCGGCTCCCGGCGCTCCCCGAGCGAGGCACCACAAAGCCCTCCCATTTCCTCCCGCCGCAGGCGCCACCAGAGCGCTGCCCGCTCCCGGGGGCGCCCCGGCCCGCCCCACAGCGGCCCCTGCCCCGCTCCAGCCCCTCGGGGCGCTCCCTCCGCCCAGCCCGGTGCGGCCCCGTTCGAGCTCCTCGCGGCCTGCCCTGGCTCCGGCCCAGCACCTCCCTAAATCCCCCGCTCTGCTCGCGGCCGGCCAGCGGGGACGGGGACACCCCCCTCCCCTCCTTCTCCTCCCGCCCCTTCCCGGCGCTGCCGGCCCCGAGCCCCGCGGGGGCAGCACGGCCGGGACCCCCAGCCCCCGCCCAGCCGCACAAAGCGGGGCTGCCGCGGCCGGAGGGAGGGCACGGCGGCGCCCCGGGGGAGGGCGGGCG
>JAWWEV010000049.1:7912120-7936107 GCA_035583235.1 Hafferia zeledoni | reverse complement strand
CACCCCCAGCTCCCTCAGCCTCTCCCCACAGCACTTGTGCTCCAGTCCCTTCACCAGCCTTGTTGCTCTTCTCTGGAAAGAAGGAATTTGTTGTCACATATGGCCAGAAAACACCAATTTGGGAAAAGCTGAGTGGCCTATGAGGAAACAGTTGTGTATGTTTTTTTTATTACAAGCAGGCATAGACATCTCAAGAATGGATGATTATCTGAGCCTTCAGCTTAATCTCTGATACACATCCTCTGGTTTTGGCTTATCTTTCCTTCCTAGGACCGCAAGGCTCTGCTGGAGAGCATCCAACTCCTGCAGCAGCTGACAAACCACCAGACACACCTCCGAGATCTCCCGCGCAAAACTCTCATCGACATCACCTCTGAGGTACAGGCACAGCACGTGGGGGTGGGAGGGGGAGGGTTGGCTTTTCCCTCAGTTTGTTCACAGAGGGAAGTTAAAGGGGATGTGGAAGAGTGAGTTTGAACTGTGGGAGGTGTCTCCTGTATTGCTTGTGGGCAGATGTTTGTATTCTGGGAAGGATGCTCTTAGCTTAGTCTGCTTTCCTCATGGACAAACCCATAGTCTGTTTTTTCCCAGTTTACTTACTTGGATAGTACATTGGACCATCTGCTCTTTTGAACAGAAGTATGTTGAAAACTCTGCAAACCTTCTGTTTTTATGCATCAAGCCCGAATTTTGGGCTATTGGGAGTGAAATGATGCTGTGACAAGGAGTAAAGGAACTCTGAGGATGTAGTAAAAGATGAGTTTGTGTATTTCCTTCTTTTAAGTGCGTATTGTTTGTGGATATGAAGACTACCAGTGTTAAATCAAACTAGAGAGTTTCCTCCTCCCTGGACTGCATGGCTGTACAGACAGGGGCAGTCAGACAGCCAGAGAACAATTGCAGCTGGAGTCAGTTGACCAGAATTGCTGTCTGATGACAACATGCTGTCCTACTCCCCATGGTTAAGCACCTGAGACTGTCTGGCACTACTGGACACATTTTCTGTTTATTTTGGGTTGTGTCACCATAAAGACTATTTCTAAAGTTTCCAGAACACTGCAGGCTCTCAGTAAAATGCCCTGCAATGCAGATCCTTCAATATACTGCACTGCAAATCAATGAAATACCCTCAGATGTTCTCATGTGCTCTCACCTTCATTCCTGTCTAGGTTCCTGAAAGTGTGTTTGAGGAGGTCCTATTTGACATCTTGCAAGGTGACTTCTCTTCAGCCTTCACATCTCCAGAGAACCTCCACCTTTTGCTTGTGGGCATGCAGAAATTCCCTGGTGTTCTGAAACCTAAAAAGCTTAAGAAGCTGTTTGGCTCTCCTACAGTTGTAAATGAGGAAAATATTCCCAGGTAAATTCTTAAATAAGGAGCATTAAATCCAACACTCTTGTCCTCTTGGTTAGCAGTAAGAGAAATGTGGCTCTGTAGTCTGATACCTGTATTTGCCACTGCAAGTGCTGTTAAGGGTTAGGTGTTAACTGTTATACAGGTTCCTAAATTACAGCTTTGTCGTTTCTCCTGGGAAACACAGCCTGCAGTGCTCAGGAAATGTTCCGTGTCCTTCAGCAGGATGAATTTTGCCTTCAGCAATCCCCTTCCAGGCCAGATCTCCCATATTATTTTATTTCTTCTTCTAGACTTGTAGAGCTTCTGAAAAGTGCTGCCAAGTCTGAGAAGGAGGACAAGAAATTGCCCAGTGTAGTGTTTGATTTGCTGCAAGTTGCACTGAAGGAAGGTGCCTTTGAGCTGTTCTGGAATGAAGTTGTGGAGAACGGGCTGTTGAAGGAGAAATCAGGACCTGTGAGGTTTGTTGTTTCCTGATTACCCTTCACTTTCTCGACCCAGAACTTTTGACTGCCCCACCACTTCCTCTCTGTCTTACCCCTGTGTGTGGATTTCCTGCTGTGCCTCAAGCTGAGGGAATGTTCTTTATTCCCACCCAGTTACATGTGCTACCGGTTGCTGGGCAGTGCTCTCCCCGTGCTGTCCCTGGAGCAGCTGCAGGTGGTTCTCAAAGGGAATGTGATGCTGCACTATGGAGAACACGTGGTAACAACTCAGGTAGGTCTTCTGAACGTGGTGCTCAGGGCTAAAGGCCCTGTCCTGAGCAGGAGTTGTCTCTGCTCCCCTTCTGGTGTCACAGCATCCTATATAAAAAAGGTTTATGTAATCTTAGACCTTGAACTCTTACTGAAAGCAAGGTTGTTGTATGACTACTGGTTGCAGTGGACTGAGTATAATTATAATACAATTACAATTGTTTAATTGTAATGTCCTGTTTTAAGGGTTTTGAAGCTGTTCAGCACTGCCCCACCTGCTTTCATTGCAGCTGCTGAGAAGGCTCTAACGATGTGGGGAGCAGAGGAGGGGCAGCCTCAGCATATTGACAGTGTCAGATGTTGTCCTGTAGCAGTCCCTTTGATTCTGTGTGTCCAGAAACTCCTTTTTGTCTGTCATTGTGCTGGGTGTTGCATGAACATTTGAAGGCAAAGAGAAAAAGGGACAGCTCGTGCTTTTGTTTGGTAGTGCTTGTTTCCATAAGCACATCTGAGGTTTAAGCACAAAGTTGATTTGAAATTGGATTTGGAACCCCTCTTCATCCTTCCTGGGAAGCCAGCAAACAACACAGCCCTGTTATAAAGAGAGGAAGAATGAAAGAGAAATACTGATAAAACCAGGCTTTATCTCAACTTACTGCAGCCAAATTCTGTAAAGTGCTTTACAGTGGAAGTGTCCAAGGCCAGGTTGGACAGGGCTTGGAGCAACCTGGGCTAGTGGAGGGTGTCCCTGCCCATGGCAGGGGGTTGGAATGAGAAGAGCTTTGAGGTCCTTTCCAACCCAGACCATTCAATGATTTGTACTTACAGAGCCACCCAGACTGAGTGTGAAGTTCCTAACCTGCTTGTTTGACCCTGTTTTTCAGTTTCCACAGGGATTTAAGTTTGCTGCAGAAATGGAAGGCTACATAGACAAATTCCTGAGTGACTGTGATGACCCAGAGAGGCAGCTGGCTGTGATGATGGGCTTCTCTACCCTTACCCATCAGGGGAAGCCGGTGTTGATGAGTGTTTCCAGGGTAGTCAGACACCTGCAGGCAGTGACCCTGCAAAAATACGTTGACTGGCTCAAAGACATGTTCCTCAGGCCCGACTTGGACTGTTGTTTAGACTTCTCTGGTAACCGGCAAAAACAGAACCGGGAGAATGCAGACAGGTGAGTGGGGGATGCACCTCCCTCCTACTGTTCTGGGGTTTCAGTAGTTGCCTGGGAAGTCTGGCTTGAACAGACAGTGTTTGCTGCTTCCCTTGCTGTGACCTGACAACTGAAAATTGTTTATTTCCTCTGTCCCAGAAAGTTTAGCCCCAGCATCTGACTCTTTTGCTGGGACAAAACTCAGTTCTGCAAATAGCAAACACAGTGAGAACCAGCCAGCATGACCAAAGCAGACTGGACTACCAGAAGAGCCTTTTCTCTTCTTTTTCTAGCCCTTCTTTTGGCAAAAATATCCAGTGGCTTCCTCTTTCACTGCAGCTTCTCAGGCCTTTGTGGAAATTGTGCCTCTCTTTTATCCATGAATGAAACTGGCCTGAGTGCCAGTGTGTCTGTGTGTTACCTTTGCACCTATAACCTCGCTCTACTGACTGCTACAGTTCTTCAAGAACTCTTTGCTCACCTGCAGTCCCTCAGTGGGGTGAATATACCCTTTTTTTGCACAATAAAAAGCAAACTTGGGAAGATTATATCCTCTCTTATATACCTGTTGCTCTCATACTACATAAGTGACCATCTTTGATGTAAAGCCTCTAAATATCTGAAAATCACCCTTTGCTGCAGTGGATTGTGTGGTTTGTGTTTATTTTGAGTTAGTGTTCAAACTACTGATTGTGTCCACTTCCTTATTCAAAGAGCACAGTACAAGATCTCTCGACTGAGGAGATGGATCATGCACAGGCTGGTTAGCATCACTGAAAGTGCAATGAACAAAGAGGAGAGCCTTGTGATGGACATTGCCAGGTGAGAATGATGTAGTCATGTGTGCTTGTGGTAATTCTGTTTAGCTCAGCAGCAGTGTTCCAGGTAAGCTGTCCTCATGACACTGAGCAAAGTCAGTAGTGGAAATACTCCATAACATAAATAATTTTTGACTAGATTTTGTTTTCAGAATACCTTCTGCAACCTTGGACCGAACTGTGTCCTGAGTAATTGGCACTTAAAATCACTTCAGTCCCATTTGTTTTAAGTAAATTTTCAATTATTGCCTAAACTGCTTGAAGATACTGCTTGTAATATCAGGTCTTATGTCTTGGAGAGTATGGCCCAAATCTGACTATTGTATTTTGTGGCCTCAAGTGCTGGCACTTCACTTTGGTGAAGTCCCAAGTATTTTTCTCTTTTCTCTCTCCTGTGTACCTTGAGGGAAGGGTCTTCTAGTGAACAGTGGCTCTTTTCACTGCTTGGACTCCCTTCAATAAGAATGTGGTGAATATGTGGCGCTGTTTGGTTTGCACACCTGGGCTGGTTTTGCTGTTTATGGGTCTTCATTTTGTTCTGTTTCTGTCCATTCCAGGTTTTGCTTCTTCCATGCTTTCTTTGTTGCTAAGAAAAAGACTTCCCAGATAGGTGAGGCAAGTGTCCTTCCATCAGAGCCCCTGGATGAACAGGATCACACAGAGACAGAAAACTACTTCTTTGGGTAAGGATTTGCTTGTGTGCTTTAAGCTTGGAAATTTCTCTCTTTTCCTGAGGATAAGATCAGCCTGAGAATGGCAAAAGTTTTGGAATTGTAAGCTGCTACTGGAGCATTTCTCTGATTCCAGCACCAGGGAATGACTTTTTTTTAAGGAGATCCTGAGTGTGTTTTCCAAAGATCCATGTTCATGGCAAAGCTGCTGAGTGTCTGTGGTGATCAGGTGGGTGTGGAGTTGATCTCAGACTGCTTTTTCCCAGAAGATTTCCATTGCCTTAGTTGCAAGCTGGAAGGGGAGGAACCCCAGTGGTGGGGTTACACTGCTGAATTGTGGCTCTCTGTTCTCTGTGTGAGCTGCTGATGCCTTCACAGCCCTCCCTGTTCTGAGAGAGGTGGAG
This sequence comes from Hafferia zeledoni, assembly GCA_035583235.1. Classification (NCBI taxonomy): domain Eukaryota; kingdom Metazoa; phylum Chordata; class Aves; order Passeriformes; family Thamnophilidae; genus Hafferia; species Hafferia zeledoni. The sequence continues at coordinate 7,931,012 of JAWWEV010000049.1, read as the reverse complement.
TTGGTCAGAGATGTTTTTAAGTGATTGCCAAGCCTCAGCAGAGGGAAGGCAGAGGACATGGTGAGACACAGAGTGGGAAAGAGCTGAGAGTAACAGTGTTGTTGGGAGCACCAGGTGTGCTTGGGACCACCAGGACAATGAGCTTTACACTGCTCATCTTGGGTACAGGTGTGGGTTGAAACTTGGGCCCTGTGAATCTGGGCTGCAGTGAGTGACCAGAACTCTGGGATGAGGGTGCTCTCCCTGTGGGCATTATTTTGGAAAGTGGGAGAAGGCCATCTGGTTCCTCTGACAGTAACGTGCTGGCTGTTTGCCTTTGCAGGTTGCTTCAGACTTTAAACACCCTGCCTGTTTTGGGGGACACAGCAAAGGCTGCAGCCCTGAGGGAGAAGCACGTCCATGGTGTGACTGCAGATGGGAAACTGTGGATCTTTCTCCTGGCTGAGTATGCCAACAAGCTGCTCTCCAGTGACCATGTCAAAGCTGTGAAACCTTTTACCAAGGAACAGAGGGATATCTGGGAGAGGTAAGAGGTTTGGGAGGCTGGGTGTGGTTTGGTGAGGTTCAGGCATGTTTTTCCCTCTAGTTTGTAGCCTTGTGGAAAAGCCCAAGTCTTGGTCTCTCTTTTCTCCTAAAAATGCCTGTACGAACTTCTCAGTGACTCTTTTTCTGAGATTGATTTTCCACAAAGGTCTAGGCCTTGGCTGTGGTCTTAGGAATTGAGCCTGTGCTCAAGTGCAGTTTTTAAGCCACACTCAGTAAGACACTGTTGTTGGGTTAAGATTGTGTACTGTAAGTATGTCCAATTTCAATCAATTGAATGTTAAGTGCAAAAAACAGTACAACAGTTTTGTCATGTTTTCAGTCTTATCATAAGAGAAAAGTTGCTGTTGTAATTGTGAAAAACTCAAGAGCTTTCTTTCTTCAGAACACTTCAATCTGTGAAGAATCTGCAGAAGAAGGAAAATAAATCAGACAGTGCCAAAGTTGGTGCTTTCCAGCAGCTTTTGCTTTCAATGGCTATTCATCTTTTCAAGGTAAGAGCTGTGAAGAATATTTCTGTGGTATGAAATGGGCTGATTGCTGGGCTTTCTGAACACTGAGCTGGAGGGTTTCTCTGTGTTCTTTCACAGCCTCTGGCTTCTGACAATGGGCAAATGGCAGCTAATAAACTATGATTCTTGCACTAAGGAGACACGTAGGGGACAAAGCTTGACCTGAGCATGAGTTTTGCCCTTGATTTGTTGCTGAGTGGAGCAATTTTCACTTGATTTCATGTTTTCTTCTGCAAAGGGGTTGTAGTAGCTGGTTGTAATACCTGTAGCTATTTAGAGTGGTCCTTAGATTTGGAGTAAATTCCCTCTGTTGCTGATGGTGGTGGGGAATTCTGAGAGTGTTTTATTGTGTGCTTGTGATCAAACAGAATCAGCCTGAAACAGTGGATGTTCTGAGTGACCTCCTGAACTGCACAGAGAGGGCGTTCAGCAAAGAAGCCAAAAAGAAAAAGACTGGTGAGTCTTTCCTACAGAAAGAGAGTGGGATTGTTAGTCTGTCTAAAGACAGAAGGTGGCAGTTCTGCATTAGTGGTTCTGATAGCACAGGTTCTGGCTTGATGCACTTATCCCCAGGAGAATCCCCTCTCCTTCGTTCTCTGTCCTTGCCTTTCTAAATCTCTTGCTCCAGGTCTTTTTCTGCACTCTCACTGTCTTGTGTGCCTCAAAAAGGAAAGCTGAGCTCCACAGCTGGCCCTTGTTCAGATGAGCAGTGTCCAAGGGAGGGTCACTCCTTTTGAGTTCTTGTTCTGTTCTGGCCAAGAACTTGACTCAAGTGGTGGATCTGCCTGGACAAAGCTGTAGGCTCTCCAGATCCCTGGCAGGCCCAAAACATGGTTCTTCCACAGCTCAAGGTCTGGGCAAAATAAATGTGTCCCCTATGTAGATACAGCCTATTTGCTGATTGAAGCTGGTGCTTGTTTAGGGCCTGCACAGCCCCCAGGATGGGACTTGACCAGGAAAGAACCTGACTTGGTCTTGTGACTTCCTCTTTAACTGTGCTCTTGTTCTCCTGAAATCTGTGTAAATCAATTTGAGGGTGCTGTAAAAATAAAAGCTCTAATTTTATGGTGGCTTGGTTGTTTGTAGATCAGGATTCCCAAACTTTTGGACTAGTGGACAAGTTTTAAATGCCATCCCTTTTTATGGGCTGCTATGACTCCTGATTTCATTGGAAACACTATATATTTTGCTGACTAGATGCTGATTTCTTTAATGTGACTAAGTAGGTGTAACAGGACTTGCAGAACTGCTAATCTAAGTAATGGTTTAAACAACAGTAGGTTTTGTTGCTTTCCAGTTGCCAAAAGACCATCTCAAGCTTGTTTCTCCCTCTGCTTTGTAGCCTTCTGGTCTGTGTTGCTGAGTGGGTACTTCTAAGAGTCACCTAGAAGGACAGTCTTTTTTCTGTGGTGAATTTTCCTGTAGTTCCTTACAGATGTGCCAGTGCCCCTTCCAGTCATTGTTTGTTTGTTCCTGTGCAGACAACTCGGAGCCAGGATGGGTTGAGGTGATGGTGGAAATCCTTCTCTCCCTCCTTGCCCAGCCCAGCGTGCTCTTACGGCGCATTTCCAAGAGCGTGTTTGTGTGGATTTGCCCAAATCTGACCAAGAGGGGCTTGCAGCTGATCCTGGATGTAAGTGAGGCACTAGGAGGGCATTGTGCTCTTTGCCTGTCTTGTCCCTAACAGATGTACAAGCTTTCCTCTATTTTGGGATTGAAGTCTACTTGATTTAGAAAATGTCTGACAATGCATGTTACTGAATTTGAAATGTACTTTAGAGAGAGTTTGGGTTTTTTTTTACTTAGTTGTGGGGTTATGGGAGCCTGAGATCTGTGTTCTTTGGTAGTTTTAGGCTGAAGAAATTTCTGGGTCAGTTTATATAACTAAATTTTGTGTGTGACTATAAATGGTAACAACATTTTTCTAGAAAGGTTAATCATAGAGGTGCTGAAAATAAGTGACACTAGAATTCTGAATTGGTCATATCACTGAGTATGGTGGGATCTTCTGGGAGAGTAATATGTGGGTTGCAAAGATGGGCTGGCAGGTACTTTGTGATTAACCTAATACTTCATTTGTAACAAACCAAGAGGTGTGATGTCACCAACCTCATCAGTTTTCTCCTTTTTTGTTACTTACAGAAAGAACTTGGCATATTAACAAATAGAAAGTTAATGCCCTTATGTACTGTTTCATTATTTTGCTGGTTTACTGTGCTGAAATTTCTGTCTTTGTACACAGGAAATGCATCAAAACCCACTGAAAATACACAAGTCCCTTTTTTTTTTTTTTTTGGTAGGTTTTTGACCCAAACCAAGAGGAAAATGAAGAAGGTGCTGTCGTTGTGATGGAAGAATCAAACAAAAAGAGCAAATCTGCAAAGGACACGGTAATTTTTGTACCATTGCCAGTGACAAATACTCTTCAGATCTTCACTCTTTAAAAATCGTATTTCTCCTGATCTGTGGTAACAGACTTAATTGCATTTCTCTGTCTTGAAGAAAAAGCTGTTGCTCTATTAAGATTTGTTTTAAAGGTGCAGCACTCAGATGGCTTGTTGGAAGTGCATTGTTTGAGTCTCTTGGGCTGCTGTTGTTGGTGTGGCTGGTTGAATAGGTGGCTTTCTGAGAAAAATTGACTTTATCCTGGAATCAGCACAGGCTTCTCCTTTTTGCAGCCACAGACCAAATCATGTCTGTGATGCTCAGCCAGCTGAAGGCCAGATCTCACATTTTAAGAACTGCAGAGATTCCAGTCGAAAAGCATTACAGGCATTAGCAGAGAGGAGAGAGTCAAATGGAGGCTGTTACCTCAGATGTTCCTTGGAAGCTTCTCTTTGATATTTATTTAATATGACAGAGAAGTCTGTATTGTGCTCTGCTTTTAGCTCCTGTGAAGATCTGTTCTCTCAGTATCTGAGCTATCTTTACTTGGATCTAAGGGCTGGAAGCAAGGCAGGGGTGTCAGGGAAGCTTGAGGTTTTATTTCTGAACAGTGACACACATGGAATGGAGTAGGGCTTGAAGAATGGTGGGGTCAGGAGATGAACTTTTCTTTCCCAGGATGAGGAAGGAAGCGACGACTCCTCAGATGAAGACGACACTGACAGTGGAGATGAGGAGATGAGTGAAGAAGTTGATGATGATTTTCGCAGTCAGCTGATGAATGTTCTCCAAGCAGGGAATGCACTGGTACGTTTTCACTGCCTACCTTCACACAGATACCAGGAGGTTTGGGGTGGTGAAAGATGGTCTCGTATCCCACATCCTGTATGAACTCGTGCAGTGACAGCCCTGGCAGCCAGCTCTGTATGGCACTTGAAGCAGGAGGTCAGGACCTTTAGTAAGCTGTGGGAATAAGTCACTTTTCTTCTGTTTATTGTTAGTATGTCTTGAGCACTTTAGCTTGTCCAGTCCAGCCTGACACAGCCTGTGCTCCTGCCTGTAATAAATGAGATTGATGTGAGCTAAAGCACTCAGATACTGTACATGGTGACTGCATTGGCTGGCCTGTTGCAGGAGTGATCCCTGAGGGCCGCTCTGGAGGCTTCTTGTAGCAGCAATAGCGTTTGGTTTAATGATTCTGATAAAGGCTGCAGACGTGCCAACCTATGAACCTCTTTACTGAAGGAGCAACAGCACAGAGAGACTTGGGGTCAAAACCTCAGCCTCTTCCCTGTCCAGATCCTCTGGCTCTAAATGTTAGTGCTGTGCAGCCAGGGTTACCTGATGAGAATTGTAAGTGAGATTTCTCAAGGGCTTGAGCATCTGTGTTCCCTCAGCAGAGGGAATGTCATTATTCTGGGTCTAGAGGCAGCTACATCCCCACTGTGAGTCTGGTCTTGGCTGTGCTGCTCTCCCTGCTGCCTTTTTGAAGTGTGTGAGTTGACACTTTGTTTTTGTATTCAAAAGGGAGGAGATGGGAGTGATGAAGAGCTGGATGATGAGGCTATGATGGCTCTTGACAAGAACATCTCAGCCCTTTTTGCGGAGCAGCAGAAACGGATCCAAGCGAAGAAGGATGAGAAAGACAGGATGAGGAAAGAGAAGAGCCTACGGAGGGATTTCAAGGCTAAGGTGGGAGAGGAGTGTTTGGTGTGGAAGCCTCTGGCTTAGTATTCCCTTAGTTGAAGCCCATGCATGCCATGAGCTACCTGACACTGAACAGGTTGGTCACTCACCGTGTATGTCAGGAGTTCCTGGAGACTGAGACTGGATTGTTCTGGGTTTGTAAAGCACGTGGCAGAGAATTGTGATCAGTGACTGAGGCTTCACAGGCCTGCTTCAAAAAAAAAGTTACTGTGCTTTCAGAGAGTGCTTCTTAGTTTCTATTTGCTGATGTGAAATGCTTCAGTTTATTACATCTTTCCCCACACCTGCCCAAAGGTGTCTTGTCAGTTTTTGTAGACTGGACAGGCTTGATGTTTAAGGGATTGTGATGAACCCCTTGGTTGGTTGTGACTGTAATGCTGAATTCAGGCCACTTGGTGTCAGGATGGACCGGGCCATTCAGGGACAGCTCCAGCTGCTCCCAGACAGAAATGTCTGGAGTCAGGTTAACCAAGGTAAAGGCTGAACAGTGGGGTGAGCCAGTGGCTTTACTGCATTTCTGTTCTCATGCTGTTCTGTAAAAGAGCTTATTTTATGCAGTGCACTGTCTGGGACTCAAGGGGAGCTTGTAGTGGGGAGAGCTGTGGGTTGGTGCTCACAGACACCTGTGCCAGGTTATACTGACTGCAGGTCTGGCCATGTGACTGATTCTCACAACTGCCCTTTCTAAAGGATATCACTGCAAAAGATAAAGTTGAAATCAGCAGACAACCTTTAATCTTTAGTTTCAATTTTCATTTTCTCGTGCTGTAACAGGACAAATGATAGCAGAAGATACACAGATCTCAGCTGTAACTTGTTTTCTGCAGCCCACTCCAGTCTGAAGGAGCTGCTCTGGGTAGATCCATCTTGTTTCCCTGTCAGCTTTAGTCCTCATGTCAGTAACTCTGTGTTTGCAGGTGCTGGATCTTATTGATGTGTTCCTGATGAAGCAAGCAGAGAATCCCTTGGTGTTTGACATCATTGAGCCCCTGCTTCAATTGATTGAACAGTGCATGAGCTCAGACTCTGACAAGCAGGAGGTCGACTTCCTGCGGAAAACAGCCAGTATCTTCAAGTGAGTGTCCTTGGGCTTCCAGATAATACACAATGGCTTGATAAACAGCAGTGGTGTTGGTTGGACCCCAGGAGTTGGTCTTTCTAAGATTGAAGACAATTACTGTGCTTATACATTGTGTAGGATTAGATTACCAGCACCACACATACACACATGCTCAGTCATAACCTACAGGAAAGGAATTAGGATCTGGGGTTTCTAGTCTAAGGCACTCCAGGTGTCAAACCTGTTTGCAGGTAGAAACCTCAAGAGCAAAAGTTAATATTGCAGGAATGATGCCATGGCAGTGAATATCTCCACAGGCCTCTGACCTCTGAGTCAGACCATGCATGAACTCCCAAGGCTTACAGAGTGGCTGGAACAAAACTGCCCCCAAGTTATTATTGAGATAGACAGAGTGGAAATTCTCTGTTCACAGCCAGAAGTGAGGGATATGATACCAGTAAAACAGACATAATGCCTATTGTGTGTATCATGAATTGTCTTCTGTTTACCACTCCTTGACATCCTCAGCACTGCTCCAAAGCATTTTCAGTCCTGCTTTCTCCCCCCAGTTGAGAAGCAGTTGTGAAGTAACAAGGTTTAAGGCAGCCAGTCCCTTTTGTGGGACCTCTGCAAGAAAGTCAACTGTGATGCCTAAACAGGTGCTTGAAGGTGAAGATCAGGATGTCCTCACCCTTCTAGCCACAGCCATGTGGTGCCCACAGCTTAGTGTTAGTTATGTGTTTGGTTTTGTTCTCGCCCACCCTGCTGGGTGCCGAGGGTTCTGGTGGGTAATGGCTGTGGTTGGTGTGTGATGCCCTGCAGGAACTCGCTGTGCCGTAACAAGCAGTACTGCCGCAGTGTGCGGGCCCTGAGCGAGGACGTGCATGCCCTGCTGCAGAGGCTGGTGAAGAAAGCCTGCAAGCACAGCGACTCTGCTGTGGCGCTCTACTACTTCAGGTGAGTGCCCACGAGGAGCATCTCTGCTGGGGCTCTGAGCACGTGTGATGTTGCATGTTAAAAAAGGTCTGAGAAGCAAGAGAACCCCTGAAGGCTTGGTGCCAGCATCTGTCTTACATGAGGACTAGTCAGTCCTGGCAGTCCAAGACATTTTCAAACAGATGTCTCTTTTTTGGTGATCATCTTCTATGGGCTCTGTGATACAGAAATGGTCTGAAACAGCTTTGCTGATGGTGGTGGGAAGCACTTCGTTGAGGCTTCCTTGGGGAGTAATGCAGTGTGTGATTTGGTGGGGGATGAGTGTAATTTCTGGTCAACTGTGATGTGCAGGAACGCTGATACTTCTGGCAGCACAGGGCTGGCTGTGTGTGCTGCATGGCTCCCTGACAGCTTCCCAGCAGTGGCAGTCCTGAGTGGAGCTGTGCCCAGTTAATACATTTTCCAAAAGCAGCAGAGTGTCTGCCTGCTCTCCCAGTTGATGTGTCCCACTTCTCTCCAGCACGGAGCTGCCTGGGCTGAGAGGCTGCACTGCAGCACTGGCTGAGATCTGCAGGCTCCAAAATCCTGGGTGAATGCAGAAGTCCTCAAGTGCCAGTCAAAAGCTCTAGCCTGAGGACACCAGGCTGATAGTGAGGATGTCTGACTGCAGTGATGGTTAATGAAACATGCAGATTGCTCCTAAGATTCAATTGCCTGTAGACTGGCAAGAGTTAGGCTGAGAGAAGGGGCCCTCTCAGACTCTATAACCCTCTTTGCTACAGAATAAGCTGCCTCCACCACTTGGCCTCTGCCCTCAGGTGGCTTTGCAGTGGCACTGTGGTAAGTGATACGTTCTCCCCTTTTTTTCTTTTTTAGTGCCTCGTTATATCTGCTCAAAGTGTTGAAAGGAAACACATCATCAACTGCTCCTCCCCCTCAGCCAGAGAAACAGAGAGACAGCAGAGCGAAGCAGGTGTGTCAGGTAGGACACCAGGCTGCTCCTGAGGATGTGTTTTTGCTAGTGAAGTTGCATTACCTGATTTTACTGAGTGGGCCTTGCTTGTCCAATGTCACTGGGTCTGCTGCCTGCAATGACCTGTCTACTTAATTTCCATAAAGCTGGTGAGTTCCCTGTCCCCTTCTGGCCCTCACCCTCCTGCCTTTCAGTGCCTGCTTGCCCGTAGCCACAGGGCTGCTGGTGCACAGTGGATCCAGGTTAATGGCTGAAGAAGCCTCATGTGTATTTGTGCTGCTCTCCTCCCTGATTTGCTGTTTTCTCCATTAACCTCTTAGCAGTCCCTCTGAGTTTTTTTTCTGAAGGCTGCTGAGGAGCACAGAGACACAGGACAGTAGTGGGTGGTTGTGACCTCCTGTCTCCCTGAGCATTGGGCTGAGTTGTATCAGGGTGAAGAGCATGTGGAATAGCCCTGATTTCAGTGGTAGTTGTTTGCAGGGAGTCTTCATCTGGTTATGCTATTACTCAGGGAGCCTTAATGTTTGGTCTCCTTTTACCTGCTGTCTGTACTGCATTTCACAGGTCTCAGAGCATGGTGACCCTTTATATTGGGCAGCCCACTGCAGTCACCTCCACTAGAAACCCAGCAAGTGTTTCACCAGCTGACCTGATACTTGACTCTGAACCTCTCCAATTGAGTGCAGGAATTAGTGCCTTAATCCTGTTGACATCTCGTGGGGGAGAAAAATAAACAGGGCTACCTCATGCCAAGGGAGGGCCTGGAAATGACACACAGTGAGCTATTATTGGAGGCTGAAAAGGCAGCCAGTGTATCTAGGGCTTAGTGAGAGGCTGAGAGTGTTAATCCAAGCAGCTCTTGTGCTCTGCTGGGCCTTCATGGAAACAAAGTGGGGAATGTAAACAATGTACTTGATGTTGAGCCTGGAGTGGGACATACTTCAGAGCATCCTTGTGCAGCTTCACAGGGAAGGCTCTTCCTGCTGTGGGAGCAGAGCTGTGGTCCTGCCCAGGCAGGGTCAGAGCCAACAGCTGACTTGGGCTGCTGGTCTGAGGGAAGTGACAGTTCAGTTCGTGTGATGCTGCTGGTGCTGACGTTGTGTAGAGGCCAGGCAGGTTATGCAGTGAGGAACCAGAGACAAAGGTGTGGTGTGTTTCCAGTGAGTTCTGCTTTGTGAGTGTTATGTGGAGCTTTTCAATAATCAGGGAAGAGCCCAGGATGCACTGGCCAAATTCATGGAAAAACTATAGAAGAAATTTTTTTACTGTAAACATATGCATGGGAGGATAAATCAGTTTTTCCCACTGCAGATGTCAAACAAGTGATAAATAGAGATACTCAGCTAGGAAACTGAGGTCACGTGTTTCAAGATCCATCTGCCCTGTTCCACTTCAGCCTGTGTTCAGCTGCAGTAGCACTGGGACTTTGACCTGAGAATGAGACACCATAGTGACAGTTCTTGGGAAGAGATTCACAGAAGGCCCATCCACTATTGTGAAGATCACAGCTTTGGGAAGATCTTACTTCCCAAAGAGCTGTACTTCCCTGGCAATATAAGAACAGTCAAGAATACTGGGATGTGATGCCACATTTGGCTCTTTATTCATTCCTGTGTTTGTTCAGATCCATGTGGCCTGTGCAGGTCTTGGCTGTTTGCTGTGTCTGGAATCCTTGTTATCCACCAGAGGGGGTTGTTGGAGCATTGACAAAGTTCTGGGATTGCTGGATCACAGATAGGACTACTCTGCTGAGTATCTAGGAGTCCTGGACATAGCTGCTGAGTGTAGATCTAGATATCTACACACTAACATCTACAGCTGAGAACACCATGTGCACAGGCCAGCCCAGCTGCAGCAGGATGGTCTTGGAGGCTCTGTGAGCCTCATGTGTTAGACATGCCCACCACAAACACAGAGCATGTTTGGGGCCCACTTGGTTGTTTCTTCATCGTTCTGTGTCATGTCTCATAGGTCTCCATCATACAAACTGCCCAAGAATATTTAGTTGTTGGGAAAAAAAATCTCTGTGCACTGATAAAAGTTAATTTCTTCATTTCTAATGATTCATCCTTGTGTTTCACTGGCAGTGTTTCTGTTCTGATTTTGCCCCACAGCTGTTGAACCCAGGCTGTTTGGATGTGGAGAGGGTGGCTGTCACCTACCGACAGGCACTGACCCAGTTCTTCAGCAAGAGGAACAGTCCCCTCACGTGCTCCATGTTCCATGACCTCTTCAAACGCTGCCCAGTAAGTCTTGCTGCCTGTGTGCTGACTGTCTTCTTCTGGCTGTGATTGTAATTCTGGGGGAAGTAGGGAGAGAAACGTTTCTGTTTTATTGTGGGCTTTTAAACTGCTCTGAGGCTTCCTCAGATCTTCATCTCCTCAGCCTCTTAGTAGTGTGTGTTTTAATAGCAACACTGCAGAAGGCCAGGGTCTCATTTATGGTTTGGGCTGGGATTCTGCAAGGAGAGTGCAGGTGGACAGAAAGCTGCTCTTTAAAGCATAGCATAAGAAGCTCTAATTTTTTACCAGTGTTCAAAACAGCATGGATGAATAAGGTTTGCAGAAAGGCAAAATGGTCCAGCTTGTTCAAACAGCCAGTGTAGCTCCTGTCCAGCTCTATCTGATTGCATGCTCAGATTCTCAGTTTTCTTCCAAGAAGGCTGAGGAGTGTAGAGACTAATTGGAATCTAATCTGCAAGCCTGATGTTCAAATAGTGTCGGTGTCTGAAATGTTTGAGGTATTTCCTGCAAACTTGACCTGTGCCTGGGGCTGGTCTCCACTATGAGAACAGCCAGTTTTTAAGAAACAGACCTTGGGCCTGAAAGTCATGCAGTTCTTCAGGGATTTTTAGGTCAGAGCAAGCTAGAGGCAGTTGCCAGAAGCCCTTTCTCAAAACCTTTTAGAGTTGCTGTCTGACATGAGGGTGGGAGGAGATGTAGGCTTGTGTAACTGGGGGAGGATGCTTTCGGACTGAGGGAATCCATCCAGGACAGAGTCCTGCTTACCAGGTTTCTTAGGACACCAGCCCACAGTGCCATCCATGTAAGTGTGTGAAATGGGGGAAGAGCAGGGTTGGGTGCTGCCCACATGGACAGCAAACTGAAGATCCCACATGCAGGCCTAGAGCCTCTGGATTCCATGTGACTGTTCCTTGCAGAAATGTCTTTTAAAATCACCACAACCACACATCTTTTAAATACCTTCAGGGATGATGACTCAACCACTTCCCTGGGGAGTGTGTTCCAATGCCTGACAACCCTTCCAGTGTAGGAATTTTCCCCACTATTCAACCTACACCTCCCTGGCAGAGCTTGAGGCTGTTTCCTCTGGTCCTGTCCCTTTTTCCCTGGGAGCAGAGCCTGACCTGCCCTGGCTCCCTGTCAGGGAGTTGCAGAGAGCCAGAAGGAACAGCTTTAGGATGGATAACCTGTCTTCAGGGAGGCTTTCCTCCTGATGTAGTTGTTTCTGCCCACTTCAGCAACTGATTTAGATCTTTACTGTGTACTCCAGTTCTCCAGTCTAACTTGGCATGTTCTCCTTTGCCTGAGACTGTGCACAAAGTGAACTGACACTGCATAAAGTGTTAGGCAGATGCAGACTTTAGTCATCACCAGGCAGAACACAGGAGGTGAAATACTCACCTGATTTTTCCAAATGAACAGTTTTGCTGCTGATTTTTGTTGTGATCAAGATTTCACTCAGGGCTGGTGTGAGCAAAGCTGTTAATTGTCAAATAGGCTGTTGCTGATTTCTGGGCATTTCTCTTTGTTGTGGCATTTTCGTCTTGCTCAAGAAGCTGTGTAAAATATAGACTGCTTTGCTTGAAAAACAAACCTGTCTGTCAGCAAACCATTAATAAGAGACTGTGTCTTTGTTACAGATCATGTGTAAGCCATTGGTAGATACTCTTGTCGAGTTTATCACAGCGGCAGCCAGGCAACATCAGCAGGTAAGAATGGAAGTAAACAAACAAAGCTGTATTAAACAGTCAGTCAGAGAACTCACTTCATGGCAGCTCAGATGATTCTTAATGTGCTTGTTATATGTCCTTAGGGCTGCCCAATTTTGGAAGTGGCTTCTGAGGGGCTGAACTTTTTGCAAATCCTGCCTTGCTGCTTCAGGTGTGTGACTGAAGGTGTGGAAGTGCCTTATATATTCAGTCATGGGGGTCCTTTGGTAGCATCTCCTTTAAAAACTGCCTGCAGCTTTTAGGGTTGAGGCCTGATTGTGGGAGAGGTTGACTCCAGGTGCTTATTCCTTGATTGCTTCCTTCTTGGGAAGGTGTTCCTCTGTGTTAATGGAGCATGTTGTAATCCCTGCCTCCCCATGGCACCCCAGGTCAGGGTTAGAGCCTGTGCTGTGCCTTGCAGCTGTCCTGCGTTTTCTGGGCCATGTGCTGCTGTGTTTAGTCTGAAACCACCTGTACCACAGACCCGATTTTTGATGGTTGGTTGCATGTGCCTGACTAACACAAAATTAGTGGAGCCTTATCAATAAAACATTGCAGGGTGAGTGCACAGCTCAGTGTTGCTGGAGCAGGGAACGAGGCCTGTCTGCATTTTCACTCCAGTGGGGGGGCCTTCCAATAACCAAAACCCCTTTAGGCCAGTAGCACTGTCTCAAACTTTCCCACCCCCCAGCTTTACCCTGTGTCTGTCCCCTGCAGAAGTGCATCCTGGATTGATCTTTCTGTTTCATAAATAGCTGTTTTATTTTTTCTGATCACTGGAGAGACTGTGAAGGGATAGGTATATGTTTATAATAAGGCTGCTTTACATTGCCAGTGTAAACTGCTTTTCAGACTGTTTTACCCAACAAGGATGGCTTTGATTTAGAGAGAAAAAAAAATAAACAGAGTGAATTAAGCTATTAATGATTTCAGTGAATAGAAATAAGGATGTGTTACACAAATAACAAACAAATTAATTGTAAGGCACATACTTGATCCCATCCTCAAGAGACCAGGACAGCATTCCAGGCAGACAGCTTCATTATGTGGGTATCTTTGCTTGCCCACAGGGAACGGCATTGTCCTTCTGCCAGGGCTTCCACAGTTATCTGCTCCAGCTTTGTTTGCAGAGCCTGTTTATCTGTGGGTGGGAGGAGTAGGGTAGGACGTGTGGGAGCTGGGTACAGAACATGGATATGCTGCTGTTCAAACAAAGGCTGTGTGGAAGGTGAGCTCTGCACAGCCTGTGGAGCCTGGAGTTGCAGCTTTACATTTTTTACACACTGCTTCCTTTCCAGGAATTCTGACTTTCCCATCATCAGATGTCCAGTTTGACAGCTCTTCAATTAAATGATTCTCAATGGAAATGTGCTTTGGTGGTACCCTAAAGGGTAGGGTAGGAGTCAGGCTAGGTGGGTGTATGTGGCAAAGTGCTGTGGATAAAGCAGAGGCATAACTTCTCCCTGGGTGAATGAGGTGGAGAGACTCACCTATCAAAAGGGTTGTCCTAACTCAGAGTCCTGAAGACACCAAAGGTCTCAGGGTACCCTGAATGTGGCCAGCCCTGATGGCTGAGGGACAGGTGGGTCAGACTCCCCTTTCAGCCCTGAACACTGGCTTCTAGTCATTAAACTAGCTTAGTCCCAGGGACAGGAGGTTTAAATTCCCTTCTAACAGTGCTGTTATTAGTGCTGGTTGTTCTGGCTATGCTGCTGCATCTGTGTGGACAGCTAATCCCAGTGGGATTCTGCCTTGGCTCTGCAGATCCCTTTGGCAGGGCGTCCTCAGGGCCGTGCCAGGTGGGGAGAGCCCGTGCTGTGCACGGGGAGGGGCAGGCTCAGCCCTGGGCAGGTGTCTCCTCTTGGCCTGGTGATGAACCCTGGGGCTCTGGCCCAGCAGGGCTGCTGGCCACGGGCCCAGCCAGCCTGGAGGAGGAGGAGATGCACCTTCAGGTTGTGAACTAAACAAAAAGTGGTTCATGAAGAGGATTAAGGGGGATGGTTCTTCCTCCTCACCCTCTATACCTGGGAGTTTGTGAGACCAGCAGAGAGGCAGGGGATCTATTCACATCTCCTCACAACCAGACTGTTCCCTAAGGTTTTAGAACCTTTAAGAGAAGGTCTTGTGGCTGCTGGCATACATGCCCAGATCTTACTTCAGGGGCCTGTGCTCTTGCTGGGGCCTCTAATATAAAGTCAGACTTGATCACTGAGGGATCTGCACCAGCCTGGCTGAGGTGATTTGCAGAATAACAGAGTACAGTAAGGCCTGGACCTGCCTGGGCTCTTGTCAAGAAGCAGCAAACCTGGACTGTATTTGCAATGTCTTTCCCCTGCCTTCTGTTGTTGGCTGCTGCAGGTCTGTCAAACTCAATTTCTGGGCCGTTGTAACCAAGAAAGGCTCCTCTAGGAAATGCAGGAGCTGTTCAGATGCTGCTCAGCTGGTGCTGGCTGGGAGAGGAGCGGTCTGGCCTCTCCAGCCCCAGCCATTTGTCCTGCCCCAGGGGACCTCCGTCCCTGACTGCTGCCCAGGTGTTCATGCATTTACTTCACAAAATGGCCACGGGGATGTTTGGCTGAAAACTTAACCTTCCTCTTGCACACATACTTTTATCCCCCACTTTTGCTGTGTTAAAGTTGACTTTAATCAATTCACTGGTCTCATTCAGGGCATGGGGTTGGTCTGTTCAGGTCAGGAGTGGCAGGGTAAAAGCTGTGATTTATTTCATCAGAGGCAGTGCTCATTAACATGAAATTATGGCTTCTGTGAAGTCAGTACAAGAATATTGGAAAGCAGAGATTGTCTGTGGCCTCTTGGCTGTAGCTGTTGACTTTGGCAACTGGGTCTTGCACTGCTGCAGCCTTGCTGTGCATCCTGTCTCCCTCAGCTGCTCTCTAAAACCTGGAGAACATCAAACCCTCAGCAGCAGTATTGTGTCTTTAAAGACAGAGGTGTTTGTAGCTATTGGATGGATGTCACTTGTTTTTCTGGGAGGAGCATTTCTTTGGCCTGGGTGATTGCTGTAGAGAAGGGTGTTTTGGAGGTATCCAAAGGGTGCATCTTGATGCAGAGCTTAGCAGAAAAAAAAGGAAGCTTTAGCCCCAAACGTTCAGGTAGTGTGACTGAAATTGTCAGCTCTTTTCCTCTGACACTGTTCCTCCATGCCTAAAGCAGCAGGGAGTTTGTTTAGCTCCATCTTGAAGTAATTTGTGAGATAAAATAAACAGTACTTTGTTGGGGTGAGAGCTCTTAAGGCAGTTTTAAGCATGGCTCACAGTGGCTGGGTTGGTAGTTTCCTTAGCACTAAGCTCAACCTGTATAACAAGTTTTAAACTGGAAAGGTGAATTTGTCTTACTGAGACTGAAGCTTATACATGTGGCCAAGTTCTGCTTCTCTGATGTTACTCCTGGAGCTCAGATGCCTGCAGGAGACAGTAATACTGCAGTTTACCTGGAAAAGGAAAGAGATGGAGAGATTTGGTGTCATCTGTGAGTGGGGGAACAAAGGCAAGGGGTGCTTAACCAGGGAAGGGGAGTTGTTCCTCACTCTGAATTCATTTAGTACCAGTTTAAACCTATTCATCAGAATGAGGATCTGTGTGACAGTGGACCTGCAAGACCACCTTGTTTCAGGCAGTTCATGCATCTGAGCTGGACTTCTTGCCTGTTGTGAGACCCCACTGACTGCAGGACCACCCTGTGAATGATATTCTGCCACTTCAAGTGCACTGTGTCCATGGCAGCTGTGGATGCTCAGTGTTACCTCTTGGCTGGCCTGGTTTCAAACTGCATTTCTTCAAGTCCCAAACATGCCTGTGTGCAAGCTGGAATGCTTCAGGGTTTAAAAAAATGAACATACTAATGCTTGGATGTCATTCATTTATTGAACTGAGAAACCTGGGGGGGGGGTGTGTTTGTGGTTTTCTTTTGTTTTTTTTACAGTAGCAGTGGGGATCTCTTTCCCAAACTGTTTTTGATTCTTGCCTTCCCATATGTGTAAGTTAAACCACACTTATACAAACTCAGACTTACAACTTAAAGCTGCACTCACTGTCTTCTCCTAGTCTGGCCTGCCTCGTGCCTGCCTTCTGTCCTTGCAGTGTTGTCTACTCTGGAAAGAAGTGACTAAAACTATTTGAAATCCTTTGATTGTAAGCAACTGCTGTGCAGCTTTTCAAGAGGACCTTTAGTGTAGGAGAAGTGCTGTTAAAGTAAAAAAAAACAAAAGAAGGTGGTAAAGAATGACATTTTTTGTGCAATCTAATCCAGCTTGTTGGATGCAGTTCTGTGGACTGAGGTCCTGAGAATCTGACCTTGTCCTTGCTGTAATAGCCAGCAGGAATGTCTGAGGGGCAGGAGAACGGGGCCAGTGCACCCATCACAAACTTTTGGTACACACAGGCACATCTGAGACTTTCTCTTACCAACCAGGTGCTGACATTTCTAGAATGCAGCACCCACACACATTCCTGCACACACAGAGGAGCTCTGAGTGGCTCAGGTACAAATGACAGCTGGGGATAAAAGTCCTCAGAGGTAAGACTGGAGTGGGAAAACGACAAGTCATCACAAATGGTTGTGTTATCCCTTTGAGTTGTCCTGGTGCTAATGAATTGTGCTCAGTGTCTGGCACAGGTGATGCCCCTGGCAGTGCCAAGCCTTGCCATTAGCCAGCATTGGTGGTGCTAACAGGTGGGGGAGGCTCGTGCTCTTTGGCTGACAAAGGAGGTTGCTGTCAGCCTCGTGTCTTTCACAAGCACTAAACACATTCTCTCAAAGTCTGTTTGGAAAAAATAACCTGTGTGAGCTTGTCCTCACTTCCTCCTTTCTTAATGTCATTCATTCTTACCACTGTGATTGTTTTCCAGGAGTCCTTGACCTTCAAATTGCTTCCTTGTGCCGTGTTTCAGTGGCTGCAGTGTTGCTTTTGCAATATGCACAAAAGCTTGGTTTTTTGGTTTGTGCTGAGGGAGCATAAACCAGGGATCAAGATGTGTTTAGTTTAATGATTATTGCATGACTCAGCTACATACCAGAACCCTCCTGAGTGTTAGGTGAGGAATGTCTTCCTGGTTTATTTTTAGCTGTATCGGTGTGATGAGCAGAGCTACAGTAACACCTAATTCTGTAATTGTGCAGTCCTGGCTGTCCCTCTGCTGCTGTTGCAGCACAAATCCCTGCATTGGTAATTGTGGTGAGGTTCTCACTGCAGTGCCCCCCTTTGTCATACCTGAGGACTGGATGAGCCCATAAACTAATGCTCCTACCCTAAAAACTCCCTCTGTGAGCCTGAGGATCAGACAAAGAGGGAAAACGTGTGGCTGGTTGCATTGCAGTACCAACCTTACTGCTGATGCAGCTCCTTCAGGCAAGGGCATATTCCACCTGCCAGCTCCAAACTGGAAACAGGAGGCTGAGGCACAGCCTCTCTGGAAGCCTGGCCTGGAACAGCCATGCTTTTCCCTGAGAAGTCCAGCTTTTGTTGGCCAGTGGTATTGGAACCAGTTTGGAAAGGAGGACTAGTAAATGGAACACCACTGCTACCAGGAGTAAGGAGGTGTCCCCATCTTGCTTGTGGCAGACACTTAAACCTCTTTTGGCCTGGAACTTTTTCCAAGAATTTATCAAATGTTTTGATTTCCTCCCGTTGTTCTTTTCTTTTGGGAAAGGCACTGGCAATGTACACATCAACACAATTGCTAAGAACCTCTGCAATTACTTTTGCACTGTGGTCACACATCAGTTTGAATACATTCCTGTCTTCTTATTTACATTCAAAGCTATATTGATTGAGGATGTTGCAGTAGCTGGGAGCATAATGAGGCCGTATCTGTCCGTCAAGTGGGTTTATTTTCTGTGATTTGGCTGGAACTCTGCAGAGCTGATGTAAG
Organism: Hafferia zeledoni; assembly: GCA_035583235.1. Classification (NCBI taxonomy): domain Eukaryota; kingdom Metazoa; phylum Chordata; class Aves; order Passeriformes; family Thamnophilidae; genus Hafferia; species Hafferia zeledoni. The sequence goes on along the minus strand of JAWWEV010000049.1, from coordinate 7,913,053 downwards.
TGCAGAGCTGTCATGAAAGTAATAAAAGTAATTTTACTTAGCGTGGAGATGAGAATGGGCACTGAGACAGAGTTCAAAATGTCATCTTATGTCATTAGTATTTCAGAATGTGTTTTTATAAAGCTGTCTGTGACAAGGAACCCTTTAAGATCTATCTAATAGAGAGTGTATTTTAGGTAAGTTGCTAATTAATCTTGGTGCTTTGGCAGTCTCCCCAAAGGGATCAAACATATATAGACATAATTTTAAAGAACTGAAGCAGGTCTATGCCAGAGCTGCCACGACCAGAAGTGTAAAATATGATCCCAAAGTCCTGCCAGAGAGTTCTTGGCTGGTTGACAGTTACTCTTCTGAACAGTTTATGTTCTGTGTAAATAGCTAAGTTAAAAAGTAATTAAACTTTAATACAGCAAGGGCAGTAAAAGCCCTGCAAAGCCTCAGAAGGCAGCACCCCTAGGTGTGTGTGTGTGTGTTTGGGAGTATTTCACCTCATGCTGGGAGAGATGAGTGGATCCCTGTGTTGCTGCTCCATGCCCTGCCTGTGTGCTCATGGATGGCTCCCAGCAGGTGGGAGAGGAAGAGCTTGTTATGGAACATCTCGTGTAATAATAGAGCAAAATAAACCTCCCCAGATAAGAAGCAGCACCAGTTCAGCTCTACCTCCTTTGCCTCAGGAATGAGCACAGGTAGGGGAGCAACAGGCCATGAGTGAAAGGCACTGTTGCTTTGGAGCATCCTCCATCCCTCAGCACAGGTGGGGCACCCTGTGCCTGTGTCCTCTGTGAAGTGTCACTGGGAGGGGCTGTTGGTGAACAGACCTTCAGAGGGTGAGTTGTCTGCAGGCAGGGAAAGCTTCTCACACAGAATCACAGACTATTCTGAGTTGGAAGGGACCCACAAGGATCATCGAGTCCAACTCTTAAGTCAATGGCC
>JAWWEV010000049.1:7895586-7912020 GCA_035583235.1 Hafferia zeledoni | reverse complement strand
ATCGAGTCCAACTCTTAAGTCAATGGCCCACACAGGGGATTGAACCCATGACCTTGGCATTATTACAACAAAGTTTTTCACACAGTATGGTGCTGGAGTGGCTGTTGCCTGCAGACTTCATCCTTTTTGTCTTCCTCAATTCCTCAACTGTGCCCTCTCCTCAGTGAAGAGAAATCATTTGCAGCTGGAAAATCCATGTCAAACTGACCTGCTTTGGCTCCAGTCAGTGTCCTGTTCCTGTTTTTGTTTCCTGTAAGGTGGTGGTCAAGGATAGCCTGTGTTTTGCAAGGTGAAGCTGAACTTTGGGTGGGCTCTTGAGCATTTTTGAGTTATTTCATCCTCAGCCAGCAAAGCCCTGTGGCATGAATTAGCCCTAGGTATGTAAACTGTCCTTCTGAAGTTGAAGGGGAAGCAGTTGAATGCTTAAGTGCTTTGCTGGGTCAGGGCCAGGGGGCTCTACATTTTTGTGTAGGGATTTTTAATTCCCAGACCTTTAGGACGGTTGTGGATGTGGATTATTGCATCCTAACCTTTCATTTTTGAGAATGTCTCTTGCATGAGGATTGCTCAAAGAAACCATTTTGCTTTGGGGAGCTGGAGGACATTGACAGCTTCTATAAATAGTCCCTGATGTTCTTTGGAAAGGTGTCTGATGCCACAGCAAAACATGTCTCCCTGATGAACTGCTTTCAAACCTGCATTTCTCTCACTCGTGTGAGACTGTTGAAAATTTAAAAAGGTCTGTTTAAATTTTTCAGATCCTCCTAACTGCATTTAATCAAAAATCCCATGGCACAGGTTTTCACTTGTATTTGCATTGAGAGCTTTGTGTGCTCGTGGTGTATTTCAGTGGAACGTGGGACCCCATCACTGAGCCTGCAGGGTCTCCTGGGAGCATTGTGCATGTTGGGAGGTGTTTATATTTGTTTGTTTTTTCCTTTATATAGTTTTTTGGTGCATTTCTTGGTGCCTTTTAATGGCTCGTGTCTGTTGCCAGAAGTGTCTGGACAAATGTCTGCATTGCCCACAAACAAATCTATAGTGATACCAGGCATTAAATGACTGGCAGAGAAACACTGCCCTGTTATCAGTCCCAGGCTTTGTATTCCACCATGCTCAGTGCAGCACAAACAGAACATGAAAAACCACCTGCTTGCCTCTGTTCTGATTCTGAGATACAGGCTGTGTTTATTCTGCTCCGTCCTGACTGTGTAGCAAATCCTCAGTAGTGGAGGAAATATTCTAGTCTGTTGCTGGGAAGAAATAAGAAAATTAAAAGGTCACATACACTCAAGTTCTGACTGTAGCCACAGCTGCTGGCAAGAGCTGTCCAAGGAGGGAGCTGCTCAGGAGCATGAACAGCCCTGCATGTTGGGTGGACTTGCTGAGTTAGATCTACACCTGACTGCAGTGATTTTCCAAGTCTTAGTAACTTCCCAGCCTACTAAATTAAACTTGCCATCTGACACATGGGGAGTTGATAGTTTTTAAAAGGAGAGTGAACCACCCAAGTGTGTTTTGCTCAGCCTGCCAAACACAGCCCCTTCCACAGTCTGAGGAGTAGATGTTTGTGCAGAGCCAATGGGACAAGTTTGCTTGGAGTTTGGGGTCATTGCCATGTGTTTAATAACAGCATGGCAGGAACAGGAGGGGCAGAAGTGGCTGTGGTGTGATAACACTGGTGACTGTCTCGGCCATATGGACTTGAGTTATTATGTTTGTCTTACAAAATACGACATAAACATCAAGATAGAATCCTGTTGAAGTTCTGGGGAATGATTTCTGCTGTGTGGGAATACAAGCAGGTGTGTTGGAAGGGTGTTTTGTTGGCAAGTGAGGAAGGATTAAGGCTTTTGCAGCGTAAAATGCAGTGGCACCCTGGGCTCTGCTCACTGACAAGGGTGTTCTCGAGGGTTCATGTAGAAGGGCCATTTTTGTTATGGTTTGGGAGGAGTGGGCTCGGGCTGCTTCTCCTCCTGCTTTCCCTTGGCATGTATTGAAATGCCACTTTCCAAGAGTTAAAGCACAAGGAAGGAGTTTGGGTTGCTCTGCAGGATTTCTCAGTGACCCTCCAAGCAGAGCAGGGTCTGCAGCCCCATCCCTCTCCCCAAGGGAACTGTGCACTCTTGTCATGGTGCTTCTCTCAGTGGATTCTGCAAAATGCAGAGAGGTCTGCTGGTGAGCATCCAAAAAATGAATCTTCAAAGTTCAACCCAATATAATTTCCAACCTTTTCCTTTTTTTTTTTTTTTTTTTGCTTAGCAATGATTTTTATTTCAATATTCCAAGCTAACAAAATTACTGACGTGTGAGCCCCTTTTTTTTTTGAATGCTGCTTGAAAGCTAAACTTCAATGGTTGGCATTTGACTGAATTGGAATTCTAATTTCTCATTATCTGCTGATAAATGTTCTCAAAAGATGAAAACTTTTGTCCTTGCAACATCAAGCCTGGTCTGGTGAATCGGGGGCAGCAGCTAAAAGCACACAGTGTCTAGGCAACGTGGGCTCTTTTGGAGCCTGTGCTGCTCTTAAATCTCCTAAATTATTAAATTGGACTTCAGCAAAGTCTCCTTAAATAGGCTGCATTATGCTGTAGCTGCCTTCTGAATTGCCTCAAGAAAATCCTATTGCAAGTCTCTCCTGAATTGAGGAAAATGGGCTTTGTTGTGCAGAGGAGACATCTGGCTTGGAAAGTGTTGGGAGGAGCAGCTGGTGAGGGAACTGGAGGGGACAGTGTTGGTTTTGGTCTTACCAGTGTGTGTGAGTAACTTGAGGTGTCAGTGAAGCCTCTTGGTGTTTGATAATACAATATAATGTGTAAAATAAAAACTGACAAAGTGAAAGCCTTGGGCACAGGTTGGTTTGGGGTTTTTTTCCAAGAGGAAAGCCAGGGTTGAGAGACAGGAGTGTCCTGGATGATTTCCCCGGAGGTTTCTTGTACTTGGTCATGATTCTTTGAGCCTCAGCTATTGGGATGTTCTGTCAGAGACTTTGCTTTGATTTCATAACAAAAGAACATTTCTTGCTCTGATGTTGAGGGTGAGGAGCTTGTAAGAGCAAAGTAGAAATGCTCCAAAATAAATAAGGTCATACGAAGAAAACAAATTGTCTTATTTTTTTTTAAAATCATGACTGTGTTCTTAACTTGGGAGAAAAGTGTATTTGGGAAAGAAGAGGGAAATGGGCATGTTTCTGATTATTGCTTTTTAATATGGGAAAGGAGAGTCTTGGGTACATAGCACAGAATGCACTGCTGTTCTTTTCTCTTCTGGTCTTTGCCCTGTGGTACCAGGATTTCAGTCCTGCAGTAGGGCATTACAGAGAGAGCAAGAAAACACCAGAGCTCATGGTTGCTGATCTGTGTTCTGCTGCTGATTTATCTTGTGTGCTCATCGCTCACTTAATTATGGCATCTTTTCATTTTTCAAGAATTTAGGATAATAAGATATTGACTTTTTGGTTTTGGAGCAAAACATTAAGAGTGATTGGCCCTTCTGATCTGGTAAGTGGTTACCCTGGGGAGAAATGAATCTCTGTGTTGACCAAAGCTGCAGACCAATATATGGATTGTTGTATGGATTGCTGTGTCCCCAGGGTCTGCCTGTTGGCCTTTGGTGCAAGAAGAGCACAAGGTTTTCCCCAGCCCTGAATGCTCACCAGCTGCATCTTTGTGTTACGCAAATAAAATACTCAGAGCTGGTGTCTAATACCCTCAGCCAGGCCTGGCCCAGGTGTCCAGTGTGACATTTTATAGGTTCATTGTTTTGACTGCCCAAATGTCCTGCAGACCCTTCATCTGAGGCAGAAATGCTGCTGCTGAAGCCCAGAGTTTAACATGCAGGTATCCACTGGCAAACCTTCTCCCTGTGTGCACCGACTCATCTCTACTGCCTTTAAAATCCAGCAACATCTTATTTCTGTCACTGCTTCTTGTTAAATTGTGGTGACCATAGGAGGGAGCTTTGGTTATTATTTTTTAAATTATTATTTAATGATTTTCCCCCCTCCTTTCCCAGCTGAAGGAAGCAGCTGTACGTGGATTGGGTTATTTTATGGGGCACAAATGCCCTGTTGGCCTGAGCAGACTCTCCCAAATGGGCTCCTCTGCTTAGGCAAGTACAAGATGAGGCTTTTACTCTGACAAGAACATCCTCCAGAGCACTGTTTGCAGTGAAACCAAGCATGGAAAAAAGCCACTTCTCAACAGCAGTGGAGAGAACATGATCTGCAGAGTCACTGCTGGCTTAGGGCATGAAGGAACCCCTGTGCCAGTGAGTGCTGTGTCTGTGGTGTGCAGGCAGGCTGAGTGCTGTCCTGGGGCTTCTGCTGCCTCAGGGACTTTGCAAACCCATCCTTGGTGTCATTCTGTCAGTGAAATCAATAAGCATTTTTACCTGTAGGGTCAAGACTGACATAACTCCTGTAGGTGCATCTGCATGATGTAAAGGTGGTTTCTGTCAGGTGTAGCTCGTTCCACATCTTCAGCCAGGCTGAGCAGTGCTGGTTTAAGTGCTTGTGTCTTGAAATAGCTGTTTTCAGGTTGTGGAGGAGGATGTGCCAGTGTAGCTGATGGGATAAACATCCTGAGGTATAGACAAGTCCTTGGCTGCTGCAGAGTGACCTGAACACCCATCTGATCAATTGGCAGCTGCTCTTCAGAGCCTTGGGAATAGTGGGGGAGTTGTACAGGCTGCTTAACTTCTCATTCCTGCTGCTGCTGCTGCTGCTGGAGGACACCTGAGCCAAGGGGGGAGAGGTTTATGAAGGAAAACAAAAATAAAGAGCAGAGGGGAGTCAGCAGGAGGGGTAGGAAGATGGAGATTTCCTCACAGTCAGTTTTGTCTTGAGTGCTGCCTTTTCAGGGAGCTTTGTTCTTTTTCAGAAGCAAAGTAGAAAATCCTGGAATCCAAAAGTAGAGTATCCAAAGTGGAGACCAAGGTCTGTGCATTTGGTTTTCCTCTCCCTGCAGTATTTTAGCAAGAGATTTCCATCAACCCCAAGTCACTGGTCTTGAGCCTCTCTCATGGAGGTGAGAGATCCAGTTCACCTGCTGCAAAGCAGGTGGACAGGTGGTTACTTTTCCATTTTTTCCACTGCTGAGATAGTGACTGGGAGGTCGGCCTGCATTGGGAATTACTGGGATGTGTGTTCCAGCAGCTTAAGAGGACATAGAACCCCTTGTGTTTGCAAACTACTCTTCAACTTGTCTAGAAACCAGCCAGAGAGAGGTGTTGGCTTTTTCAGAGGTCTAGAAATAAAAGTTAATATAAAAAGCCCATAAACCCAGCAGAGTTCATTGATGATTTTTGCACTCAGGGAGGCCTAAACAGACCATGCACATGATGCTGATCAAATGAGCAGAATGTGTCTCGTGTGACAATTATTTTCAAAGTGCTAATATGCAGGCTGTTGTGAGGAGTTTAAAGGTTCCTGGATGGAAAGTCTCCTGCCAGAACTGTGGAAATCTGCTTTTTTATTGGGAGGGAAGAACAGGTCCAGGCAGCTTTGCCTGAGGCTGGGGAGCAGTGCAGGTTGGCTTGTTCTAAACCACATTGCAAGAACCTGATGACGTAGGATGTTTTTTGGGAGAGCACTGAGGGAGATTGCCTTTCTCATCCAAGGCTGTAAAATGTGATTTAGGTGTCACTTAAATGCTTTACATGTTGTAATTAACCAGCCTTGCAAAATTTTTCTCATCCATTTGTCGCAGGAACTTAATTTAAGCTGTAAAACATCATTTGTTTTCATCATTTTTTGGCAAGGAGAATTTTATTCCTCGGTTCATAAATCTCCTCTCTGGGTGTTTTTTGGCAAGGCCAGACTGAGGGAGGGTGAGGAGGAACCTGCTCTCTGGCCCAGAAGGTGATGTTTGGGGCACAGGGAAGGTGTGGGAGCAGGGGCTGGTGGAGGGTTCTGTTCAGTGTTTCCTTCTCTTGCATTCTTGTGCCTTCTCTGTCTCTGGGGGCAGGAGGGCAGACCTGGAAATTGGCACCTGACAGTCTGGCAGCTTCTGTGCTGCCCAAACCATACCCTGCTCGTGTCTGCCAACCTCAGACTGCAATAATCACACCTTGGCAGGGCTGAGGGGGTGTCTTGAGAAAGCCCTTTGATTAGTCTGAGCACACTGGGTTGTGGCAGGAGTTACTGAATTCAGCTGCCAAGCCAGGTGACCATACAGGAGATGTTTCCATGATCTCCCTGGGCAGTGTGGGCTCTCTCTGTGCCTGTGCCTGTGCCTGGCAATGACTCTGGGCAGGCAGGGCAGAGGAGGCAGCCAGGAACAGGGTGCAGGGAAAGCACTCCCTGCATCCCTTCATCAGAGGGATGACAGTGTAAATTTGGGGTAAAGGTACATGTCTAATTTGTGGTGCTGCTTTGGAGCACTGGCAGCACATTTTTAAACTAAGAAATAGTTATAGAGGTGCTCAGGTGTCCTGGCATGGGCAGTTCTGCACAGCTGAGTATGCCAGCCATGCTCTCCCAACAGTCCTGCTTATCCCAGAAGGCACAAGCACTTTCCACTCTGAAACCTTTCAGACAGCTGTTAAATGGCAGTCTTGGCTCCACTGCTTGTGTGCACCTTGTTTCAGTGGTGGGGAGGAAGTTAAAAATTCATTTTTTGTTCTCAAAAATAGCTTTCTTAAGCCACAGCCAGGGCTTTGCCTTATCCTCCCTTCCCCTTCAATTTGAAATATGTCTGTGTCCTTTTGAATAAGCTTCAAGGGTGTTGCTAACTTGAGTTCTGCCTGCCAAACTGTTACCAAACAGGCCTGTAGCTCACAGCAGAGGTGCTTGAATGCATGAAGCAAATGTGGCAGAGAAATAAAAAGCCCTGAAACTCAGGAGTGCTTCGTTGGAGCTTTTGTCTCCATCCCACATCCAAAGTAAATGCAAAAATGAAGTAGTTTGGCTGTAAGAGCAGAAATGGGGGTAGATTGGCACTTGCTCCATGGCTCTGCATGCTCTTTGTTTTCTTTTTACAAAAGCTTTGACAGTAATTGGAAGAATTCTGCTGTGGTGCTCTGGGTCTCCTGCCCTGCAGTACTAAGTGACAGGTTGTTCTGTAACTAATAGTCCTGTAAGCTGAAGCTTGTGGTGGGTGGTGTGGGTTTTGGAGGGGGTTGATCTTTTAAACATCTAACAAGCTGCAGGTAGCTGAGGAATTTATTTCAGTTTGATTATTTCTTAAAACTCGAAGAAAGCTTATTCAGAATTTCCCATAATCTTGGCTTGTGTTCCTCTGCCCACCTTTCCTGGTGGTGTTTGTCATGTGATTCCTGTGATTGCAGTCTCAGAGGGCTTGAGAGGAGAGAATTTCTGGAAGTGCAATTATTTGATGCCATATCCCTGTGGCTGTAGAATAGTCTTAATGCTGAGGATTACCCAGTGAGAGCTGCTGTTTTGTGCCGTGTGCTGGCTCTGAGTCAGAGGTGCTGGGGAGCCAGGAGGGAAACATCAGTGCTCTGAAACACCAGGAGCCTCTGGGGGGTGATACCACCTGGATATTTTTGTCTCCTGGCCTTCCAAGAGCAGTGAACTGTTGATAGCACTAAAACTCCTGGTGATTCTTCGCTTCTGAAAATGTGTCCGAGTTGCACAAAGCTGTAATTGCCCAGGTAGGGTTTTCTTTATGTATATATATGTTACATATATGAAGGCAAAAAGAGGCTCTTGCCACACTGATGATGTGTTTCACATTGGCAGACTTTGTCCATGCTGCTAAAAAGTAGGCAAAAGATGGGGAAAATCCACCTTGATGTCTTTGGTAAGCATCTAAACTCCCCACTGCTTCTGTTAAAATGTGCAGGGAGGTGTCACTGTAGTTCAAACACTGCCCTGGGTAACATCTGCTTGTGCTTCAACAGGCCAGGTGAACTTGCCCACTCTCCCCAGAAAGCTGGAAATGCCATCAGGGAGTTTGGCAGAGTCAGTCAGCTGTACCTGCAAACTGCTTTGAGGTCACCCAGCACAAGAGCTGGGTGAGAACTCAGAGCTGGTGGTTGGTGTGTTGCTGTGCAGGCACATCTTCAGGTTCTTGCTGCTCTGATGGTGGCAGTGGTTCCTGCTGCTTTCAGTGGCTTTTCTCATGGGAGTGTGCCAGTGTGGTGTCCTTTTTTCACTTGCTTGCAAAGCCACCTCCAGCCACCTTCCTCCAGCACTTGGGACTGAAAAGTGTTTCTTTTTACACAAGAAACAAGTGTCCTCCTATTAACAACGTGCTTTTCTTTGAAAAAACAACCCTGGATTTAGGTCATGCCTTCATCTCTTCAGGCCTGCAAACAGAATCTCTGCACCATTGCAAAAGCTTGTTTGGTTTTGTTCTTTTTCACAAACTGCAGTAGTTGAAAGACATCTGGATCTGTTCCCCTCCATCCAGTTCACCTGGATGGTGACTGGGGAGAGTGACCTGTGACCTACCTGTGCTTGACACCTGCTTTAAATAAGGAAACAGTGGATGTGTTGATAGGGTTTTAATCCATTGACATATTTAATAGTCAGGCCACATGTCCTGTCCTCTCCTGAGCAGGGTAAAGGTGGGTTGTACAACCCAGCAACCCCAGCTGAGGTGTGTGAGCACACCTGGGCATGACCAGCACACCTTGGTTACTGCAGGGAGCACGTTGCCTGTTCCAGAAACAAATCTCCACTATTTACACTGACTAACATTTTGTATAATCATTGTAGATAAGAAAGAAATTACCAAAGCCACAGAAAATCCCAGGGTCAGCAGTGCCTTTAGTTATTGTTTGTTCTCTGCTCCCACATGGACTGATAATGAGCCTTTCTGCCTCATTTAGTCATAATCTTGATAGATATATGTGGGAGTATATATGTGTATCTACTACCTCTGCATGAATAGACTTCCTTTGTATTTATTTTTCACTCTTTTATGGTTTTTCTTTTTTAATAAATGACTTGAAGGACAAAATGTTTTGATGACACAACTGGATGGTTTCTAGTGCTCAGGATGCACTGCAGAGTTCTCCTGTCCTTATAGAAAGCTCTAATGTCCACTGCTTGTAACTATTCCCATTTCAGAGATTGTGCATAGGGGATGACAACCTTCTCTTCTGAACTGGACTGGAGTTTGGTATCTGTGGACTCCTGAATTTTCTGCTATTTTTGCCCATTTGTGAAGTGTTGATAATACTTGGCTCCCTCATAGGGCACAGCAGGCTGGATTTGGCACTGACAAAATGCAGAGAATACTCTTGGTATTTTCAGGAGCAGCCTCCAAAATTGCCAAATGTTTGTTGGACAATCCAAAATACCAGTGGTGTTGGGGAGGGTAGGAAGGGAAAGGGACAACTGGGTAGTTGTTGAGCTCCAGGTCTGTGCTGGATTTTGTGGGAGTACTTTTCAAATTTCAGATTGCTGCTGGTTAACCAACAAGTAAATATTTTTTTTGTTGTTGTTTCAAATGAGCAAAATCGTTCATGCTTAGTACTAAATTATCATTGGGTTAAAAACCAATCAGGAAACAAGATAATGTTGAGTAGAGCAATAGCGATGTTTTAGTTCCGTGAAGCTCAAAACATATTTCACTTTGCTGGGATCTAATACACAGGTTGGAGGTGTGAAAGCTCTGAGTGTGACAAAATTACTAAGGAGTGATAGCACCAGCCAGGATCCTCAGATGACTGAGTGTTCTGACTTCCTCACTGATGACACACAGAAGGGAATGTTCATTCAATAGTGGGATTTTTTTTTCTTCCTTTAAAATTATTTCCAAGCTCAGTGATTAGTGAGGACCAGGTCCCATTCAGGGACTGTTCTGTTCTCAGGGAACCATAGGAGCCTCAGGTCTGCAGAGCTCCAGTACCTTGGGTGGCTTTGGTTGCCTTACAGATCTTTTCTCCTTGACTTGCAGTGCTCCCACCCCCTGCTGACCGGAGCAGTTCCTTGTCACTGGTACCTCTGGAGTAAATCTGCAGTCCTGAGGTGTCTCAGGATACCTTACCAGGACCCTTCTCTCTGCTTTGCACCCACTTGCAGGATGAATGTGTGTGTAACTGCCAGGGAACAGCCGGTGCCTGGAGCTCTGTGACCCTGCCTGAGCCTTTCAGAATGAATTACACTCTCTCATCTGCTCCCAGGGTCACGTTCTCTTTGTAATTGCACTGCAGTGACTTTCCACTACATTTGGTACATGCATGCAGACATGCCATAATTTGTTCTGGAAGACACAGTCTCCCCATAATTACAAGGAATATGTGAGCCTGCCTGCCTCGGAGATGGCATTAGAATGTTCTCTCTCATTAAATCAGCATGAATCCTTGACGTGGTCTTGTTGGGTCCCTGCTACATTTTTTGCTCTCCAGTAAAGAGCAGAATTTGTGTGTGTGAGAGAAAGCTCTCTCAATTTGGGTGATTCTCTTCATTGGCCATACTGGTGCAAACTGGAGGGAAGCTTACAGGGATGTGTGACCCTGCACTGTGCTGGTATTACCCAGTGAGGGATCTGTGTTCAGTGTCCTGTCCCTTCCAGAAGCCTGGAGTGTGTTGTGTAGGAAGCACAGACCTCCTCGAGCTTGTGAGGGGTTCTGTTTGCCTGCCTGCAACACTGGATGGTCTTACTGCTCTCAGGAGATCCAGGGATTTCTTCTCTGTGCTCTCTGAATTATTCAGTAAATAGTTCCCTAAAAACACTCCAGTGGAAGGGTTGGTGCTGTACAGCTGGTTGGAGCCTCCTGCTCTGTGTTTTCCAGGTTGCTTTGGATCCAAGGGGTACCTGGGGGCCAGGCTGGGTATCACCAGACTGCTTTTATTCTTGAGATCTCTTAGGCTTTTGATCTCGGTGATGTCTTTGATAAGGAGCTTTACAAACTGTGACATGTGGTTTAAGAACAGCAGCCCTTGCTTTCCTTGGGTGAGATTAGCTCTTACTGTAATTCCCTGTGATTTTTGGTGTCTATACCTGCACTCAGGGCTGTGTGATGGCAGCTAGAGGCAACGCTTTTTTCTTTAGATATAAGTAGAATTTGCCCACTAACTCCATGCTGCTACAAAAAAAATTCCCTTTTAAATCCTCTAAGCTATTTGCACTAATCCTTATTACTGTATTTTGTGCATTTTTATCATCTGCTTTTCCCTATTCCTGCGGGTTTTTTCTTGTACCTAAGAAAGACTTAAAATAGGAGTTCTGGAATAGAAAAGGACATGTAAGAAGATTGCAGATTACTGTTGGTTTTCTAGTGGCCCTTCTTTTCATTGGTGTGTTAATGTGGAGGCTTAATGAGCAAATTTGACTCCAGGGCAAGGCAAGGCTGAGTGCTGCCCTGAACAGGAGTTTCCCTCAGGATTCCTTTGGAATGAAGCAGCTCTTATTTTTGGTTACTGGTGCCTCCTGCATTCATCAGGGCACGGTGCAGGCACACAGAGGTGCTGCCTGGAAGCTTGGGGAGACTGGGAGTGATGCACTTGGAGCAGCTGCCAGAGCATGCCTTGGATATTAATGCCTAAATCTAAAAGTGACATGATCTCTGCTGCCCTCGGACCTTCTGTTTTATATGTGTGCTTTCAACCAAACCCCACCACCCTGTCTCCCAAGGAGTGACTCTGTGAGGAGCTGGAGAATGTTTTCTAACAGAGCCTTAAGCTGGTAGAATGTGGGTTTAGGTGGGATATTGGAAGAAGTTACTCATTGTGAGGGAGGTGAGGCCCTGGCACAGATGCTTAGAGAAGCTGTGGCTGCCCCATCCCTGGAAGTGTCCAAGGCCAGGCTGGATGGGGCTTGGAGCTACCTGGGCTGGTGGAAGGTGTCCCTGCCCATGGCAGGGAGGTGGGACAGGATGAGCTTTAAGGTCCCTTCCAACCCAAGCCATTCCATACACACATATTGGTGAGGATATGCAGCGTTTGCAGCATGGCATCCCCTGGATGGGCTGAGCTCTTTGCTCCAACAGGGTATTGCTTTGCTATGACCTTCCCTAGAGAGTACAGAGTTTCATGTTCTCCTCTCTCCTTTCTCTTTCAGGCCATGGCTTGTTTGCTTCTCCACAAGGTTCTGCTACTTCATGAGCTGAAGCTCTTCATGACAGAGGAGGAGTGGGAGGAATTGATCAGCAGAAGCATCAGCCAAGTGACAGAGGTAACAAGCTCTGATGTGTTATATGTACCAACAGCACGTGGTGGGTGCTGCTTCCCTGCTGTGCTGCTCGGCCTCAGAGCTGCGGGCTGGGACTGTGCTCAGCTTGGGTGGCCTTACAGGCCTCCTGCCCTGCTTGCACCAGGTGTGAGGAGTGCCCACCAGCATGGCAGAATTACTGTAGCATCACTGGTTGAGTGCATTGGCACAGAGTGCAAGAGATGTGCCTGGAGCAGCTCAGTAGCACCTGTGTCTGGATCCAGTAGACAGAGCTCAAGTTTTAGGGGATACACTCATACAGATCAATTTAGGGTTTTTTCCTTTTTTTTTTTTTTTTTTTTGAAGTTGAATGGAAATGTTTTGGGAACATTAATTTCAGGACATGTTATGGAAGTTCTGTACTGGAATGAACTTCAGGGCTGAAGAGGTAGAGCTGAGGTGCCCGTGACTTTTGGCTCCTGGTGCTTTGCAGGCCTTCTGGACCAGACTCTCTTGCTGATATTGTTTATCAGGGAAACCTTAAAATACATGGGAAAATCATTTATACAGAAAAAGCAGTGACAGAAATTGCAGGGCTCCTGAGTCAGTGGCAAGGACAGGTGGTACCTGAGGGCAGTTCTTGGGTGCAGCTGTTACATGGGGGATGATCTGTGGGACAGGAGATTGAAGGAGCAAAGGCCATTCCCTTGTGTCCTTGTGGACTGATGTGGGGAGAACCAAGCAACCAAATTAGTGTTGTGAGGTGGTGACTAACCTTGATGACATGGGAGATTCCAGTCTTGGAGTTCCTATGTAGCTGTGATAATGACCTCTTTCTAAGAGTACCTTTCATTCTCCACTTACTTCTTCAGCTGCTGGTTACATGGTAATTTAGGCTGTGCTGTAATTTGCTGTCTTGGAACAGAACAAATAGATCTGTTTCCTTTTGTCAGGAAGGGACAAAATGTAAGCAAGTCCAATTCAAGGAATTTAAAGGTGCTGTTTATAATTCTTGAGGTATCAGGTAATCCTAGGTTTCATTAAATAGTTTTTATTAAATGATTACATCAGGAACCCAATGGGTGGAGTAAGGTATGATTTATTTCTCAGCTACATAAAACATTCCACTCCTCCCAGCCTGGTCATCTCCATATTTCTCTCTAGAAGTTGAATACCTGCAGGACTCGGTGATACACTGGGAAACCACAAACATTTACAATGCCTTTATGTTGTTCTTGTCAGGGAAGGTTAAAATCCTGGTAGCCCAGCCAGGATTTTAATGAGCTTTGCTACCAAAGCTTCCTCAGTGCCTCTCATTTCTGTGGTCATGTGTGTTTAAAGAAGAATTCCTGAGAAGTCCTGTCAGTTTGTTTGGGTTGTCCAAGGTTTACCCTGTGGGCAGGAGGCCTCCCATACTGTTAACTGGCAGTGGCATATAGGTATTGGTTCTTTTTTTGGCCTGAAAAAGCCCTGAGATAACATTTTTACACAGTGCTGTTGGTGTTCCTACTTGTACTGGGTTTTGTCTCCCTCTCTCCTGCTCCTCCCCTGCACTAACCCAGTGCTGATGTGGCTCCATGGGGCTGGGGCAGCTGCATGTCTTTAAATGTTGCTGTAATTAGGGTGAATCAAGGTCTTTATATTCTGATTCATAGCCAAAGGCTGGCACTTGTGCTGCAAAACTTTCTGAAGCTGCAGAATATATATTTGTGTCGTTTTGGTGGTGTAGAAATGCTCATTTAACTGGTAATAGCTGTGAAAACATACAGTGGCTCTGTGGTGTGCTAGAACAACACTCATTGTCACTGATCTCCTTTGGAGATGGTATGGAATGCCTTGTAGCAGAAGTCAGAGGCTGGAAACTGAGCAAATGTAGAATCTGTAGAAAGTATGAGTTTGCCAACAAGTATTCCACCATTAAAATAACTTGCTGGAGGGTTTATTAGCCCTGAATGTCCAGGTGTAAGTTGTGTGTTTGACTGAAAGGGAAGCTGCAGGTTGGGTGAAGTTCCAGGGCTGATGTTGAAGTTATGGGGGGAGTTTGTTTGGCAAGAGTTTGGGCTGAACAACAGCCCTTCCTGTCCCTGGTAACTACACACTCTGCTGCTCAGCCAGAGGGCATGTGCAGGACTGTGGGTTTCTCCTGCACCTCAGTCTCATCCCTTTTCATCCAAGACGTGTTTCCATGGGCCATTCCAGGTCAGCCATGCTTTTGGAGGTGAGTATGTAAGCAAATAGATGTTGGCATGTGGGTGCTTTCCCATGAGAACCTGGGTGATGCTGTGGAAGAGAATGGAGTTCTGCTGCCTTACCTCTAGTGGGAAGGTCTGCATTTGTTCTCACTGGTCATTCCTGCCACTGTCCCTCACAAAGAGCTGTTTTAAGGAGAAAAATGATAATGTAGAGTTTTATACCTTTCTTTGGCCCAGGGAGAAGTCTGCAGCTCTTTAACTGATGGGCACTTGTAACTCAAGCAGTGCTGTGGGTCACAAGGAGAGTGTCACCTGAGGGCTTTGCTACGCTTTGTTTTGGGTCAGATTTGCAGCTCTGGGGCTGTAGCTCCTCGGTGCAGCATTGCCATGGCAGGTGTAAGGCTGTGAGAGAGGATGGGATGTTCTCTCCTGGTGTCTGCCTGCTTGTCCTGCCCCGGGGGTGGCATTGCCTTCCTCCAGAGATCCCTTGGTGAGGAGCATCCTCGCCAGGGGAGCTGGGATGGATTTAGGCAGTGATATGTGCTGGAACTGGGGAAGAAGCAATGAGAAAAGTGCAGTCTTGGATATCATTGAATTATGCAGGCAAAGCTGTGAGGCAGATGAGGGAGAATGAATGGCCAGGGACGTTCAGTGAAGAGACAGCCGCCCAAAATAGCAGCCCTGGCTGCTGCAAGGCAGTGGCCCTTGTGCTTACATAAGCTAACTTGACCTTGTTTATTCCCATAAAACAGACATCCCAGCCATGAGGGATTCCTCTTTGCCACCTCCTTCCTGCCAGTGAGGCAGGTCTTGAAATCCCAGTGGGTACTTTGGAGTTTGCTCCTTCCTGTGAGAGCCCTGCTTGCAGTTGGGGCTCCTGGTTTGTGCTGCTGGGTCACCTGGGCAGAAAGTGTCAACCACAGCCCTGGCACTGCAAAGGTGAGGGATCAGAGAAACAGCCCTGGCACAGTTTGGGCCTCCTAAGTCCTAAATATATAGTTACTTCACACAAAGCAGAGCCTCGCTACTGTTGTTTGAGTCTATTCTGATGCTGGGAGTCTACACAGCTTGGTTGTGTTCATGGATCAAGAATTAGAGTTGCTTCACGTTGTAAATGACAGAGCTCACCTGAGATGCTGGAACATCTGACAGAAACTTCTCTGAGAGCTTTGTTCTTTATCAGTAGCTCTCAAAGTGCTTTACAAAGGCAATTCAAGCCAGTGAATTGTTGATGTAATGGAGAAAATGTTTTGCAGAAACCCAAGAGTTAATGGACTTCGTTTGCTGAAGTTGTTCACCCTGTTTTACAGGAGACAGGCTTGGCTGGGAGCTGAGCCAGCAATCCAGCTCAGGTCTCCTGAGAATCCCAGGGACCCTTTTTGTGCATGGACAGTCTGCCTGTCACTGAACTTGGCTTTAGAACAGCCCCATGTGTTGGGCAGCCATCTCTGCCCCAAGCTCAGATGTGCTGGTGGCAGCGAGTTTGGGCTGCTCAGTCAGGCAGTGAGGGAGTGGCAGAGCCTCAGAGCTCCAAGCAGGAACTCCTCATCCAGTTTTGTTGAGGATTCTCATACACTCTTTTTGACTCTATCAAGCACATCCAATTTAATCTCTCAGCTCTCCGAGTTGTCAGTGTGGGCATGTTTTGGTGTTTTTTCGTCTTGTTAGATGTATTTCTGTTTTCTTTCTGATACGTTACAAAATTGCTGTCTTGGCTTTGGAGTGATCTTGAACCTGTGCCAGTTTTTCAGTGACTCACTGACAGATTTGGGGCAGGAAGCTCCAGATTCAGAATACATAATTTCATAACTTTTTTTGGTCATTCCTTTCCAAGGAACCAGCTTGCCCTCCTGAACTGAGGTGCTTTGTGTAACTCCTAACTTGGGCTGAAACTCCCAGTTATGATATAAAAGTCAAAGGGAGCAGAAAAGGATTTTGAGGAATAGTCCAGAAAATGTATATTTTACAGCTGTAAACCTCAGAAGACAACAGCCCTCAGAAAACTGTTGTTAAAACTGCTTTCTCTGGCTTGTACACAGGGTTTCCTGAGGGTTTCCTTTGCCCCTCTCCTGCAGTAAGTATAGAATCATAGAATCAATTGGGTTGAAAAAGACCTCAGAGATCATCAAGTCCAACCCTTGGTCCAACTCCAGTCCCTTTACCAGATCATGGCA
>JAWWEV010000049.1:7856044-7895486 GCA_035583235.1 Hafferia zeledoni | reverse complement strand
CTGAGCACTCTCTCTGCAAAGAATTTTTTTCTGCTCTCCAACTGAAATTTCCCCTGGCAGAGCTTGAGCCCATCGTGCCCCCTTGTCCTATTGCTGAGTGCCTGGGAGAAGAGACATCACAGGAAGGGCTCAGCTTTACTATTCTCTTTCCCTTTGCCTGTTTTGTCAGTGTCATAAGGGGTGGAAAGAGCAGAAAATGTTCAAGTTGGCTGTTTGAGGCCCAAATGGGATCAAGACATCCTGGACTGGAAAACTGCTGGCAGAGTCTGATACCTGAGTTCAGTGCAGGACCTCAGGCTGTGGAGGCTTTGAGATAAATCCCCACACAGTCCCAGTGGGATGCCGGTGATGCCTCCACCCACTGGGGTGGTTGCTTTGGCTTGGGCTGGGCAGGCAGCCCTGCTCCTTTTGGCAGACAGGGAATTCCATGGCCTGGGAAGGGATGGCATAGATAACCCCAGGCCTCTTTTCCGTGTCATTTGAAAGCCACTCTGTGCTCCCTGAAGACTTTTGTTGTCTGGCATTCCAGGGTTTTGTTGCTGTTGTGTTGTTCAGTGAGGGATTTAAAACAACAAGCTGGAGCCACTGAGAATGTGTGTGGGGGAGAGAGGGATGTACTATGTGGCCTTCCAGTGTGGACATGCCCTTAATTTCTGAAGGGCATCACATTTGATTATCGGTGTCTTAATTTGAAGGGAGATAAATTATTAACAGTGACTTCATCAAATCTCTGAAAAAGCCATTCTTCAATTTTTTTCTTGGAGATTGCCTCAACTTTTATCTGTCCATCTTCATGAATTCTTAATTCATTGCCCTTTCTCAGCCTCTTAGCTTGTAAAATGAGGCCAGTAGTGATTTAACTGATATCTTCGACGTGCATTCAGTATACTGGGTGTCTCTGAGGAGAATTCCTTCTTCCTCTGTTTCCTCAGCTGTCCTGTATGTTTTTCCCTGCTGCTTATGGTCTTTGGAAAAATCAGATCATTAAACTTGGGAAAGCATTGACATTTTCTGTGAGAGTGGCTCCTGGATTTTTTAGTTCCTCCCTCTAATAACAGCCAAGATAAACATCACCACAAATGTCCTTTAGTTATACCCTTCAGTGTCTAGGTCTGCTTAGTTCCCTGAGTTCCTCCTTTCTTTCAGTCAGAGACAAGCAGAGACTTGGTAGTTCCTTCCCTTTGTAGGCATGTCTTGATGACTTGTTTCTGCTAGAGATGCAAGGAAACAAGTTTTGAACATTTATACTTTCAGTCCATGCTTCTTTTCCTCTTTTTCCTCCTTTCCTCCTCTTGGCAGCAGCTGCTGCTCTGTACAGGTGGGTGGTGTGAGAACTCCTTGGGAACTTTGTGTACACAGAGTTGGGAATGAATGTGGCTCTGTGAATAGATGGAAACTGGGGTGAAGAGGCAGACTCTTCCCTCATCTCTTTTTTGTCTTCCGTGTTATAGCCCTGAGTGTGCTTGTGTTGTGTAGTGAATATTGTCATGAAAGGAAGTATTTGGGGCTGGCATGTCTGGGTTTTGGGAAGCTCAGAGCTGATTCCTGGCTCTGTTGTGGTCTGTGTGACTCAGTCTTGTCACTTGGCCTTTCTGAGCCTCTGTGGGATAGAGGGAATGGTGCTGGCTCCCTCCTTCCTCTGGGGAGAAACGTGAGCAATAATGACAGCTGAGGTGAGGGTGCTCCTGTCAGGTATAACAGGAGCCACAAGCACGCAGAATCCTGAAATCCTCCACTTGGTTGGCAGTTTGTTATTAACCTCTCAGTAGCAGACGAGGGCTGTGCCCCTCCCACAGCTCTCCTGTGTGTTGATGTGGGAAATCTTGAGCTTTGGCTCAGACAATGGAAATACAATTGCAGGGCCCCAGTTCATTTTCTGGGTGTGATTCCAGCACAGGGACCTGAGCCACACTGACAGCAAAATAACACTCTGTGCCATTCTGTGGGAGCCTCTGGGCAGCACAGGGTGGGATCTCAGCATTCAGAGCTCACCCCTCTTTGGTACTTCCTCAGCAGGGCTGTGGCTGTTCCGTGGGTGGACATTGTGCTGCTTCTGCTGCTGGAGAAGGGAGTTCCCCTGAGTGACCCCAGCCTGGGCCAGGGGTAAGGTCATGTGTCCTGTGGAAGGACTTGGCTCTGTCCATCCCTGAATCTGCACAGTTATCCATCAGCATCAGGTGTGGAGTGGGAGAGGAGTGGGATGGATGGAGATAGCACAGTGTGTGGAAAGAATGCAGCTGGCCAGGCTTCTCCTGCTCAGGAGCAGTGATGGATCTGCTGGGCTGATCCCACAGAGAGCAAGGACTGTTTGTTGTGAACAATGGAATAGGCTGAAGGATGTGCTGGGAATGCATAAATATTGAGTGGTGATCAAACTTCCAGCTAGGAAATGTGTTTGTCTCTGGCAGCAGGATACTCCTTGGTATTCGAGATGCTGTGCCTTGTAAGTCTGGGCTGAGTGTCCCCCCTGGTCCCTGTGAAAGGGACAGAAGTGCAGGCAGGTGTGGACGTGGAGACTTGCAGAAACATTGCCTGGCTCCTATTCCCCTTCCATATTCCATATTCCCCTACAGGGAGCTGGGCAGTGGGTGGGATGCTGACTCTGGCTCTAGGTGCACATGCACCACTTCTTGCTCTGTGGCTGGTTTTAGGAGAGTCTTGGGCTTAGTCTGAAATCCTTCTTGGGAAACTGAGGCATGGATCTGTGTGCTTAACTCCCTGCCAGCCCTCTGTCCTGCTTGTGTGCCTGAATTACTGTTGATATTCACCTCCTGTGCTCTGCCAAACTTTGTTTATACTTTGCGAAGATGGAGGAATGCTGTGAAGTGCAGTGAGAGGGATTCTGCAGGGCTTGGGGCACTTCCATGTGTGATACAGGAATTAGGAACAGAAGAAAAAGCACTGCTTGTTAAGATGCTGTGGGTGTGCTGTTCTTGTAGAAATCCTACAGGCAGAGAACTTTGGCTCCAGGAGTGCCCTCCTCCAGAAACAGCCAGAGGCTTTTGGAAGCAATGTGTGTGACATAACAAGACAAAACCATCTCTGCCAGCTCAATCCACTGGGTGAGGCAGGAGCTGTATTGGCTTGAGATGAGATGGGAGTTCCAGCTGTGCAAACTGCCTCCATAGTTTTCCCTTTTGGAAAATGACCTGCCCAGATCTGCTGACAGCTCAGATGTATGGCATGATTAACCATCACAGGTATTGCTGAGCTGGAACTGGAACTGAGACTCCCTGTGAAGTGGGACTGGCTGTTACTGAAGGAGCAGAGTAAGAAAAGCAGAAAATGGGAGAAAAGCAACATAAATCAGCAAGTGATGCAATTGTAGCTCTTTGGTATAAATCTCATGTTCTCTCTGCTTTTAGTATTGAGTGATTGTGTGTGACCCTTGGGTTGGGAATGCTTTCAGAGGGCAGGCAAAGGGAGATTTGAATACTTTTGGAACAGCATGTGGCAGAGAATCACAGAACAGGTGGTTAGACAAGTTCTTCTGGGTTTTCCCTTAACCCTCCACCACTGACCTGTAGCAGAGCTGGAAGCAAACCCCTGCTTTGTGCCCCAGCCTTGCTGTGTAAAACAGGTCCTTCCCAGCTCTGTGTCTCTGTGATCTGATCAGAGTTTGGGGCTCTCCCAAGGGTGCTGCTGAGCACTGAAACACTGCCTCTCTTTTTAAGGCAGATGTTGCAGTTTGCCATCTGTTCCATAATAGCTTCTGCTTTAATTTTATGATTGGATTGTATAGATTCCCCAGATGAAATGATTGACCTCTGCAGTGGGGGTGGCAGAGCTGATTTCACCTCCTGGGGAGCTGAGTGAGGGAGCAGACCCACAGCAGACAATGGTCATACCTTATGTAGCGAGAAGTTATAACAAATACTTGGGATTAAGTTTGGGAAAGCTGGTTTTGAGGTCTAGACCCAGTTCCCATTGAAGAGACTTGGGATTTCATTGCTTGGGAGCTGTTCCCCAAGGCTTGCCAGCAGTCCCAGCCCAAAGGCAGCTTCTTTTATGTAACCAGAGTGAACATGTTTGTGTTGGTGCCTCATGGTAACACAAATAACACAAACCCCATCAGAGCCAACTCCACTGTGTGCCCTCCCTGCTGTGGGAGGAGGGCAGTGAAGCAATGCCTGACAGGAGATACCATCTCATGGAATGCCAGTGGAGAAGTGCCCCCAGTGGTGAGATCAGGATAGTAAGTGACACTGGGCTGAGCAGGACTTGGGCTCAAATCTTAAAGGAGCTCTGAGTGTCTCAACCACATCACATACAGTGGTGCTGGTTTTGTGATTTGTTTTATACCCTTTGTAGCAGAAGGGAGAAAGGGAAAAGACACATGTTGATAAATAGTAAGAGTTTTTCTGAATTCTGGACTAGAGAAAATAGCACACTGTAGGAATGAATTCTCTGCTGCTGCCTTGCTGCTCCTTTGGCTTCCCCACTCACCCCACTCTCTTCCTTGTTCCTTCTTGCTCTTCGAGAGCTGTTTTAAAGTGATGCATTTCTGTAGGGAGCTGTTTGTTTGCAGAGCATCTGAATTGTGCTGGATTGCTTCTGGCTGTTTACACTGGTGGAACTGTGCTTGTGTTTCCAGACTCATGCAAAACACACTGCTTTTAATACACATCCTTAGTCACTACACCAGTGATATTCTCCACCTCCAGCTGGGCCAGCCACCCTTTTCATCCCACAGCTCTGCATGGATTTGGCTGGGTACTCCAAACTAGATGCACATCCCAATCTCCTCAGCACCTGAAAACTGCTTCCAGACTGCTGGAAATCAGCCCCTCAGGTGTTGCTCAGAGCTACAGGGCTTTTCTGTTGACTTCAGTAGGATTTGTTCCAGACCCTTCAAAGCATCAGGGCCAGCAGGAACAGGCAGAGTGAAGCCAGCACGATTCAAATGCAGTTGTCTACATCACTCATCTACAGTGAAGAGAAAAATGCAATTTATTTTTAACACCTTTTTAATTCTAAAGTGTTTGTATATTAAAAAGATGAAATGACAGCTGAGTTCACTGTGGCTCCATCTCAGCACTGCCCTGATTCCTCTTGTCCTGAGGAGCTGACAATCCACACTTGATTATCTCTCACTGTGAACTTGTGCACAACTTAGCAAAGTAAGGATCTCAACAGCCTCTCTGAAAGCTAATTTAACCACAAGGAATGACTTCTACCTTGGCAGTATTTTGTTCTTCAAACTGCACAGAATATAGTTATGCAAATCATATTCTTTTAGTTTGTTATTCTTATTAAGCCTAATAAACAGAGTGTACCTGATCCCTGGGATGTTACATCCTACCTGTGAAAATTTTTTTTTTCCAATCACCCCCCACCCCATATTTGTTTCTTGTTTTACCTGAGAGACTTCAGAGCTGTTGAATTGGGTGACCTTGTAGGTTAATGACAGCTCTGGAACAGAGTTGCAGTGCATCTGTCCATATCAGGAGAGAGTAATTAGCAAGTTATTGATAGTCAGATGAAGTTGCAGCCTGAATTCCAGCCAGCAGGATGTGGTTGCTTTCTAATACAGGCCTTGAGTGGACCATCCTGGACAGCAAATAACTATATCTTTATTATTTAGAAAAGATACTCCCAGGGTGTGGAGCCTGTACAGATAGTAAATAATTCTCCTTGAAAGCTGCTGTTTCTGCAGACACATTATCTGGTCTCCCCACTTTTTTGGCTGGAAGTGTTCCCTGCACTCTTGCTGGGCATCATTTTTTTTCTGTTGTGGGTGTCATTACTGAAATAACTTGCTTTGGGGAATAGATTTCTTACTTCTCCCAGTGTCTGCAAGGATTTTTTTTACTTCATTTGCCAACTTTATGCTGCTACAGATGGAGAACAGTTTGCTCAGAGTGCTTAAAATGAGTTGCAGTCTGACTGAAGCAAAAGTAATGCATGGTTTGGGAGAATGATGGGTTCCCCTGCTGGGTACAGGTTTGGGGCAGGGACTTCCCAGCCTGAAGAACTGCAGATGCTGAGCCTGGGGTGGAATGTCCACATTCCCAGCACAGGAGGGCTTGGCCACAAGTGCAGCCTTCTCTAAGGATCAGGCTGTGATGGGCCATGTCCCTGTCTACAACACTGTCCCTGCCAGTCCTGTTTGATGTTGTCATCCATGTGGGGTTTGCTCTGCTGTGTCCACACAGAAACTGAGTGGGGAGGAAAACATCCTTGTACCCAGGGGCTGCAGGCAGAGGGTCAGTGCCCCATAGCCACTGGGCAGCCTCTGAGCCAGCTGCCTTTTTTATGGCTATTTTCTGCCTTTTCCACTCATAAATAACTGGCTTTTATTTGTCCTATCTTTGGAGTGATTTTCCTCTAAAGCCAGACCTTCCAGTGTCTCAGAAACTCTGCAGCACATAAGGGGAACACAGGGTGTATTTTCACCTCAGTTATTCCTGTGAATTTAAGCTTGACAAGGCCTGTTCCAGGCTGGCACCTGGGATTTCCTGGGCATAAGCCTTAATGGATTTTTGCAGCAGTGCTTTAGGTGTAAATCCCAGCTCCTGCAGCTCAGTAGCTGTGGTCCCTCAGGTCAGTCTGTTGTCTGGCAGCCTCTTGGCCTTTTCAGAGCAGGGGCAGAGATCATTTCACCTCTTTTTCTCCAGGAAGCAGCAACATGTCTCCAGTTGTGCTTTAGCTTAGAAACCAGGGAGAGCAGCAAGGCTGTGCCTCTGTGGTTTTCCGTGCTCTTATGTTGTCCAGATGTTTCTTAATTAACCTGAGCATCAGCAGCTTCCACCATGTGCCCTCCTGAGGCTTTCCAGTGTTTGTTGGGTTTTGTGTTCTGGAGTTATTTTGGTGACAGGTGAATCCTGCCATTCATTACTCATTTTCTGCTTTCTCCTGAGAGGTGTGATTTGTTTCCCTATTTAATGTGTGTTTCTTCTTAATCTTCCCATGTAATTTGCAGTGTTTGAAAACACTTGGAAAACCCATCATGAAGGCTGAGAAAGAGAAATTTGCCAAGAGCTTGGAGCTGCTGAACTTTCTCCTGAAAACTGCGACGGAGCAGGTGAGTGTGTGACCCACTGTGTGGCAAATGCTGTTTTCTGAGTCTCTTTTAAATGTCACACTTGGATTTTGCCTTGTGACTGCTCCATCCCACCTCATTTCCTACCAAAGGTACCCGTAGGGGGAATACCTGGTTGGATCTGAGGACAGAAGAGCCCTCCTGTCTGCAGGAGTGATCTGTAGCTCTTAGGGCTGATTTCCAAGGGCTTGCTGAAGGATCTGTGCAGTGTTCAGCAAACGTGTGGCATCTTCTTTCTTATCAGCAGAAATCAAACCTGGGGGACAGTGAGGGTGGGTTTTGTCCCAGGTGATTGCTGTGGCCTCTCCAGTGAACCCCAGAAACAGCAATTCCCAAAAACTGAGACTCAGTAGCTTTATGAGTGAGAGTGAAGCTTTTTTCTGGGCCTTTGTTTTCCTTAATGGAAAACTACTCTTTTGAACCTGAGAAGATTTTCTATAGGTGACAAAATATGTCTCTAATATGCTCTTACTTCCTGGAGTAAAATACCACAAGCAGCAGAATTGCTGCAGCCCAGTTTCCTACTGACAAGCCCTGAGCTCTGACCACAGCCTGTTTCTTTGTGAAGACCTATTAGGAAAGTGGGTGGAGAAAAGAGATTTATTTCCAGGATTAATTGCCTTTGAGACATCCTTTTCTGCCAGGTTTTACTGAAATTATCCAGTGGGTTACAGAAGAGGCTGCCAGAGATTTAGAAACCAGACTGAGAGTGCTGCTGCTTTGCTCTTGGTTGGGTGCATGGTCCTGTGTCTTCTTCCCAGTGCTCCCAGCCATGGACTGGAAAGGAAGGAAGGCCAAAGGACTCTCTGGTCCCTTTTATGCTACTGCAGTTCTACCTTAGACTCATGACACTTGTGCTACAGACTGTTTTCAATCACACCCTGGTCCCTGATGGTGCCTTCAGTTTTTGCTCCCAAATTGGTGTTGCCAGTGGGCTCAGAGCAGTGGCTTGGAGAAGCCAGGCAGGACTGGCTGTTCCTGCCATAGTCTGCCCCTAAGGATCTGCTGTGCCCTGCTGCTGTGAGAGCCCCTCCTGAGCTCACTCTGCACCTTGCCTCTGCTTGCCTCTTGCAGAAGCTGAAGGTGAAGCTGAGGGAGGTGGAGAAGGTGCTGCTGTCTCTGCAGCAGCAGGAGGACATCGGGAACTCCTCGCGGCTCGACTCTCTCTACTGGAACGTCATGCGCTGGCTGAACCACACGTATGTGTGCTGGGCTGGGGCCTGCCTGCCTGTCCTGCCTGTATCCACTGCTGTGGGCAGAGAGGGGGGAAATGGAATTCTTGGGTTGGTGGGGTAGAGACGCTTCTTGTTTTGTTTGGAATAACATTGGGCTTGTTATTCCATGTGCTTACAAGCTTGGGCTTGGTCCTTGAAGGGAAGAGGTTGTAACACATCTGATATGTCTGATAGCTGGTTGTGTCCTGCCAACAGAGTGAGGCATATGGTGACCCAAGGACAGTCCCTGCTTGCAGCAGACCCATGTGGCAGCCTGGCTTTAAAGCCAAAGCTTCAGAGAAATTTCTAGGCAGGGATGAGTCACTGAGCTCCATCACATCACTGTGGATTGACTCTGCAAATGTGAGGCTGGAGGGAATGAGTAGCTGCCCTGGGAAGTGACTGGATACCAGAGAGTACATGCCAGGACCTTCAGTCCTCTCCAGGGATCCCCAGCCTGGCGCTTGGAGTGGGTGCCTTGCAGCTCTGAAAGCTGAGGAGCCTTCAGTGGTTCTGCTTCAATGCTTGACACTGAAAATCAGGCCATGGAATTAGAGCCTGGTCCTTTTTAGGACCCTTCTCTGGGCCCTGAGCTGGTGCAGAGCAGCACAGACTGGGTGGTGGGGCAGTTGCTGCCAGGACAGCAGCAGCAGTGGTGCCATGCAGGCTGCCCTGATGGAACTGGAATGGGCTCCTGGAGGTTCTGCTGGAAGCCTTCTTGGGATTGTTTAGCACAGTGAAGGCCTTGCTGGGCTGTCACCTTGGACAGACAGACAGAAAGTCTCAGTAGCCTTGCATGGGGCCACAGGCAGGTGTGCTTGAGGTGGAAGGAAGTACAGCATTACCATGGAAGGGAAATTCTTCCTCACATCTCCATGTGCTCTCTTCAGTCCTGGTGCAGCTCCTGCTGCCCATTTCACCAGTCCCTCAAGAACTGGGTAACACTCATCCTCACAGCTCGCCTGTGCTTCCTGCACCTTCCCTGTGCTTCTGCCCGTTCCTGGACTGTCACATGGATCACACTGTTCCCTGGCTGTAAATTAAACTGCTCTTGATTTTTGGCATTCTCTCTGCAGGAAGCCCAAGAAAGACAAGACAGCCAGTAAGCCAGTGCAGAACACAGAGTCACTGAAGAAGAAGAAGAAAGGCTTCCTGCCAGAGACCAAGAAACGCAGGAATCGCAAGAAAGGCATCCAGGAGAATGGGATAGCACCAGCTGAAGATGGAGAACCAGCAGCCCCAGAGGAGCAGCCCCTGGGAACAGAGACCCCCAAGAAGAAGAAAGGCCTCAAGCCTGGTGGCAGCAAACACAAAAATCCAAACAAAGGGGTCAAGGAGAACGGAGTGGCAAAGGTGGGTGGTGGGGTCCTCCCCATGGTTAATGGGGGAGAGGCTGTGGCTGACAAGAAGAAGAAGAAGAGGAGGAAAAACAGAAACAGAAAAAGAAAAGGTGATGAAGCTGAGCAGGCTCCAGCTGCAAAGAAAACCAAGGGGAATGTTGTCCAGGAGACCCAGCAGAAGCAGGACAAAGCCAGCCAGCAGAAGCAGGACAAAGCCAAGAAGAAAAGAAAAGTGAAAAAAACTCCAGTGCTGCAGGAGTAAACTCCATGGACTCACCCAGGCCTAGCATGGCTAGCATGGCTCAGTAGACTGTTGTAATATCTTTTATAACTACAGTTTTTATGCCCTCCATGACTTTTAAATAAACCTTCCAGGATGCTGAGCTCTAAAGCTGCAGGTCTGGCTTGTGTGGAGGGTTCAGCCTGGAGCACGGGGAGCTTCAGGCTCTCAGAGATGCCCACTCTCTTCTCTGGCATTGCCAAACAGCCTGTTCTTGGGAGCACAGGCTCCTGTCTCCAGGATTTCCGAAGGCAGTAGCGAGAGCTCGTTTGGATTCCTTGGGGAGGGAGTTGGGGTAGGTGTGCTGGCACTGCTCTGTCACGGTCAGATGGAGCTCCTAAAGGCTCATTCCTGTCCAGGCCCAGCAGGACTCACAGCTTTTCCAGTCTGGGAGATGCAGCCTCTGAAATGCCTGGGGTCCAAGGGGTTTGCACATGCAAACTTTGGGGTCAGATATTCCCAGTTTGGCCACTCTGGTGTTATCAGTAACTACCATGATCTGGTTTTCTTGCCTTTTTGCTGCTGGGTGCAGGAGGGGTCATGGCCCCTGTGGTAGTGCAGGGACATCAATAAATCAGTGAAACAATTGAAATGGTTGATTGATTGGCCACTCTGCCAGGCCAGCAGCCTGTGTGCAGCCATGCAGGGCACCTGCAACAGCAACAACCAGTCTGGCAGGGTGACTGCTTGAACTTGCATCTGCTTGTTTATCCCCAGGCTCCTGACTGCCAGAGTGCCATCACCCCTTTGGAGAATGCCAGGACCAAGTTCCTCCATGTGTTGGGTGCCTGTGTTTGGTTGAGAGCTGAGTCTCAAAGTGTTTGAAATGCTCCTCATGTTGTAGTTGCTCCTGGAGGCTCACAGGTGTGTGTTGATGCCTGGCCTTGACTCCTCTCCCAGCATCTGGGGGAGCAGGGCTGGGTTAATGGTTGGATTCAATGAGCTCAGAGGTCTTTTCCAACCTGAATGATTCTGTGTTCTCTGAAGGCCCCAGTGGTCTCCTCTCTGCTGCAGGAGAGGTTGCTGCTGGCTCCTGGCAGAGGGAAGGGCCTGGAGCAGGGCTGTGCCTGCTGTGCCTTCAGCCTTCCTCCTGCAGGTGGGTCTGTACCAGCAGGCAGAGATAAGGGCACTGGAAATGTCATGTTGCTTTTGGAGGGAGTGAGAGAATTTCTGCAAAGGGCTGTGTTTGCTCATGGCTATTTATCTGCCTTGGCAATGATTCTCTTCTCAAATGGCACAGAAGTCCGTGTGAGACAGCAGCTGGCAGAGATACAGACACATCCCATTGCAGGCCCTGGGCAGGGGCAGCTTCCCATTTCCCTGTCC
Source organism: Hafferia zeledoni (assembly GCA_035583235.1). Lineage (NCBI taxonomy): Eukaryota > Metazoa > Chordata > Aves > Passeriformes > Thamnophilidae > Hafferia > Hafferia zeledoni. The sequence goes on along the minus strand of JAWWEV010000049.1, from coordinate 7,884,284 downwards.
CAGCAGTGATCCCAGAAGCTCTGCTGCACATCCATGGAGTGCACTGGCTCCCCTGAGCAGCAGGTAAGGGCTGGAGTTTCTGTGCCCACAGGCTGGCAGGGTTGAGCAGAGAATGTCCTTCCTGTCCCTGCCTTTCCCTGTCTCCAGAGCTGGCTTCCTCCAGCCCTCAGGAGAGACAGGACTGAGGATCTCTGTGGTGTGGCCTTGGAGGATTCATCTCCTGTTGAGAAATGGGCAGGCTCTGGACTGCAAGTCAAGCAGTGGCACAGATGGAGGCAGGAGGTGAAGGGCAGCTCTCCCTGTGCCCATCCTTGCTCAGTGTTGGCCTCCAGCCTCAGTGGGGTTTGCAAACAGGATGAGTACCTGGGCTGCTGGTGTGTGACCAGGACAGTGCAGACCACACTGCACTGTGGTGCTCCCACGCTTCTCTGAGCAGTTTAGAACTTGACTCTTCTTGCTGAACCTTTTCTCCCAAACCACTTACTCATCTGGAGGTGGCTGTAGTGTCTTCACTGCAATGGCTGCTGTTGCAGCCTGCAGAAGAGCTGCAGGTCTTTGTTCCCAGGCAGAAGGTGTTGGCAATTATTGCCAATCCTGTCTCCAGGGGAAAGGCCCTCTGCTCCAAAGGGGGCTGGTGGCACTGGGGCTGCTGCCTTGCCTCTGCCATTTGCTGTTGGAAGCTGGTTCATTGCCTCGTTAAAACCTCAATCCCAGCTAAGCCCCTCCAGCTGTCCCCTGAGTGCTGCCTTTTCATGTGTTATGCAAATGCAGTGCACGGGAGGCTGCCAGGTCAGGGCAATCTGTGGGCAGTGATCTGCAGGGAGGGGAGCAGAGGGTTCAGATCTGAACAGTCTCATGATCCCTTTCCTTCTCTGTGCCTGTCAGTGGGACATCCCGGGACTTTGTGCCACTGCCGTGCAGAGCCAGAGGGGGAACAACAGGCAGGGGTGAAGGGAGCTGGATGGGAGGGCTCTCTCCAGGCAGCTCAGGGAGGGAACTTACCCTGCCTTGAGAGAGCACATCTGTGTGGCTCCCAGAGCCACCACACTCCTGCTCTGGGCCAGTCCTTGCCCACATGAGCAGGCTGTGGCCACAGAGCCTGTCAGAGCCGCCCTGGGACACCTGCCAGGGTCACTGCGGTGAAGAGTTCATGTGGATCAGCTTGTCTCTCATTTTGGGAAAGGCAAAGCACAAGGTTAGAGCAGTGCCAGCTGTTGTTTGTGACAGGGGTGGCAGCTGGGCAGTGCCAGATGTCACTGGCCGAGCCGTTGGTGACTGACCTCTGCCTTGTCATGGCCATGGGGGTGTTCAGTGCTTGTGGAATGGTCAGGAAAGGGACAGGAGAAGCTGCAGGGCAGGGTGAGGGTCGTGCTCCACTAACAACTCTCTTGCCAATTAAATTACCTGCCTGTAGGCTGGCTTTGATGCACTGCTTAGAGAAAGCAGTCACTAATCCACCAACTCAAATCCTGTTTCACTGGCACTTATTTGTGCCTTTTAACACTTGCAGAGGTTTCATTTTACTTGATTTCATGTCCTGTCCCTTGACCTTTAGGAGACAGAGCATGCTTTGGTGTTAATGAAACCTTTTCTCTCCAGTTCTCCAGAGCTCTTTGGCATGGAGAAGAGTTCAAGGGTTCTTCTGGATGCAAGAAAACAGCCTCAGGCCCTGGGCACTGAGCTCCAGGGAGGGACACACTGACCGAGACAGGCCAAAGGGTCAAATCCAGGCATGTGGAGTCCTGTGAGGGTGGGCAGGCCCTGGCACAGGTTGGGCAGAGCAGCTGTGGCTGCCCCATCTCTGGAAGTGTCCAAGGCCAGGTTGGACAGGACTTGGAGCAACCTGGGACAGTGGAAGGTGTCCCTGCCCATGACAGGGGTGGAATGAGATGAGCTTTAAGGTCCCTCCAACTCAACCAATGCTGTGATTCTGTGATTTTATAACTAACATCCTGTGTGCCATACAGAGATTTTGGCAGGGACACTGGGAGCTGGGGGCAGTGCTGGAGTTCTCAGGAGAGGCTGCCATGCAGTCAGCACCTCTGTGTGACGGTGACACCAGGACACTGCAGCACAGACACAGCAGCTTGTACAGAGCAGCTGGGGCTTCAGGAGGAGCTGCACAGCTCAGGTGTCAGCAGGTGTTGGAGAGGGGCAGGGTGGTCACCCTGTGCCAGCCCATGAGGCTGTTTGTGGGTGGCCTTGGTGAGAGCCCTGCAGAGACAGGGTTTGTGACAGGGGGATGAACAGAAGAGTGTCCATGGTCCCAGCCCAGGGAGAACAGTGCAGTCACGTTAGCAGCAGTTGATGGATGGAATCTAAAGCTGCTGAGCTTCACAGCCCATCTGCTGGAACATCAGAATTTATAAAATTATGCTTAATCAAGTCATTTACACAGAATGATTAAGCTGAAAGCCCAGAGACACGCTGCCAAAAGGCCATCAGGGTGGTGGGTTCAGCGACATCCTTTGCTTTAGGGATGTCCTGGCCTGGATATTTGCCCTGTGCTCAAGGAAAAGGACACTGAAGGGGGTGCTGTGGGAGGGGTCTCTCCCAGCTGGTGGGGGGACCTCAGCCACCCCTGTCTGTGTGTCACTGCTGCACAGATGGGCTGCAGAGCTCCTGATCCAGCAGGACCAGCCCCTTCACTCCCTTTCCCAGCATCCTGTGGAGCTGGTGGGCATGGCTGCTGCAGGATCCCTGAAGGGCAGCCTTGCTGCCTGCCATGGTATCCCTTGGGAATGTGTCTCCTGGAGTGCTCCCTGCCCACCTTCCTCAGCAGTCCACCCCCAGCCCCCACTACATCAGTCACATCAGCAAGGTCTTGTAGCTCTGCTGTGCCAGGAAGGGCCTGAAAGGGGTGGAGCCCACCCTGTGCCCACCACTGACTCTCCCTGCCTCTGATCCTTGTCTGGATCCAGGCACCAGCTCAGAGGAAGAGGAAGCTGTTATCCATGACCTCTCTGCTCCCTCTGCCCTTCCCTGCTGCTGTTACTCCTCAGATGAGCTCCAGGCAGGTTGGTGTCCAGGTAAGTTCCTCACCACCCACACCACAGTGTTCTGGGGGCTCTGTGGCTGCTGGAGCTCAGAGCAGCAACCACAGGAGTGCCCAACCAAGAGGTGACATAAGAAAAGGAGCCAGGAGGTACATTTTAAATACTTTTATTTCTTAATTTACATAAAGGTATATATTTGGCTTATTTATCTTTTTTTATACTCTGAGATTCACAATCAATTGCTCTTAAAAAATAAAATAGTCATTTGCTTCTGAAAGAAATCAGAAAACTATTTTATACTCCTCCCTTGTATAACAAGAAAATACACTAATACTCCCATACATCACATAGTAAAAGTGATTGTAAGTGCTGGTTTACCAAACAATAAAGCTAATGGGGAAGAAAACAAGCAGTTGGGACGGAGGGTGCTGAGAGAACTCTGCTTCCCAGAGCACAGCCAGTCCTTTGTGGGGTTTAGTCTCACCCTGAGGGTGTCCCTTGGCCAGTCTGGAAGGGGACAGGCTCCTGGGGCCACCCTGGGGCAGGAGGAGCCACGTGAGTTGGCAGTTTGCTGCCTTTTGGTGATTTGTTGCCTCTCTGGGCAGTTCCCATTGCCTCAGTTTCCCTCTCTCTGTACAAGCCATTGTTTCTGCAGCAGTGCTGGTGCTGGGTCAGCTGGGAGGGGGGAGTTAATGCTTTAAAAAAATCCCCTTTATGGAGTAGAAGAAATCCCTCCTGATGCACTGAGGGCATCCTGGTGCCCTCTGGGCACCTGCACAGCCCCTGGTGAGTGACCACAGTAAGGACCTGACATTGTAGGTCCTGCAGACCTGGAGGGAGCCTGAGCCTCCCTCTCCTAGCCTGGAGCAGGTGGGAGCAGGGATTCTGGGATCCCTTGGTGCAGGTAGGACTCTTCTCACTCCCTTGTTTGCTCTCTTCCCTCTTGGCAAACAGAACCCACAGCATTTCCTGCATGTGCACAGGGGATGAACCTGTGAGTCTGACAGGGACTGGGGCCTGGCACAAACCAGGGCGTTACAAACCAGTTCCCTTGTCATGGCTGACTCCTGAGAGTCAAGTTTAAAGAGGATTCCTAATCTCTGAACCTCAGCAGGAATGTTTCATTTTGTTGACAGTAAATGCTACAACAGAGGGTGCCTATTGGAAAAGCAATTTCGGAAATGTGGTTAATCTTCTTTGGTCTCTGAGATGAAATGACTGATTGTTGGGTTGCTTTTTGTTTCTTTTTAAACAGCTTAACAAGGAATTTCTTAACGGGACCCAGAAATTCATGTGCCTTTAAAGCCAAGAGTTTGGCTCCCACACTACAGAGGCTGTTTCCCCTAGGAATGTCAATAGTGGCACGAGGAGGGAAGTGAGGCATTGTTTGGGATTTGCTCTGCTTTGTTATTTCTAGCACCTGCTTGCTGTCCTCCAGAGGATGCTCAGCCACTCCAGGAACACTTCTGGCTCTAGTTCTTCAGCTGAATCTTAGAGCTATTGTTATTTTAGGTGACAGAGCCTTTGCAGGAGTCCTGTGGGGTCTGAGGAGGGGCAGGGACACAATCAGCCCCCCTGCAGGGCTGTAGGTCCCAGCACATCCTCCAGGGGAATGGGAGATAACCCCAGATTTACTAACAGGACCTTGCTGTGTCTCTGAGCACTCTTATGGCACAGCCAGGACAGCTTCCAGCCTTGACCTGCATCCAGTCTGGGTTTGGCACTTCCTGAGCTGATTTGGTCCTGGTTGGAGCCCAACTGCAGCCACTGGTGAGCTGTGAGCAGGAGTGGGGGCCCTTCACCTGGTGCTAAGGGGATGAACAGGGCAGAGGGAGCTGGCTGAGCCCTGTCTGAGGTGGGCAGGGCTGGGCTCTCCTCCCTCCCCACCTACCTGCAGCATCCCCTGACACAGCTCAGCTTGGCTTGTGGAGGAAACAAATCCCAGTGAGGTGGCACCATGACATGTTTGCATTTGGGACTGACCCAGTTCAGGCACTGACCTTGTCTGGAAAGGCTCAAATGCACCTGTGGGAAGGTACAGGTGACACCCCAGTTACAGCACTCTGGGACTGGGTGTGCAGGAACCCAAACCGCTCCAAGGAAACAGAGTATCAGCCACTGCTTTGGAACACTGACAGGGAGAATTAGCAGCGACAGTCCGTGTGATATGGCATCATGTAAACAAAGCACGAGGTCACTGGCACAGCAGTATTGCACTCCCAGGCCCAAGGTGCAGCAATTCAGCCAGGTGGATTTTGGTATTTTGAAAGCCTGTGAACCTCTTAGGCAAGGCTGAATTGAGCATGTGGACAACTAGAGCCCGTAGGGATTTCTGTCCAACCTACTGGGCCCTTCTGTGACAACCACCAGCATTCCCAGTGCAGTGAGACTCTCTGCTCTGCCCACTGCTCAGCCTCAGGTGCCAGGGAGGTCACCCCCTGGAACTCCTCCTGTGGTGCCCTTGCAGGGCCTGACACCAGAGCACTGAGACAGGGAGAGCTGTGGACGTTACTCTTGTCTGCTGTGGTTGCACAGGCAGCTCCAGATTTTAAATGTTTAAATAAAAACTGTTTATCTAAATATATATATATATATCATCTAATGTCTTCAGCAGAGATAAAGCATCTTACGACATATTTAAATAAAAATAATAATCTGAGTTGAGCCTTCAGTGTCAAAGAAAAGGTGATGCACAGAGTGGGGCCCAGCTAGTGCAGTCTGTGGGGGTGGGAGTGCTGCCAGAGCAGCTGCATTCCCCAGGACACCAGTCCTACAAACCAGGTGGACTTCATTGGCTACAACTAAAACCATTTACACAATCTACAGTCACTCACTTGGGCAGCACTTCCTGGGTCTGGGGCCACTTGTTGATGCTCAGAGGAACAAATGTCCAGAAGTTCCCGTGTTCCCAACGGCCCTGCCCATCTCCTGGTGCCTGACCCTGCAGGCTGGAGTGGGGGGATGGAGTTGGTGCTGGAGAGCCCCTCTGGGTGATGTGGAGCTGAAGGACCCACTGGTATCCAGTACAGAAGGGCTTCAAGCTTGAGATGGGTGTGGTGGGAGCAGGAGACCTCGTGTCCTTCCCTTCACTGGCAGCTGCAAACAGGGAAGGAAGGGAAGGAGGTGGTTAATGGGGAGCCACAAGGCTGGATGGGCAAGCTCAGCCTGGGGGCAGGTCCAGCTCAGACAGCCCTGGGCTCTGTGCAAGGGGGGCCCAGCAAAGCCTGCCCAGTGTGGGGGCAGCACTCTGGGATGTGCTGTAGTTGTTTGGAGTGGGCACAGCCTGCTCCAGGAGGTGACCAGTGCCAGGTGTAGCTCCTGACTGGCATGTTAGGGAATCAACCAGGGGCTGTTTGTCAGGTGTGGGCACAGCTGTTCCTGATGGGGCTGAAGCAGCTCAGCAGATCACAGGGACATTTTTGCCAGACTGTTTTTAACCCCTCAGTTTATTAAAGGACAGAGGGACTGCCTCGTGCCTTAACTTGCTGTCCCTTGGAGGGCCCAGCCCAGCCCAGGCTGCTGCTGACAGGGCAGAGCAGGCACTGCTGGTGGCACACTCTGGCTTTAAGGAGCCACATCAGCACCTCTCTCACTGCTGAGGGGCCACTCCTGAACTCCAGGGCCTATGCAGCAGCTTTCCAAGATAACAGGGCAGGGATCACCAGTTGTCACTGCAGGATTTCCTGGGAGAGGGTCTGTGCTCCATGTTCTGCAGCAAATTGCCCCTGACCTTAAAAATCAGTGACTGCTCCATTACAGAACAATTCCCTGTAACAGGGGCCTGGTTTAGCTCAACCTGGATAAAACTAGACCAAAAAAGAAGAAAGTGCAGTGAAAAACCTTGCTCTGTCCAGGACCCACGTGGTCACTGCTTTATAAGGCAAGTCTCAGCAACACCATCTTGTATTGCCTCCCAGATTTGTTGAGGTTTAAAAAACAAAACAGAACAAAAGGAACTGTTATCTAAAAGCTACTGATGAATAATAATGTGTGAGCAAACATCCAGCCCAGAGCCTGCAAACTCCAAGCAGCCCTATCCCAGAATCCAGTCCCCTCTGTGGAAATAACACATCTGCTGTGCTAGAGATTGTATTAAATCTTTTCCCTCAAAAGGCCATTCTTAAGTGTCTTATTGAGTTCTGATTTTCTGATTAGTCTTTCAATGCATTTAATTTATGAGGAAGAAATCTCCTCTTCAAAAACTTGCTTTAATTAATTTTGGCTCCAGTAAAATGCTGTGCTGGGAAAGTGTTTATCACTCGTGGTGGCTCCTCAGCCCTGTGGCTGTGGGGGAGTGATAAGGACAACATGGACACAAGGGGAAGGGAGGGCAGTGGGAAGGGGACAGTCCCTCAGGCTCAGTGTTGTCACCCTGGAGCGAGGGTTGCACTGGGGACAGTCCAGCAACATGAAAGAGCAGGTGCTGCCAGAAAAATTTGGAATATGCCCAGAAGGGTGGTTTGGCAGGAGCTGGAGCAGCAGGAGGTTTGTGAGCACCAGGGATGTTCCAAGCTCTGGTTGGGACAGTCACACCTGAGCTGCCCAGGGGGACTGGGGCTACCTGGTCTCACCTGCTCCACTAAGGGAGCACCAGGTTCAGGAAGCAACTCCATACCACAAAGGACATTCAAGGTGACCTCTGGTATCCCCATTCTTGGTTTGCTCTGATGTGGGATGAAGGTGGCAAAGGTGCAGGGCAGGGCTGGCACAGGTTCACTTCTCCCCAATGATAAGGAAAGGAGGGGCTGGACAGGGGCTCTGGAGTGCAGGGAAACCCTCGGTGTGGGTCACTCACCATCTCAGACCTTCACAGAGGCTGGTGGCATCACAAGTTGGTTCACCCTGGGGAAAGAACACAAAAGTGTGATGTGAGAGCTGCAATCAGCAGAGAAACAGGTGCACAGTAACACAGCAGCCTCCTGAGTCCTGGTGGGGGCTGCCTGGCAGTGTTTGGACCCTGTCACACTCTTACAGGACACAGAACACACAGAAGTTATTTTGCCATACCTTGAGCACAGGGAACCCACAAAGCCCACCTGCACTGCTGAGGGGTGAACCATAAATACAACTTTGCTCTTTGGATTACTTATAGTTCAGCCTCCTATGGAATAAAATGCACCTCCCTTTTATTTTAACACATTTCTCTCAAGTTCTGCATTATCTCTGTTTCACAGATGGGAACAGAGGCCTGGAGGGGCTAATCCTGAAATGCATTTGGAAGATTTCATGGGAAATTACACCCCACATGACTGGAGAACCTGCTGGGGAGAGAAATGACTTTCAGGGATCACACAGGAAGCTGGTGGGCAGAAGGGAGAACTGAAACAGTCCCCAAATTTTGGTCAGTGCAGTCCCCCCTCCCTGTGAAGCCCCTGGGAGCTGCAGACAGTGCAGACAGTCCCACTGGGGCTCAGCCTGTGGGTCAGATGGGGGGTTGTTTAGTTTTTTAAAGCAGACTCACCAATAATAAATTTTACACTCTCCTAGGTGGCAAAATGTAGTACATGGGCTTAAATTAACAAGGCTCAAGAGCATCTAAATCCCTGATTAAGTCCCACTTGCCTTTCTAATGACGATAATCCTGCACTGAATGGATCTGCTCACTGAGCACTGGCTCCCAAATTGTTCTGTTTTCTCTGCAGTGTTTTCCTAAGATTGTGAATGTTTTCATTCCTTGAAGAGAGCAGAGTGGAAACCAGTCTGTTGTTTCCTGAGGGGGAGGAAACTCACCCAAATTGCCTTTCAAAAACAGAAGCTGTAGAACTTTTCTTGGTGGTTTTTTTATGGGCTCCTCCAGCAGTTAAAAATGTGGCTGATTCCCTCTAACCCCATCACTTCCTCTCCTGTCAAACCTAAATATTTCTCCTAGATCCTATCAAACCATTTCCATGTAGTGTGACAGCATCTATAATTCTGAAGTATTTATAAGCCTGTCTGTTTAATATTAAACTACATGCTCTGGAGCTGTTAAATATTTATGCTATGTAAAATGGATCTAATTTCACAGCACCTCGGCCAGTCACAGACCTGCAGGAGGCAAAGACAGGGAATTTAAGATAACAGATGAGTGGCCAGGATCTCTCACAGGTCAGCTGTGCTCTGTTTCAGGCTCTGGGCAGGATTATTCTCTGACTGCTCTGCCCCTTTCAGCCCACAGCTCTTGGAGGTTCCAGGCTGCAGAGCAGCCAGCACAGGAGTTCTTGCTGCCACAAACAGTGCAAGAATGTTCTGCTCCCCCCTGGGCCAGCAAGAGGAAACCCCAGACCTCCCTTCTCACCTGCAGCTCCATCTGCCCCAGCAGCCTGGGGGGAAGCTGTGAGGGTGTCCCCCAGACTGGGCTCTGAGCCCCAGGGCTGGCACCAACCCAGGCAGGGACAGGAGGGCAGGAGGGAGGACCCACCCCAGTGTGTGCAGCCCCACCATGCCCAGGGCTCCAGGAGAAGGCTGTGCTTCCAGAGAGCCTTTGGGAATGCTGCCAGCCTGGTTAGTGGCACCTTCCATACCCAAGCTAAACACCTCCTGTATTTCATTGCCCTGCAGCTCTCCCAGAGCCCTGTTTTGGTGCTGTCTAAACAAGACAGGGTCTGGCTTTTTAACTGAGAAGCATATTAGGAAATAATGCCCTGGTTTTTACAGCCTGCTGTGCTTAACATCACTTAACTTTTACAACCAACAGTAAAATGCTTCAGTGGGGTCCTTCTAGCCTGAAAACAGCTCATTTTTTTGAGTTATTGAGCAGGAGTTTTTGAGTATTGAGTTTTTGACAGGAGCTTGTTCAGCAGAGAGGAGCACTGGGACTAAGGGGCAGCTGATCCCTGGACTGAGCAGCAACTCCTGCCTGTGATTAAGGGCCCTTCTTCATTCCACTGGAGAGAATTCTGAAAATTGTGCAAACATCAAGTGCCTGATAGAAGCAGCACTTTAGGAAGGGATACAGGTGGACCAGCCTCCAGCACATTCCTCCCTGTCTGAACTTCCTCAGATGTTTCTGGGAGGTTAAACCTCTCCAAAAGGCCTTGTGAAATTTTAGGTGATGAAATGTTTAAATGGACAGACGTCCTTGAAAGGTCATGAGACTTCATGGCTTTAATCTATGAAAAACAAATCTTTTCAAATGCAGCTAAAGGGGGTTTTCTTGGCATCAAAGCATGAGGGGCAATGCCACCCTCCCCCTGTGCCCCAGGGATGAGGAGCAGCCCAGCCAGGTGCAGTTTCTGCAGCTCCAGCTACTGGAACAGCATCGTTCCCATCCTGTCTGAGCCTGTGCAGGGAGAGCAGAGGCTGAGGAGGATCATTTGCAGCTCCACACCTGCCTGACTTCCAGAGGGAGTTTCACCCACTGATAAATGAGCCCGGGAAGGTCCCTGCACACCAGGGCACTGGTGCTGCTTTATCACTGTAATGCCTGCAGACACCTGACAGAATGGGCATGGAGCAGGAGGGCTGGGGCAGCTGCAGGTGGGGTTCCTTCATCCTCACCTGCACAAAACTCCCCCAGGTAAGTTAAAATCCCAGGGCAGGAGTGATGCTGCCAACATGCTCTCCCTGGCACAGAGGACAAGGGCAATTGCAGCTGGAAGGAGCAAAGAGATGGCTAAAGAGTATAAAAAAGCGAGTTTAGGCACAGGCAGAGTCCTCTCTGCACCAGACCCACCTCAATTCCAGCTGTGGTTCAGACAGGGAGAAGTGGCACAAGTGTTTGTGCCACAGACCAGGCTCTGCTCATCCCACACCTTTGTTGCTGCAGAGATCAATTGCCCTGAAAAAATCCTCTGGAGCCAATTGCCCAAACACACATTTTAGAACCCAAAGGAGGGAAATGGACCTGAGCTTAACAGCCCATCCCACTCCCATTTTCCATCACTGCCAACACCCTCATAAACACAGGCAGCTGCAGGGGGATGGAAAGCTCATTGCAGCGACCTGCCAGCAATAAACAGGTAACAGGACCAGGAAACACCTTGAAACACAACCAGGCACTCCCAGACACTGCCACACCTCACTCCTGCTCTGCACAGACCCTCCTGCTCTGCACAGACCCTCCCGCTCTGCCTCACCACGGAGGGATTTAGAGCTGAATTTCAGTGGGATTTTGGCACATTTCCCAAGAAATGAATCAAACTCCATTTAATGCACCAAGTTCCCTCCAGTCCTGCCCAGTGCCAACAGGGCCACGCTGTGGGGGCTGAGCTCACGCAGAGATTTCTGCCCCTGAAACAACTCACAGTCCGTGGCTCTTCTCCCTCCCCTCCCTGTGTTATCCCTGCAGAGATGTCTCAGCTGCCACACTCCTGGGTGCAGTCCCTGCTCCCAACCTGTGCCACCCTTTCCCCAGACACTCCAGAAGGAGCAAACCCAGCAGGGAGGAGTCTCCAGCTCAAGGGTGTACCGTTTAAGCCCAGTTTCCAATCCAGCAGTGCAGAATGTAAACCATTGGTGTCCTGCAGTGGCTGAGCATTTCCACCTGCAGCTGGAAGGAGGTGGCTTTGGCTCCACAGCAGAATTCCCCCTGGATGCTGAGCAGGCTGCAGGTGCCTCCAGCTCCTCCCTAACACGTGGCTGCAGAACATCAACCCTTCCCTTCTAAGAACAGAGGAACTGGCGCTCGGAGCAGGCTGAGCTGGGAACAGAGGCTGGAAGGGGAGGGGTGGGCAGCAGTGACAGAGCAGGACAGGGACATGGACAGGGCAGCTAAACCAGCCCATGAGCTTCCTGATGCATCCTGACAGGTCATGCAGCCTCCCAGGAACAGGCTGGTGATGGAGCCGAGCTCAGTGTGCTGAAGGAAAAGAATCACAGAATGTTCTAAGTTGGAACAACCCACAAGGATCACCGAGTTCAACTCTCAGCCCTGCACAGGGCCAATCCCAGAGTCACACCACGTGCCTGACAGTACCATCCAAAGGTGAGCACTGCCCTGGGAAACCTGCCAGGGATGCTCAGAGAACACCAAAATTCAACAGAGAATCCGGCACAGGAGGAGTTTGCAGCAGGAAAGCACTGCCCACTGTGGTACTGCTGCCTGTGCCACCCACTGGGGCTCTGTGTCACCCACTGCTGCCTGTGCCACCCCCTGGGGCTCTGTGCCACCCCCCTGGGGCTCTGTGCCACCCCAGCCCTGCTCCCCAGGGCTCAGCCAGGGGCTGGTTTGAGCGCAGCCCTCCCTGCAGCCCGGGCAGAGCTGCCCCTGCCCCGAGGGCTGTGCCAGTGCTGGGGTGGCAGGTGCTGCACCAGCTGCAGCAGGAAATGAATTGGCTCCAATCCCCTCTCCCTCCTGCATGTCAGTGGCTTTAGCAAAGGCAGGATGATAATCACGGCCAGCAAATTCATCTTCCCTGTTCGGCTCAGCCCCTCACTGGGGGTGTTTCCCATCTGCTCCTTTAACCGAGGTGCTGATTTGCCTCCAGAGGGAGGAACGTGGGGCAGCTTCTCTTTTTTCCTCTTTGGCAGATCTTGACAGAGCAGAAAACTGGCATAAAGGAAAAATCAATAACCTTTCCTGCTATTTTCCCAGGCAGCTGCAGCAGAACAGATGTGAAAACGAGCAGTTAACAGCACGAATCAGGGACCTGGATGGAAATGAACTCTGTGAAGATCTGGGTCTCAAAACTTTGGCCCAGAATTGAGCCAGATATTGATGGGCTCAGAATTAAGGTGAGGGTCTTTTAGTGCCATGGAAGATGTGGATAACATCCCATTCTTGTGTCCACTGAAATAATGGAGGGAGAGGAAAGGGAGGGTCTCGCTTTTTTCTTGGCATGATTGAAAGTGAAAGGGGAGAAAACATGACATAAACCCAGGAATGATCTAATGAAATTTTGAAAGAGAAAATCCTGTAGAACTTCTGATGCCACTTGATTAGAAACATAATTCTTATCCTCCACAATAACTGCCTCATGATGCAGCTCTTTTCATCAGCCTGTGAGCTACGAGGTGTGGGGAATCACAGAACCAAGGCATGGTTTGGGTGGGAAGGGACCTTAAAGTCATGGACAAGGACACCTTCCACTAGCCCAGGTGGCTCCAAGCCCTGTCCAACATGGCACTGAGGCCTCAAGGAACCACCCACCTGTTTCACTGCAGTGTAGCAGTCTGGGCAAGCCCTGCCTGCCATGTGGTGTTGGGCTGGCAGCAGCTTTGGGAATGATCAAGGGGTGGATAACACAGAGATGTTTCTTGCACAGAGCCAAGGCCTTTCCTACCCCTTGTGGTGCCACACCAGGGAGGGGACACAGGCAGGACAGGTGACCCAACTGACCAAAGGAACATTCCAGACCATGTGACATCATGCTCAGTACAGAAAGTGGGGGGAAGAAACAGGAATGGGGGGATGTTTGGAGTGATGCTGTTTGTCTTCCCAAGCCACCATTACCTGTGCTGGGCCCTTCTCTCTTGGAGAAGGAAGGACACCTTCCTGCCCATGGGAAGAAGTGAATTCATTCCTTGTTTTGCTTTGCTTTGCTTGTGTGCAAAGCTTTCTATTTCCCTATTAAACTGTATCTCAGCCCATGAGTTTTTCAGCTTTTACCCTTCTCCCTGATGCTCTGGCTGGGGGTGAGGGAGGGGCTGTGAGGGGTTAAACCCTGACCCAGACCAAGGACCAACCACAACTAAATTGCTCCAACACAGCCACAGCCACAGCCTCCCAAAAACCTGCCTTGCAGATTGCTCCACAAGAAGGGGTCAGTGGGGCTGATAAAAGCCAATACCTTTGTAAAATGCTCTGTGACTGTGACAGGCTTCAGGAAACACAGAACAGGGCTGAATTTTTCATTATTTCTTCCATTTCCTTGTGTCAGAGGTTGTTCCTGCCTTGGAAAGCTGCCACCCTCTGCTCAGAGCTCAGTCACCTGCATGGGATCTGCTCAGGCTTTGTCTCTGGGCCAGGGCAGCCTCAGCACAGAATCTGTCTCAGTGAGAGTTTAAAATCTCCTGCACACCAAGAACCCTCCTCTGCAGTGCCAGAGGACAGGCTGAACCCATTGGTAGGTACGATTTCAGTGCCACTTGCACCCTGTGGGCCTTCAGTCCTGTTTTCCAGCTGATGAGCATTGCAGGGACAGTGTCTGAGTGCCTGGAGCTCCCAGCACAGTCAGCAGCAGAGGCAGCAGGAGGAGGCCCAGGCAGTTGCTGATCTGCAGCCCTTGGAGGAGTGAGCTTTGCCTTCCCAGAACATCAGGCACACGGAAAAATTCCATTCTTGCTGTGGGACAGCACTAAAGTAGCCAGGGATAGCCTGGGAATATTGTTTTGCTCTCTCCATGGCACAGGGGATTAACCTTGAAATCTCAGCATGGAGGGGGATTGATGGTTTGGAGAGCCCAGAGCTCTGCCTGAAGCCTTTTCCACAGCTCGTGGGTGCCCTGAGCTGTGCCAGCACCAGCTGGCTCTGCCCTTCTGTCTGTGCTTAAGCAAAGCTCCCTCTGCCAACAGTGAACTCCAAGAGCACATTTCAAACACCAGGAGTATTCCCTGCAAGGACCACAATGAGCTGAACTGGCTGTGAACAACCAAAGTGACCTTTGACTTCTCCCCACTGACCTGCAGGAAACCTTCAGGGTGGCTGAACTGACAGAAAAGTCAGTGTTTGTTCTGTGTGAGACTGTATTTTCCAGCTCCAGCTCCAGCTCCAGGAGCAGCAAACCAGCACTGAGGCTCAGCCAGTCCCAAACTGCTCCACTCTTGTATTTGTTGACTCTTTATGGATCTACAAACACAGCCAGTAAATGGCAGAACAACCAACAGCTCTACAAGCAGCTTTCCCCCACCAATAATAAAACTACTCACATTTTCACCACCTCTTCCCTTCACACCCTCAACACTCTGATTCCATATAAACCATCTAATAGTCTAATCTTGATCCCTCTGCAGTCTGTGTTTTTATCAGGCCACTCTTGGATACTCCAAACACACTCTGCCTCCTTCCATCATCACAGATCCTCTGCATCCTAATCCAGGCTTTTGGCTGTAAATTCACAGGGCTTTAAAGGCCAAGGGCATCTTATCTGGGCTCAAAAAGCACTGTAGGAAATGTTTAATTATTGTTCTTTTGTGAAGTTAAGAAACAAACAGAGCGATGATATTCCTCCCCCAAACAGAGAGTGAACTGCTCAAATATCCCTTTGTGGGAGTCGTTAAAATCCACTTGCTGCCTCTGAAATCCTCAAATCCAAACCCTGCTTCAGTGCAGCACTGAGACATCTCTCCAAAGTGCCCAGCCTCTTAAAACCCCTTTGTGATACATCTCCAGCTATTGCAGAGAAGAAATACTATTTTTGGCAGTGCAAACCACCAGGATGGAGCACACCCTGTGCCATCCAGCTGCCACCTTAATGCCTGTGACAGTGTTAATGGAGGGGGCTCTGGGCTTTGCTGGCAACAACAGGTCACCTGGTGGGTCCTTTCTGCCTCTGCTGCCACAGAAAAATCAGAGAAAAGGAGGGCTGACAGCCCTGTGAGTCCTTCCCTGTCCCATATAATAGAATCTGCAAAGCAAAAATAAGGTCAGACACTTTCAAATTGCTGCAACAGGAGAACTGGGAGATCATTTTGTATCTAGTTCTGCAAAAGGCTAAAAATAAGCCTGATGTGAGGCAGAAGAAAGAGCCTGGAAATGGATTATTCTCATTTTTCCTGTAATGCAATTTGCAGATGTGCCATGTTTAAGACAGCAGAGGAGGTGTCTGGGCTAGGGAGGGTTCTTTTTGTGGCTTGTGATCTCTCCTCTGAAAAGAATATTTTCTTTCTAGTGTTTGTACCCACCACTTTTAAAATGAACCTTTCATCAGCACTGCTGCCCACCAAGGGCTTCCACACCTGACCAGAGGGGTTAAGACTAAAACTGTTTTCTTATTAAATGCTCAATTTTGATTTTAGGAAAAAAGAAAAACCTGCTGGAGTTGCTTAAATAACTCGATTCTTGTCATGTAAACAAATGGGTGAACGACTCAGGCTTGCAGGGCTCTCAAGGGCTGAGGTTAGGGTGGTTTAAGACTTCAATTCTGTCCTGAGCAGCTGCACTGGGGCAGCTCTTTATTCCTGCCCTGCCTCCTGCTGCCTGCTCTGCATTGCTGGATCCTCAGAGAAAATATCTGTTCTCGGTCATACAGGATGCAGGGAGGGACTGAACAATTAGCAGACTTGGAGATCCATCCAGCTTTTCACAGCTCTGGAAAAAAACCTGGAAAAATCTCATGTTTCCAGGTGTAAACCCAGGGATTAAGTAAAAAAAAAAACCCAAACCCAACTAAAAATAAAAAAAAAATCCTCTGAGGAGGAGATAACCCCACACCTGCACAAGGTGCTCCCCAGGGAGAATCCAGGTGACTCCCCCGAGGAGCAGCCAGGGCTGGCTGTGGCTGGGGACAGGACCCTGCTCAGCACAGCCCCTGGGGGACACTCCCTGCCCAGGAAAGGCTCCTGACACACACCAATTACAGGGATTTGTATCCCTGGCACCAAAAGTTGGCACAGCTTGGGAAAGGGACTTTTAAAAATTCCTTTCCCAGTAAAAGGAGCACGTTGCTCCCTGTTAGTGATGAGGTCCCTGGTAAGTCCCAGTGCAGGCATTTCTCCTGCAGCTCTCCAGGGGAAAGCTGGGGTTTCTCCCAGTTACCTGCACTGTGAGTGAGGCAGAGCACACACACAGACACAGGCACAGTTCTCAGCAGTGCTGAGGTTTTTCTTCCATCTAGTGAAGCAGCTGGAGAGCTCCCAGCCCTGGAAGCTGCTCTGTCCCTGGGATGCAACTCAGGGCTAAGGGTGCACTCACCACATCTCTGACCCATTTCTGAGGCCCTGCCATGGCAAGGCTGTTCATGTACAAATCAGCTGCCTAAAATCTACCTTGGGCCTCACCAGTTTTCCTTCAGCAGGTGAGAAAAATCCAGTACAGAGTCGAGTTAAGTTTGGAAATAAAATACAACTGCTTTAACCCTCCTCTGCAGAGGTGCAGAACAGGAGAGGAACATCAGGCCAAGTGAAAGCACAGCAGGAATTGTATTGGAGTGGTTTGAAAAAGAATTGAAGTATTTATCATTCCTAGTGCCTAAGAGCTCTTCCAGAGCCCATTCTTAACCGTTTTCTCTCTCTCTTATAACTCTGAAAGGGTGGGATTAAATTTGTGTTATAAAAATTGCCCCCCAAATGATTGGATTATAGCAGTGATGTACTCTGTCATGTTCTCTGCTAGTCCTGCATTTGCTAAAAGCCTCTTTAAGCTGTCAGACTTCTGAAGCAGCAGGAAAATAGTTATAAAAGAATTGTGTTAAAAAAAAAAAAAAGAATTGCTATAGAAAGAATTTTTTTTCCATGAGTGTTTCTGTGAGAGGGGCAGCCTTGTCGACTGGAATTCCTGTGCTAAAAATGTAATCTCCAAAATATGCCAGGAATTGTGCCAATCATAAAAGAAGTGTGAAAGCCTGGAAATTCTGTTTTTGAAAGGAAGTGTGGTGGAAGCAGGAGGAAGCTTTACAGGAAGGAGAGGTTGCTCTTCTGTTACGTGCCCTGCCTGGAAGAAAAAATTATCTCTGAGCAAATGCCCGGAGACGGTTCCACAAAGGAACAAACAGACACACAGATCCCAGCAATAAACCCCCGAACCAGTTTCCACAGAGGTGTGGGAGTTCAAGCCGGGGAAGCTCAGCTTGCAGAGGCTGCAGAGAGCAGCATTCCACCTCCCTGCTCCCAATCAGCTCAGCAGAGGGGTCGCTGCCCTGCCCGCTGTGCCCCGACCCCGGCACTGATGGATGGTTTAATCTCCGGCGCTCGCCGGTCCCGCAGCTTAATTGATTTCTCTTGGCAAAGCACCTCTCCAAGTCCCGGGGTCTGAGCAGCAGGACTGGCTGGAGAGGGAAAACAAGGCATCTTGAAATAGAAATCCCTCAGTTCCCAGCAAGTAATAGGTGGGATGGAGGGGAGGGCTGGCAGAAAGCTGCCACTGCCAGGGGCAGATGGCCGGGCAGGGAGGGGGAGCTGGACGGCACATTTGAGGTCCAGCACGGAGTGTTAAGGCCTGACAGCAAACTGCTCTGTTGTCTCTCCCCTCCCAGGCAAGTGTGGAGCCACTAACTAATGAATCCTGCCCCAGAAATGCTGAGGAGAACACTGACCCTGCCAGCAATGGCAGCCAGGCCCCAGCTCAGCACCACTGCAGGCCAGTCCCTGCTCAGCCTCCAGCTCTGCTAAAGACACTGCCTGACTCCTCAGGAACTGAAATGATGCTGCTCTTTCCAGGAATCTCACTGCAGGATGCCAGGGTATTTTTACCATGGGAGTGGGCACATCCCAGAAACTGCACTGGGAGTCATTTGAGAGAAATTATCTTGCTAACCATTATTTATGATGATTGTTCTCCTCGGTTTGAAACACGTAAGATCTGTGGCTGAATAATATAAAATTGATAAACAAATGTGAGTCAGACCAACAAGGAAACAGAAAGATGCTGAGAGAGAGAAAGAGCAACAAAACCAGGTCTGACACCTGCATGAGTTTCTTCAAAGAGTTGGGCAGGGGCTGGCTGGGAGGTTCGAGTGATTGGACGTGAATGGAGCACAACCAAAGCTGCCCCAGAGACACAAACCCTTGTGTGCAGGAGCAAGCAGAGCTGGGGGATAAGATCTGCCTCCCCACAGTAACACTACTGCAAATCTGGGGCTTTGCTAAAACAATTGTGTAAGGCACACCAGCACTGGCATCCCATCAGGGACCAACCTCCTGACCGAGCCAAAGGTCTTCCCAGAGAGCTCCACCAGAGTGAGACCAGGACACCACAGGGCCTTGGCCAGCATAAAGGTCCAAGTGGGCTTGACATGCTGATAAAGGAGGAGTGGCCCGGAATTCATCAGTACCTGAAACACTGAGCCTTTCCTTCAGCACCTGAGGTGTTGCCACACCATGCTGGCAGCACATGGTGCCAAGGGACATGTGTGTCCCCCACAGTCACAGGGGGAGTGCACAGTGAAGACAAACACTGAAGCTTCCCTAGGAAAGCTCCCATAACTAATGTTCATCCTGCCTTGTGCCACACCTGGACTTGCTCACCCAGCCTGTGTGCACAGACACAGACACAGGGCTGGGAGGCACATGGGGAGTGTTCCCACCTTCCACCTCAGGCCAAGCCAGGAAGGCTTCAGAACCACGGGACAGCTTTCATGCCTTCTCCAAAGAACCTGCTGTAGCATTTACTTCTATTTTCCCATAGGAAGTCCTTCCTAACATCTAATCTCCAATTTCCCTTCCTGCCATTTAAAGCCCTTCTCTGCAGATACCAAACCAGGCACACAAACGTCACGTCCCCAAAGCCACACTGAGGTTCAGCCCTGCAGGACTTCACCTCCTTACAAGATGAGGTTTTGTTTTTCTACCATGCTTAAACATCTCATTATAGGGGAATGTATATCTTTAAAAGCACCAGGAGGCAGAAAACTTCTCTTTTCTCTGGTGTTTATGTGTGTTAGTAAAAGGAAGGTGGAACTGCTCTTACAGGGCCACAGCACCATCTGTGACACTGTTTCCAGATCTCTTGCATCCATCTGATATGACAGTATGAGCCAGAAAGTATCACCCAAACTGTTCACACACTTATGTCAACCTCCAGACACCTTATTTTCCTCTGCTAGTGGTGCTGTGCCTACAGAGAGTGACATTCCAGGGCCCTTTCCTCGAGGTACTCCAAGGCTCCCATTCTCCATTGGGGGAAAGGCAAAGGCAACTTCCAGTCAACAGCAGACCAGTCACCTACCCACATATTCAGCATGATATTACACACAGTAACTCTTATTTTTTGACAATTATGAGAAAGAGACTAACCCCAGAAGTTTGTATGTCATGTGGAAGCGTCTTCCGAATTACTGTAGTTGCCAACCGTGAGTTGATCCGAATCGGTTTCTTTACTGAAAAACAGTAGCTTTTTTTTTACAAGCTGCAGGGAGGGACTGGGAAAGCCTCTGTGCCACAGCACCCCTCGAGCAGGCAGGTCCCCACACACAGCTGGCCTCCTCCTCACCTCACATTCCTGCCTACTGGAGGTGCTGAGCAGGGTGAGATGTGGGTGCAACGTGGACCACCAAGCTCCGTGGGGCATCTCCTGCTCCTCACCTCGCAGTCCAACAGTTCCACAGCACAGCAGCCCCTCACCACGCATGGCCTGGGCTGGGACATGCTCAGGCAAGGGTGAAAGGGGCCTGTGCCCCCAGGTACTGTGCTCCCCTCCAGGCCACATGGCCAACAACTGAGATCCACCAGAGCAGAAGCGTGTCAAGGATGCCCAGCCAGCACGACCCAAGCCCCTGTGCTTCGTGCAGCCTCATGCACTCTGCTGAGCCCAGGCTCTCAGCACAGCCCCACATCCTTTACCTGCAAGGACCGAGGCCAGGGAGAGAGAACAAGCACAGGGAGAGAAAACAGGCTGTGGCACCTCCCTGTGCAAAGGCCACGTTACTCACTGTTGCTCAGCCTTGGCTCGGTCACTCAGGAAGAAGAGGGCCGTGGCCAGGAAGAACATCCCTCCCAGGACGACGACGAAGGGGCAGAGCATGAGGGCATAGCCCAGGCTGAGGAACTCCCACACTGGAGACTCCTTTGTGCTTTGTCGGATCAGGTCTGAGATCTGCAAGAGGGGCAGAGCAATTAGTCACTCAGATGGAAAAGAGACACCATTTGCTGAACAACCACCCACCAACCACGTGCACGGGGTGGGAAATGGAACAGTGTGTTCAGTGACAGCTCAGTGTCCCCTCTACACTTCAGCCTTCCATGCTGGAGCCTGGACAGCTCCTGCTGGGAGCAGCTTGGCAGGGGTCCTGCTCTCCCTGTCACTCTTGTGATCTGTTGTTCTTCCCACAGCCCTCTCCTGTTCTCCTGGGCTGCAGCAGGGACTGCACCCGTGGGTGTCTGACCTTGGCTGAGCCCCTGAGTGCCAGCAGGGGACAGTGATCAGCCTTCTGCAGTTCCTATCAAGTCCTGCTTACTCCCACACCTGACCCACCTTTTGGCAAAAGGAGGCATTAAACTGCATTTCTGGGTACTGAGTGGGAAGGGGGAAATGTTTCCCACAGAGCAAAAACCCAGAGATCCCCTCTGATTGGAAGAAATAGAACTAGAACATGGTGTTTTGTCCTTGTCTGGGCTGTGGGGCTCAGTCCCTCTTCCAACCTCCATAATTGTGTGCAAGACGTGGCTCTGGCCCAGACTCAGACACAGGGGCTGCTCTCACCCCACCAAACCCATGGGCTAAGGCAACCTGCACTTCCAACAGCCAAAAAGCACAATTACATGAAAATGAACCCAGATTTGCACCCACACAAAGGAGGAGAGCCATGAAATGGCATTATTTACTTCATTATGAAGAGCTTTTGCTAAAACTCAGTAAAATTTAATGCCTATCTGTAGCTAAAACTATCACATTTTAATATTTACTGTCCAGCAAACAACTTTAGTCCCATAAATCCAACAGGGTGGTGCAGCAGTCGGGGTGGGTCTCAAGGCATTGGGTATTTAAATGTCCAGCTCTGTTTTTATCCCTGACCTTTTGTTGAGGCAGAAATATTAGTTTAGACCAAAAGACTGCAGGGAATTTGCAGCATCAAATCCTACTGCTGTGCACACAGGCAAATCAGCTCCAGAAATAGGCAAAGCTTGTGCAGCAACTTCCAAACTGCCACTTACTGGGGATGGAAAAGGTGGAGTCCAACACAACCGACGAGCAAGTTCTGACATTCAAGGTTTAAATCAGTCAAGCAAGGAAATGTCACATGCAGGAGAAATCACCAATTCACAGCCCTGCAGAGATCTGGGAGGTGAATGTGTGAAGGTCCCAGAAGGATGATGCTCATGGGGACTCAAACAGTGTCACTGAGTGTGTTTGAGCAGAGACACTCTGGGTTAACACCTCTCCTACAGCTCAGCCTGGCTCCCACTTGGAGGGATGGAAAGGAGGTGACACCACTGGGATACAGTTAAGGAAGAGTTCCTGCCCTCTCAAGGAGAACTTTATTCACAGGGTAAGACTCACAAGGGAAAACAAGAGTGTTAAGAACAAGTCTCATGTGAGAAATGATGTTAAAATGTCCTTAGACTGAAACCAAGTAACAGTGGCCATTAGTCTGAGAGATTTATTAAAAATTAGCAACAAGACTTGAATGTGAACAGAAAGGACCCAGAGGAAAGCAGCAGAATGTGCTCTGCACCCAGGAGACCGGGACATCAGCTGGTCATTAATTCCCTTTTGTATCCAGACACCTTAATTCCCAACATTTCCCTCACTCTTCATTATGAACCAGAATTTGGCATCGAGTCAGCCTCTCTGTCAGGCTGCAATAGCCAGAATTGAGGCTATTCTAAGAAATCTAGACATTCTAAACCACTTTTCATTTTTGGGAATGGATATAATTATTCTCCAAAAGGACCAGACAATAAATCACTTGACAAATTGACATGGTAAATCAGCAGCAGAGGATGGAAAGCCAGGCATGTGCTCCTGATTGCTCTCTTATGGATGACACGACATTCTAGGCTAAAACCAGCCTTGAAAACCTAAAATCTCCAACAAATAAAACTCCCAATCAGCTCATCCCACACCTTCCCTTCTAACACATTGACCTTTTATACCCACAAATCACATTAATGTTAAATCTGCTGTATTTCTCCTGTTTAACCCCACACACTCTGTAAGTGCCCAGTTTAGAAAGGGCCCTGTTTCCCCCCAGCCAAGGTATAATCCTTCCCACCAGCCAGCTGGGCTTTCTCATGGAGGACCCAAATAATCCCCTCACCCACATCTAAAGCTTTAGCAGAGCCCACATCCACTTTTTGGCTGTAACAGTCTCTCTTGTTTTGCTCCACTCAGTTCCAAGCCACCTGCCAAGGCTGAACTTTGGCACCTCTCCTTGAGAGGACACAGGACAGAATTGCAGCCTTGGGCTCCAAGAATGACACACCGTTTGCCAAATGGTCTGCTCTGCATTGCCAATTTTGGGCTTTCCAGACTCCTCACAAGGACAGCATCCTGAGCTGGCCAAGTGTGAATTGGCAACACCCAAACCAAGCATCATTTTTGGTGTCTTCTCTCCAGCATGAGTAACAAACCACGGGGGTTGAGTGCACAGTCGGTGCCAGAGCTGCACTTGGAGTCCTGTGTGGGATTCCTCCCTTTGTTCTGCCAGCTGGGAGGTGGCAAAAGCTTTGAGACATTTATCCAAAGTGTGGGGGTGGGAAAGCAGGGAGGAAGTCCTGCTGCTGCTCTGCAGTCTGATCACAGGCCTTTGATACCAACCTGAGGAGGAAAACTCCCAGCTCCTCCCTCGCTGTGCAGATCCCAGCCCAAGAGGAATGACTTTGCTAAACAAACTGCAGCTCGTGGCATTCCTGCAGCACACGGGGCTGGAGTGTGCCCAGCCTGCTGGAGAAAGTGCCCACTTCCCAGAGGAGGAACAGCACAGCTGCATGGGCACGATGCCAACCCCCAAATCCTGGGCTGTGTCCCCATCCCAGGGCAGAAGACAAGGAGGGAACAAAGGGAACCTTCACTGCTTTCCTGGGAACTGCTTAGGGTGTGTTTGGAACACAGGACAGGCCCCTGAGGCTGCAGGAACTCAGGTGGGCTGAGCCCAGGGAGGGTGTTTGAACTCTGTGTCCTGTCCCTCCTGAATAGGGCAGGGTAATTAACTGACCTATTAATTAGTGCAGTGGTAACGACATCTCTGAAATCACCATTCCCTCCTCTCTCACTGCTGGGCCAATCTCTCAGTTCCTCTGCAACTGCTTGATTTGTCTGCATTTCTGACACTGCCACTTGGGCACAAATCCTGCTACATAAAAGGCTATTTCTGGCACAAATACCTGATTTTCATGATTACCAGTTTGACACAGGCCAGGTACTCCCTGGCTGCTCTTTTTTTATCCCTTACACTGTATTCCCTGTAACCCCACAGTGTCACCACAATGGTTTGGGCTCCACCCACCCCCAAGTCAGAGGGACATGTGAAAGGTTTCTTTGATTGTTTTAAAAAAATCTAATATGAATGCAAATGAAGATGAGAAAGCAAAAATAAGGGATTGTATAAGGTAAACAATTTGCTGGGCATGTGGGGGAGCACAAGCATTTATACTGTGCTAAATGGCATTAGAAATACTTCATAATATAAGGAAGTAAACCTGATTTTTTAATGATATTCACTCAGACAACTACAGAAAGGTAAAAGCAATTATAACCTAAAAGTTATTTCAATTTTAACCTTGGCATGTTTGGATGTTAAATTAAAAAAAAAAAAAAAAAGAGGCAAACAATTCTGTTAATTGCATCTTTTTGAGATTGCAAACAGATTTCATACTTGGCTGGTGACAATATCAATATCCTGCATTAACACGTGGGGCCTGAGTTTGCCCCAGCAGTGCCCACATGGCAAGGCCTGGGCTCTCTCTAATGAGAGACATTCACATACATTAAATCCTCATCAAAAATCCTGAGAAGCTGCACCTCTAACCAGGGCCACGGGAGGTGCACAGAGCTCTGGAGAAACAGCAGAGCAGGCTGGGAACTCTTGGCAAAGAGCATTTTATACAGGGGAAGTCATTTGGGATTTTAGGGCAGCCTTAAATCGTGGTTGTTGCTGAGTCACCAGAAGTGGGAAGCTCGTTAGCTCTTTGCAGTGAGGAGATAAATCCCAGGAGGGCTGTTCTCCAGGTGGTTAATTCTCCCCTTATTTTGCAGCTGACAGCCATGTCAAAGATTTGGCCTTTCAGTACACCATGAAAAAGGCTTTTAATTACTCAGCTCAGCCAGGACCAGAGAAATCCTCAACTTAAAGTTACTGCTTGAAGAAAACAGGTATGAAGAGTGAGGGGCTGAGGGTTCTCTTCCTCACAGTGTCTCCCTGACTCATGAACAGCAGGTGCTCAGACTTGCAAGGGCAAGTCCCATTTTACCCACCACAATCTGGGTCATACACAAGCCCAAATGTGGGGGGAGATCTCTGCAGGAGGAGAGATACCATCAGGGCTACAGGACACCTGTCGAGCAGCTGGGACTGAAGAAAGAACAATAAACCCCCAAATGTGCATCACATTTTATCTACCAGCTCCATCAGATGATGGGAGGTGCTGCCTGTACACACTATAGATATTGGAACATGCTGCAAAAGGCACCAAGAGCCCTCTATGCCATCTTTAAGCCCCCAACAGCACTGGAGTATCTGCTGATGGTCAATGAAACAGAGAGTGATACCAGGGGAATATTCTGCACTCTTTTGTTACAGGACAGGATTGCCTTTTTGACCTCGAGCTTTGGCAGGAGAGACAGAGCTGTGGAACCACCAGCAGCACCTGCTGACCCACACCTGAGGAATGGCTGCCCAGGTCAGGCAGGGGCAGAGCACCCAGACTGCAGCATCACATCCTGAGATCCAGTTCATTCCACTGCCCTGATGGAAGTCAGACAGCAGTGGAGCTGAGTCCCAGTGGGAGTGGTCTGTTTTAATCTAGCAAACTAAACAGGAAACAAATCTTCTTCCAGAATAAGCCTGTCCTTCTCTGAAGCATTTTAAACCATAAAATACAAATTTTAAACTATAATAGATGAATTCTGCTCCCTCAGGCAGGGAAGCCTTTACACAAAGAACCACTTTCTATAAAGATCTATTTACCTGGCTGGGTAAACACCTCCAAACCAAGTCACCAGAAAGGCTCTCTCAAACTGGCACAAGGCTCTCTCAAACTGGCACAAGGTGCTGTGAAATCTGCACCTCCAGTTACAACTTTCATTAAAAAGTACCTTAATTGCTGCATTTACTCCAGTTTTCCTTGGTTGCCCCTAATGAAGTGGTGATCTCTCTGCCCTGAGAGTCTGTGCCAGGGATAATTAACACTGCTCTGCTAACTACTTGTTAAAGGAAGGTCATTAGCATTCTTGCTGCTTAAGTAGCTCATTAGGTCGGGTTTATCAGCCTGCTCACACAGCAGGGCTGGGGAGGGAAGGAAAGTCAGGGGTGAAAGGGGTGAGAGGTGTGTCCCTCCAGCCAAACTGAGACAGCAGGAGCCAAGGAGGTCGGGACAGGTGGGAACCACCATCAGGAGTCCAGGAGCAGCTTTAGCCCATCCAAAGGTGCTGGTGCAGGAGAGCTGATCTGTGGCACTTGAGAACACCCTCCTCACAGACTGATGGTGCCAGGTGACAAGTGGGTACAGATGGGTCTATCCCTTGACCTGATGGATGGTTGCACAGAGAAGATGAGAGAGAATTTAAGCAGGCAGGAGAGCAAAAGGCACCAGGGCAGTAAGGATAGTGTGTGCCCACAGCCCTGGCACGTGTGGAGACAGCAGTGCCCACGGTGGGTGCCCTTCTCCTCACTGCCAGGGCTAAAGGCAAGGCAGGGCGAAAGAAAAGTCCCAAGCCACAGACTCAAAATAAAAAGAAAACAGCTCTGCCTGCACTCGGTTTTCCTGAAAGAAAGGAGAATATCAGGGAGTGGAGGGGGAGCTCTGGTGGTGTGAGGGATGATGATGTGAACCCTGAGCAGGGGGGACACCTTCATCCATGTGCACAGAGGGACAGACGAGCAGGGACTCAGGGGCGTGTCTGAGAGTTGCCCCATTTTACAGGGCAGCAAAGATCTAACCAGAATGAGGAACACAAAGAGCTGGAGCTGAGAGGCAGCCTGAGCAAAGCCAACTATTTCACAGGCTGCTGCTGCCTCCTGAAGTGCTGAACAGGGCACGGGAGAGCAGCTGAAGACATTTATCTGGTACTTGAGTGGTGGGATTTGGGGCACTTCTCTTAACTCTTCTGTGCAGAGTGGGAGCTGTCCAAGAAAAGTACAGGGACATTTGGGTGTAAGGCCCTGGACAGGTGAGATTTCTCACCCAACCTCAGTGCAGGGACACTGAGCTGTTAGACAGGAACTATTTGAACTCTGCAGGTTGGTTACCACAAAGGTCCTGGAAAAGTTACAGTTCTCCAGGAATAAGAGCTGTCTCCCCTAATGAAACAGCACAGCAAGGCCTGTTCTTGTTTGTGAATAAACAGGCCGTGCTGATCTACAGGAATTGACCTCACAGCTGCCACCCTGAAGCTGCATTTGCACAACTCCTTGGCAAGTCAATCCTAAGCCTTTTTCCCATAATAAAGCTTATCAATACTTAAAAAGACCTGAGAAATAGCCATACATATGAGCTCCCTGTCACCTGGCTTTTAAACACCAAAGTATATTTGGTGCTCTGGGTGGTTGTAAGAACAGTGTGAGATTTGGAAATAAGAATTAATATTTTCCCAGTCTAAAGAAAGCAATTAAATTTGGGTTGTGCCTGTTTCAGCCAGGCATCCTGAAGTAACTCACAACTTGCTTGATCTCTGAATACCAGAAGGGCAAAGCACATCATTTCTACAACCAAAGGCTTTTTTTTTTTTTTTTAATCTATGACACTAAAGAGCCTTAGGCAACTTTCAAGATTAATTGCAATCATTCAGGGTCCTTGGTATTCCTCCTGGACATCCCTTTTACGTAAGGAAAAGGAAGAACATGTAGCAGAGTCACCTGAGGCAGCCTGGGCTGCCCCAGCCCTGCCCTCAAAGCTCCTGCCCTGCTTGTTTCACCCTCCTCCTCCACATTCCCCACTCTTCCAGCAATTCCTTTGTTCTTGCCACCTTCAAATAATTTCTAAAATAAGTTCCTTTCTCCCTGGGTACCCAGAACATTGAAGTAAATAAAGAGCAAGCTAAATTGTGCATTTTTATTCTCTTGAGACATTGCTCATTTCTTTGGTCTATTCAGCCTTATCTCCATCTGCCTTTTCATGTGTGTTCCAGAGGGCTCCAGAGCAGCTACAGCATTGTGGGGAGCTGCCACTCAAAGTAAATATTTATGTATCTTTAAATAGATACACTCATAAAATTAAAGATATCTATAAAGACACACACCAGTGTCTATAGCATGAATGGATGAGAAACTATGGTTTTAAAAAATAAAGAAAGCCCTACAGCAGCTGTGTCACAGTTCTGAGCTGGAGCAGCACATCAAAGCCCTGTCTCTGAGGTGATGGGACCAGTGAAGATCCCAGTTACATCACTGGAAAACTGTGGCACCTTCAACACCCCATGAACATCACTCAGGGATTTATGTGGGAGCACTTCCAAAGCCAATGAGATAAGGACTGCCCAGCATTGGGGAGCACTTCCAAAGCCAATGAGATAAGGACTGCCCAGCTTTGGGGAGCACTTACAAAGCCAATGAGATAAGGACTGCCCAGCTTTG